>WHYT01017864.1:316170-421481 GCA_009806455.1 Tetrax tetrax
CATCCCTGACTAGATCAGGTTGCTCAGAGCCTCATCCAGCCTGGCCTTGAACGTTTCCAGGGATGGGGCATCCACCACCTCTCTGGGCAACCTGTTCCAGTGCTCTACAACTTGCATTGTGAAAATTTTTTTCCTAATATCCAATCTAAATCTACCTGCCTCTAATTTAAAACCATTACCCCTCATCCTATCACAACAGGCCCTACAGCTTGGTGTCATCGGCGAACTTGCTGAGGGTGCACTCTAAATCCTATTCTAAGTAAATTCATATTATTACTCCTAAAAAAAAGTTTTCTTAGCTGGGGACTTCTGCAATTTCTTGTTCATAAACTAGCATAGGAATTAAGCAGAAAGCTCCTTTATTTGTCTGGATAGATTAATCGTTAAGGGCAAATAGTTCTGACCTTCATGGTGAAGGTTGTTCCGCGTATCGTCGGGGCTGTGTGTACCTGGCTTGGTAAACGTGTCAAGTGTCAGGCCTACACCCCATGGCCAGGCAGTGCAAAAGAACGTGCCTTAGGGAGCTGTTTCACAATAAATAAGAACTTAACACTCAAAAATGCTTTCAGAATACTTCAATATACCTCCCATATCAGGCTCTGGGGCAGAAAGTCGCAGATCAATTTATTTCAATAACAAATGTAAGTCACTGGAATTCTTTGATATTTTATACAGCATGTGCCAGAAGGTTGGGGTTTTACTCTAAGTCATGTAAAAATGGTTTTGGGGGTTTTTCTGACAGCTCAGAGTGGTCAAAATTCATATAATTTTTTCAAAAGCTATTAACATTTTTCAATTTGAGATTTTTAGAACAAAGGAGAAAAACTGCATAAACACAAATTATCAAGTGCAGTGTCTGATGGCCTCCTTGAACTACAGCTGTGTAAGGAGCATGCGCTGAGATAACCGGACAGAAAGCAATCTTTATTTTCTTACGGCGTGGTAGAACTGCGTCAGCCAAGGCCATATTTAGGGTCTGTGCCCATATATGACGGCCACATCTAAACCCACTTTTTGTCAAAACAACTTTTTGAGTTTTTTAAAACTCCTCCTTTTGCTTAAGTGCTCTCACGACCCCTTCAAGTCAAAGGCTTTACTGGGTTAACACCAATGCTTACATCAGATACTACAAAATCACACGGTCTTGCAAAAATCACATTTTTATAATTAAAGAGAATAAAAATGCAGGGAGGGTTTTAGAGTACTGTTTCTTTTCTAACCACAAGATCCTGAAAAGCTTTGAATACACACGATACCTTTGCCTTGACATACCACAAGTAAATTTAGCCTGATACAGTAACAGTAAATTTTGTAAGAATGAAAACAGTTGGCTGCTCAGAAAAACAGCACAACATGTGCTTGACAAAAATTCGTTCTAGTTTGCAATGAACGTAGCAATCCATTAAGTATTTCCAAATTTCATTTCTCCTTCCCAGATACCTTTTGTGGTGAATTGCCCGATAACATTTTGCATTCCTTCTATAAGAATAAAGCTCCTACAGCATGTATTTCATTTTGTCATAACAGCTTTTCGCTACAGTAAGGACATCTGTATTTTGGACTGAAACAAAACCCAAGAGTCATGAAAGGAACCTAAAGCGGATTTTCTTCTCCTAGGATTATATTCTAGCATAAAAGAGACCAAGGCATCTGCATTTTTTTAAAAGCCAAATAGCAATGTTTTATTAATGTAGGCTTTGGTGGATTCAGCGTGTGGGTGATGCCCAGCTGTGCCTTGGTGGAGCTGCTCATGACCTCCTGCGAAGGACAGCTTGTGTCATCAGTTCTGCCTGCCTGAATGCAGCGTTCGTGCGTGGCTTTGTCAGTGTCTGCGCTCCTAATGAGAACTAATTGCCAGCTGACGCAGACAGATATGTAGACTTTCCTCCATCGGATACGTGGACTTTCCTACATCTCACTTGTTCTGCAGCTCAGTATAGACAGACCCTCGTATGTGGCACTTGGAAAATATTTAAAGACTAATGTCGTACTGCTTAAGGTTCAATGGATACAATTTACACTCCCATTACTATTTTTAATAATATAATTAAAGACACCAGTAGTCTTCACCCAAGAGTAATTTATATCTGTGTCTTCTTCTGAAGAGAAAGAGAGCAAATCAAGGTAACACTTGAAAAGATAAGGTAAAACCTGTAAATATTGTTATTGATATAGGGACCTTTTCAAGACATTAAGAATTTCCCTATAAAAATCAATGTGTTTAAGATTAGTTATTGGATTAAGCTTGGTTTTTATTTCTTCTGTACAGCTAAATGTCATGGGCTTAGACAGCATTTCTTAAAAGAAGCTAAGAAAGCAGAAAGCCACTTACTTGTAGTAAACATCTGACAAAACAAACTGTAATAACTTGTTTGTGTGAAAGATTGATTTTGATTTTACATCTGCGTGAAGTGACAATGTCTGTTACAGATGAGCTCTCATTCTGTTTCCCTCAGTGGAGGATGGCATTTTTATGCTTGTTATTGGCAGAGAATGCTCACTTGGAAAGTTCAGAATGCCTAGAAGAGTTTTCTGTCTTGACAAAGCAAGGCACACACTGGAGAGTCAAAACAGAGGGATGAGTCTTGGGTCATCTCTGACAGGAGACAAGGCTCACGTACAAGTGCATCATCTGCACCAGGAACATCTTTTAGTTCTAGAATTTTCCCCACATTCCTTTAATGACAAACTTTCTCGTTCTCTTTAAAGTAAAGAATGTTTGCAAAGGTTAGACCTTGCTGTTTCTGGCTTTACAATTTTCTATAAAATTCTGCAGAGCCAGAGCCTTTGGGTTTTGCCTTCTGTGAAAAAAAGTGCGTAAAGAGAACGAACTAAATTAACAGTTGCTCACTGGCATCTTTATCTCATTTCCTAACTACGACCAGCATGTTTAGCAAGGAGACAAGAAAAGAAAGAGACACAGGATGTATCTGCAACACCTTCCTGGTGTCTCTCTGGCTACAGAGACACCTGCTACTGCCTGCCACCGGTCGCTTTTCCCCGTGAGGTCGGCAGACGTGGACAACACCGTCTGGTTGCCAGAGCTCTGCTGCCCAGCTCCTGCTGGAGGTGGTACCGAGCTTAGGGCAGCGCTCACTTTTGGCTTTCTTGGCTCCAGTTCTCCTCTGTGTTGGGGCCTTTGGGAAATGCACCACTCCCTGATCCTTCACCTACAGTTTTTGTTGTTGTTGTTTTGTTTTCCAAGCACGACATGAAGAAATGACTGTCTTTCATAACTTGCTCCCCTCTCCCCAATGCCCATTGTGGCTTCTGCCGCAGAGGTCTGCCTTCTTTTCCAGAGCTGCCAACTGTGCTTTCCAGACCTGATCTAAAGACTTCACTAAGCAAGCAAAAAGAAAGAGTTATTAAAGGTCCTTTTTCTTTTATTAGTGCCACGTTTGCCTTTTTCTCTCTGCCGTGATGTTGGATTTCTCAAGTGCATCTTGCTAGAGACAGGCAATATTATGTGCCTGCCTGTTGGGCATCATACCCTTTCTTAACAGTTTCTCCACCCCCCAGTCCTGTTATTAATCCATGGCAGAAAAGACAGCATGCTTTATTACAAATTACCTGCTCAGTAAAAACAACCCTAGAATGTTAAAGTAGTAAAATATATTTAAAGTATCTCAGAGCAGATGCTATAAATTTGTCCTAGGAATTGATATTCAATATTTTTCTGGATTTTGATATTATTTTCTGTTATGTAGATGTTCTTGGCTATTACTTCTTGCGAGCTCCATATGTATTTGTTCACAGAAAAATGTGACTTTCCTAAAACAGGTGGGGAGCTGGAAAAGCCTGAGAGCAGGTGCAACTCATGCTTTCAAATGGTAGACTGATTCAGAAATGGTGTGCCTGATTGAGAGGGAGAAACAGAAGTGACTGTGATATTTTGAGTGGAGCACATGGAAGAGCAAATGCTGCCATCATAGCAGTTTCTGTGACCTGAGCCACGCTTTGTCTTATACAGCGGTAAATGTGATAAATAAAATGCAGATCTAGTGTTAATTTTTAACCTAAATAATGAAAATTTTCCCTTTGAAGACACAAATTAAACAGTAGCTGAACATATAGAACCTTGCTCTGTATGTTGTTTTCTATAGCTAATGAAAATAATTATACATTAACTCAACTTTTTTCCCCCTTACAAGGTGGTGCATGGCTGCATGTGGTGAGTTGTTCAGCTGAAAGGCAAGATCTGGCTATTCTAATTCAATATATGCAAAGCAAAGGCCTCGTAGAACTGTTTCTCTCAGATATTTAGCAACATCTGGAGTATAATTGTGGAACTCCCAAATTACAAAGTGAAATAACAAAGAGCAAGGCAGGTTCCTTCAACTTGGGGCTTGAGATTCATTTTACCATTTGTACTACTTGTTGTGTGAAAGACCAGAGTGGAGAGAACCAGAATTATACTGGAAACTAGACATACCACAGCAGAAAATGCAGTCTTCCTGAAAAATCCTGCCTTGTAGAGGAAATCCCAGCTGTGGAAACATTAATCTCCCTGTCCTGACTGGGCTGAGCCTTGTCTGCCAAAGCTTTCCTCCGCTTCTCAACAGGACTGTGTTCAACGCTGCCCAACAGTCTTGAGGTTCACACTGTAATCGCAAGTCTCACTGAACTCAGTACAAAGCCTTAGCAGAAAAAGTCGTAGCGGAAAAGCTCAGTTTTCTGAAGTCACGTGCAGAACAACCCTGCCCCTAGTACCCCTGCCCTTTGCATGCACAGTCCCAAATGGGAGCGATTTGCTAATCTGTGGGCTACTAAATTTAGCTAGTTTCTGATAACTGAAAACGGCTCACAGGCCCGAACTGTACTGCTGGGCACCAGTCAGACCCCTTCAAGCTAGTTAGCACCAGTTAACTAATACAAAACCAGCTAAAACCCACTGAAAGTGTCAGCTGCTCTGTACTGTGGCGTTTATTTTTTTATTAACAAAGCATACTGGAAAGAATAATTTTCTGGTTTTAGCTAAAATGACACATTTGTCAGGATGATTCCAGTCTCCAGAAGAGCTGATCGGGGGTATTTGTTCACAGACAACATGTGAGAGACAAAAGAGGAGAGAATCCAAATTATACTGCAAACCAGACCTGCCACGCCAGAAAATGTGGTCTTCTTGGAAGATCCTCCCTGGTAGAGGAGGATCC
Source organism: Tetrax tetrax (assembly GCA_009806455.1). Classification (NCBI taxonomy): domain Eukaryota; kingdom Metazoa; phylum Chordata; class Aves; order Otidiformes; family Otididae; genus Tetrax; species Tetrax tetrax. Next base: position 321,324 of record WHYT01017864.1, read on the forward strand.
TAACATTGCTCTCATGAAAAGCCTTCAGCATGTGTTTGTAAACCATTGAATCTGGTCAGCAAAAAGACAGCTCTGAGTATTCACCATGCATGAGGCTGGGCCAGAGGGACTAGCGTAATTCAGACTGCAGATAGACGGTAGTTTTGTCTCACATGAAGTAGAGCATAACTGATTTGTAGTATAGCGCAAAAAAAAAAAAGATTTGGAGCCTTTCTTCTCCCAGGGAAATCCAGACTTTAGTATAAACAGTGATAGATTTTGTGGGGTTGATGCAGAAATCTGAACTGATGCCCAGCAGCCTTTCGCCTGATACTGAAGAGTTGAACCTGGACATCCAGCCTCACTTCTTCTGTTAAAGAAGAGAAGTAAGCTCATTTCAGCTCTCTGGTTTTGTCACCATCTGGAGATGCCTGGAGTCAGATTCCTCTCAGCTGACTGCTGTCCATCAGCCTGCTCTATGTTAACTATCCAAGGTTCCTGAGAAATCAGTGATGTGAGACAGACACTCACTGTCTTAGACACTTGGCTTTGAAGAGAATCATAGAATCATAGAATGGCTAGAATTGGAAGGGACCTTCAAAGGTCATATAGTCCAACCCCCCTGCAAGAAGCAGGGACATCCCTGACTAGATCAGGTTGCTCAGAGCCTCATCCAGCCTGGCCTTGAACGTTTCCAGGGATGGGCATCCACCACCTCTCTGGGCAACCTGTTCCAGTGTTCTACAACTCTCATTGTAAAATTTTTTTTTTTCTAATATCTAATCTAAACCTACCTCCTTCTAATTTAAACCCATTACCCCTTGTCCTATCACAACAGGCCCTACTGAACAGCCTCTCCCCATCTTTCCTGTAGGCCCCCTTGAGGTACTGGAAGACCGCTATCAGGTCTCCCCGGAGCCTCCTCTTCTCCAGGCTGAACAGCCCCAACTCTCTCAGCCTGTCCTCATAGGAGAGGTGCTCCAGCCCTCTGATCATCTTCGTGGCTCTCCTCTGGACCCTCTCCAGCTGGTCCATGTCCTTCTTCTGTTGGGGGCTCCAGAACGGGACACAGTACTCCAGGTGGGGTCTAACCAGGGCAGAGTAGAGGGGGAGAATCACCTCCCTCGACCTGCTGGCCACGCTCCTCTTGATGCAGCCCAGGATGCGGTTGGCCTTCTGGGCCCCAAGGGCGCATTGCCGGCTCATGTTGAGCCTCTCGTCCACCAGCACTCCCAAGTCCTTCTCCTCAGGGCTGGTCTCCATCCATTCTCCGCCCAGCCTGTATTTGTGCCTGGGATTGCCACGACCCAGGTGCAGGACCTTGCACTTGGCCTGGTTGAACTTCATGAGGTTGGCACGGGCTCACCTCTCCAGCCTGTCCAGGTCCCTCTGGATGGCATCCCTCCCTTCCAGCGTGTCGACGGCACCACATAGCTTGGTGTCATCAGCGAACTTGCTGACGGTGCACTCTATCCCACTGTCCATGTCGCCGACAAAGATGTTGAACAGGGCCGGGCCCAACACGGACCCCTGAGGGACGCCACTGGTGACCGGTCTCCACTTGGACATTGAGCCGTTGACCACCACTCTCTGAGTGCGGCCATCCAGCCAACTTATCTACCGAGTGGTCCATCCATCGAACCCATGCCTCTCTAGTTTAGAGAGAAGGATGTCGTGCGGGACAGTGTCAAAAGCTTTGAGGTGGAATCCTCCAGAGACGCCAGAGGTGACATGTTCTCATTGCCTGTCCAGGGAAGCTGGGTGGTTCCTAACCCTTCCTTTGACTTAAGCTGAGTGAGAAGTGTACTGCTAAGGGCTGAATAGCACAGTCTCCATCAATGATGTAAGAAGTAGCCTCCTAAATTTTGGGAGGGTGCTGAAACTAACATGATGGACTTTTTACATGCTCGTATAGGTGGCTTCTGTTCCCACCACGTGCCTCTTAACTGCAAGTGATGTAGAGCACAAAATTTCTGTTTCATGAACCAGTTTTCTATTTTAATATTGAGGCACCAAAAATATAAAAATTCAGAGCAATTCAAGTGTTTATTTTAAAGATTCAATATTATTTGCATTGATATGTATAATATGTATAATATGCGTGTAAGATGTAGATTATATGCATATATTATAAAGATATGCTGTACTACATTTGATATTGAAAAGAAAATGCAGATCAGTGTCCTGTTTTGAAAACATTATCATGGCCTTTTCCCACTTTTCTCTGAAGTTCCTTAATGCAATCCAGTTTGTGTTTTGATTTTGATATGATTCCATGTTCCTACAGGATGGCTTTTACGTGGGGGAAAAAAAAATCTCACAATTCTGCTCTTGCGGGTTAGTCATAGGCTTTAAAGAAATATTTATAAGCGTGCAATCTAAAGTTCTCTGTAACAGGCTGTGAAATGTAGCCTGTTCTGTAGTTCTTATACTAGTAGTAGTAGTTCTTATACCTAAAACAACTCATGTTCTTCAGAAAGAGATTCAATGTTGTTTTGAAGATCACAAGGAACAAAGAATTGGGTTTGGAATTTAAAGCTTGACTTCTAAACAAGGTTTTACTCCTGGTTAGCAAATTCCTTGAAGCCTCCTAAGATGATATCAGACTCTGGCATTGGCTTTGATTAGAGCCACATCAAATATTTGTGTTGGAACCTGACACCACATGAACTTAGATGAGACTCAGGCTACAAAGTTGGTGTTTAATAAATATTCATGAAAACCATAATTCCAGTTTTGATCAATATTGGTTTCCTATAAAGGCCACTGAAACTTGTGATTTAAGTGCAAAAGCAGTGCAATAATGATTCTTTTGGCTGAATGCCTCCTTTAGACTTGGAATAAATGAAACTCAGGGTATTTGCAGGTAAGAAGATAAAAGGAAAAGCTCCTGTAAATCCTTATGAATCAAGAGAGAGCAGTTTTGCACAGCTTGAAAGGTAAATTCTTCTGTGATAGAGGGACTTGACATCCCAAAGCGAAATTTAATTTCAGCCTGCTTGCTTGATTGGTTGTGTTAATGACTGGAGAGGCCCGTTCAGCACAGACACTGCACTGTGTTTCCAGCCGGCCCCGGGATGCTTGGTGGCCTGGCCAGAAGATGGCAGGCGTGTTTTGTGGGAGGGAGGACAGCGTGCCACACAGGCCGGTGTTCTGGGTCTAGGAGGGAAATAACTCGCAGTCAAGACTAGAAACGTTAACATTCTTTAACCACCACGTCCTTGTGGTGGTTAAACTGCAAGATAACAAAAGATAACAAAACCTGCAATGATTTACAGCTGCATACGTACAGGAGGATGGAAAAAGCGCTCGGGGAAGCCCCTCTGACCCCAGCTGGCATGGCTGATGTGGGACGTGCTCCCAGTTGACACAACACGATGCCGGTCTCGCACCTGTGCTGCCCTGCATTTAGCGCCTGGCTCTGCAGTAGCACAGCTCTGAAAAAGCCACGGAAGCAGCCCACGCGATTAGGTTACACACCAACATCACTCCGAGCTCTGGGCTTTCTGATCCAGCATCCACTCTCGCAACTGGCAGGAGATGTATCTTCCTGCCTTATGGACTTACAGTGAATGATAATGTGCTGTGAGTTCTCTGCTTTGCTCTGTTACTATTTCCTTCTTTCCTTCCATAACTTTGGCACGGGGAGGGACAAGGATCAGCATGCAATGAATTTAGATACTGCTTTACAGTCTGACGCTTTCCCCTCTCAGCTGTCAAAGACTGGCAATTTCTGAATCCTTTCCAGAACTGCAAGCAGTCCTTTTACTTCCTTAGAAGTAGAATAGTTCTGGCTAGCGTTCCAGCCATTGGTAAAGCTCTTAGCTCACTTTTGAATTGGCTAGAAGTGCAAATTGAAGAAAGCAAAGTACTTGCTTCCCACTAAGGGCTGAACATCCAGTTTCCGCAGAGCTCCTTCCTATTCACTGACCTGGCATTCCCCAGCGTGGAAATAAAGAGAAGATAAAGTTGAAGACATACACATACCACTTCAAGCAAAATGTCATGATGCCCATAATGTCTCTGAACTTATGGGTGATCATTTCATGGTTTTGGACCAGGACTGCATGGAGTGTGACTTTCTAGACCAAGGAGATTTACTGTAAGTGTATGATACTCCACTTCACTAGAGAGCTGAACAGCTGGCAGTGGTTTTCATTTGTAGGCTTTAGCTGGTCTTTCAGATCCTGGGCACTGGTTGTCCCAAAGGTCGGGACAGAGGTCTTGAACATAATTACATTTTGTAATGGAAACTGGAAGAGCGATCAAAGGACAGGGTTGGGAAGATAGGGGGTAATATTACCCAGACATTTGTCAGAGGTTTAATATTTACCCAGACACATGTCACAGACATGTATCACTGTAATTCAGCTGAGATGTCATAGATGTGTGAATAACCGAAGCGAAGTCAGTGTCCTCCAGGACAGAATGAGCCTCTGGTGTCAATGGAGGGGGTAACAGCAATGCTGAGGTAGCTCAGTGAGAAGTTGCTACTAGTGAGGAATCCAAGAGTCTTAAATTGAGACTTTGTTTAAATGTGGATGTGGATTTTCAACAGGAGATTCAAAAGCTCAAAATGTTTCCCATTACCATGGACTTTACTGGGGGGTGGTACTGCGGGCTTCCGTCTACGTTTCGGTTATGACCTGCGCACAGCAAGCCATGGTAGTGACTGTACGCAAAGGAGCAGAAGCGTGCTGTTTGAGTGTTGCTAACGCTTGATTTGGACTCATCGTGTCAGGTCACCCAGGGGCTACATTCACTTATGGACCAGAGAGAGATGGGATGTCCTGTAGAAAGTTCAGTTTTCCATCATTGCTCAGGGTGAGCTGAAACGCCAATGCTGTCCAAAAACTCCAATGGAATCACTTTGCTTGCAGTGCAGCTAAAGAGTGGGGAAGGATTTTTGGGAAAGAAGGCTGATAAAAACAAAACAGAACATACCACAAAGAGAGGAAAGGGTTTTTTTTTTCATGCATTCTCATTATGGCTAAGACTTGTGTTGACCTGATTTCCACATGAATATTCTGAGCAGCTAGGATTGTTGTGAACAAGGAATGAAACAGAAGCTTTAGATGTTTCAGTACTCAAAAGTATATGTGCAAAGGGTACCAGAATGATAGACTTATTCTGCGTATTTGAAAATACTGCAGCCTTACAAGAAGTTTCAAATATTCCTGCAAAGGATGGCATTATACGTGAGGCTGAGGAAGAAGGCATAACCCCCTCATCACCATTGCTTCCTGTAGAATAGGATTTATTTCTTTTAGTTAAAAGCACTGCAGCCTTCAAACCAAAACATATCCCTATACCAGTTGATTTTTTGAGGAAAAAATGTCCAGTGGTGATCATATTTTCTGCATTACCTTTCAGGGCAGGAAAAAAAAGTGCATAATATGCAGCAAGGGCTGATTCAATTAGGTATTACAGAAAGCTTTCCATCTACTAAGGCAGCTCAGCACCAAGATGAGCTTCCTAGTGAGTTGTGGAAATTCTGCCACTGATGGTTTTTATAAGAGCAGAGTAGAGAAATAGCTAAAAAGAATATTCTTGATGCTTTTTACCCCAGTATAGCACAAGTGTGGATAGTTGTTATTCATTTCAAATAACTTAGCATATTGATATTTCTGATACTAGCAGACGGTGATGAACCGAAGCAAAATTACTGTGAATACTTATTTTAATGATTTGCATCAGTGTATTGACTGAACATCATAATTAATATCTACATAGAAAATGATGGAGTGTTTCTGACATTTGCATTATGCCTCTACGATCTGTTCTGTTCTGTTCTAGTCTATTCTGCTAAACAGCATCATTTCATGTTGCATTGAACTGGAAAAGGCATCCTGCTGGGAAAAAAGTCTGGAAGGAAAAAATATTTCCCTTTTTCTGGCTGGGCAGTTCCTCAGTCCAGCTCAGTGTTTCCATACAGCCATGTGCCAGTACTGCTTTTGAAGAAATGTTCTTGGAACTGCAGCCTCAGTTTTCCCAGATAAAAAAGCCTGCAGATACCAACTATGGAAAATACATTTGTCTGGCATGACAGTTCTTACAAAAGGATCTTTATTTGCACTGTCAGAAAAAAAAAATATGCCGTATTCTCCTTTTTGAGAGCCAAATTCTTGGTCCCTACCCAGAGTCTGATTAAACAGGTTTCACTCCCTTCTGCTCAGTCCTGCGAGAAACCTTTTGAAAGTTCTGATGGATGATCCAGGAGCAGCTCTGGCTCCTGAATGCCCCCTTCTACTACTGCCAGGTGTTTTGGCCAGGTGCCTGCAGTGCTGCTGTATGAGTCATGCCCTCTCTGGTCAACCATCTCTGAAATCCTTCCAAAGAGATGATGTGGAGTGCTCGCACTGGCGTTAGCAGGATTTAGATCAGGCCATCTGGGTGCACTTCCTTGATCAGTTTGAACTGATGGAGTTCTGTGCTGTTGGTGAAATCTTCTTTTATCTCCTGGCAACATGGTTCAGTAGCTTCCCTTTATCCCAGCATGGAGCTCACCTGGCTGTACAATGAGCTGGGCTATGGACTGAGCATCGTTTTTTTCCCCCTAGATTAGTTCCCTGATTTGGATTCTCACTTGAACACATGATTGCAGCTGCTGGCCTGAGGAAGGGGATGGGATCATGCACAGGAAGCAGGGGGAAGGACAGATCCACCTCATCAAACAGTAAGGGACTTCATTTGAAAACTTGATTACACTGTTTTTCATCATCTGTGTCCTAAAATCCTGTAGTTCATATATAAAAAGATTGTTACTATTGATGCTCTCAGCTTAAATAACTTCCCCATTATGGTTTTTTTTTTTTTTTGTTCCTGGCAATACATATATAGTGTGAGTTGAAAAAACCATAAAATAATCATGAAGGGAAGAATATGGGGATCTTCTGTAGCTTAATTATTTGTAATAAATGAAATAATCTCCATCAGCAACTGAAACAGTAAAAGCTAAAGCATTTCCACAAAAAATTAACTGGAAGGAATATTTCTTGCAGTCAGAATCAGACTTTTTGACAAAAGCAAAATATTGAAATAAAAAAAAACCCACAACCTTATAAACCCTCTGTAATCCCTTTTGGTTAGGCTCTTCACAGGAAAAAAAAAAAAAGTGTTATATGATCTGGCTGGCTTATACTCTTAACCATGCATGCTATTGGCAATTGTGGGAAGAAGGGAAGAAAGCCACGGAATGAACCTGGATGCAATACACCTCAGGACTGAGTGGCCCATCCCATTATTATTCTCTCTCTTTCCTGCTGATTTTTGTAGTGCTTTGTTTGTTTGCCTTTTTTTTTTCCCCCCCAGAAACCACTTTAAAAATAGAAACTGTCATGATTGGAATGTTTTCCTTCTTGTGTTGGAAGAGAACATCTGTAAGAATTATAAATGCACCATCGAAAAATGATTCATAGGTATGTGTGTGAACTTTGCATATTCCAAAGCCAAATTAGTCTCTAAAAAGTACAAAATAATTGTAGCCATTGCCCTAAATCTGTTATACAGGGACCACCTATAGTGTTGGTATTGTTTCATCCCTGCTCAGCGTTTGTAGAGCCATTTTGAGTCACCCTTTCTTGTTCTCACCAACTGGCACAATATACTAAGTTTTTACATTTTCCTCTTGTGTATTGGAATAACATTCAGATTTTATATAATGGAATAACATTTGACCACAAGGCCAAATTATCAGCTGCTGTCATGCTGTTGAGCTCAGTGGAATTAAAGAAACTGATTTAAACCAGCTGAGTCCACAACAAATGGGGAAAGTTTCTATAGAATTTGCATTATTTCTGTTTAATGAGACAAAATCAAGCAGAGGTGTCTAAATTTAAATGGTTTTCTTCAACTCTCAAGAGAAAATTTAAGAACAATTGCTATTTAACTTGCTTTCTTATACTGTAACAGCAAGCATTTCAATAGTAACAGTAATTTGTATCAAATTTCTATTCTAGTAATATTGTGGCATGCACTGCATGGTCTGCAAGCAGCGTGTGTTCAGTTCATTTCAGATGGAAGCTACCTGTGAGTGATTTCACCTTAGTCAGTGGAAATTGTCTGAACTGAGGGACAGGATTTGCAGCTCTTTTATTTGAAATGAAGTCTGAGAGGACTTTATGTCTCCAACATGAACATTGACAGGTGCCAAGCATTACTTAAGTGAGATGTAAATACTTGCTTAAGAGAAGCTGATTTTCTTACCTGTGGTAGTTCTGAGCCTTCAGTGCTCATGCTGATGGAGACATCACAGCTTTCAACAGATTCCTTAGTTTTTTGATAAATCTCCTGCTATAAGCCCTCCTTCTCCTGTTTTGTTCTTCAGTCTGTCATCCATCAGTGACCTCCATACTGACTGGTTGTCACTCCAGTCACTATCAAATCCTAGCAGCTTTTTTAAAAGAAGGAATAAAAAATATATGCGTATTATACCTGTATGAAATAACCAGATTTGAAAGCATTTTCTTTTGTAGCTCCCACATTGTTCTTTGTTCCGTTTTCTCCATTATACTTAACATAACTACACTTTTAAAAGATACATTGCATGTAGTGTGAAATCCAAGATGCACACTGTGAGCTAACTGACAGTTGCAACATTCAGTGGAATGGGGAAATTACAGATCATATAAACCTGGCCTGGATAAAAGTGTTAACCAATAACACAGAGAGAATGTTCCTGGGTTGGACTAGGGGGATTAAACAACATGAGCTGATTATGCTAATTTTCTTCATCTCTTAATGACTTTGGATTGCTTCCTTGAAGCTGAAAGAAAAAAATCCCAGTGAGTTATGTGGAGAGATATTTCACCTTTCATTTCCCAGAAGGATGCCTGCTTTACATGGCAGGTACAGTAAGTATCTGCACATGATAAGTATAAATTTGTTTTCTTTTCAGCCAAACACTTTGTGTGTGAGAATTCAGAATACAACAATAAATGTTGTGTTACACAGAGATGGTTTTGCCTCTAACCAACCACTGCTACAAAGTTTAATCCACTGTTACTTTCTAGCACGAAATACCTAGTAGATTTTCACCAAGATGTTAGAGAAGCAACGTGAGTCATTTACTGTCCCTGCCTCTGCACAGTTTATTATTCAGGCTGTTTTCAAACTCATCTAGTTTTCACATTATTTAAGCAGTTAGCCCTATAAACCCCCTTGTTCTTACTTCTTTGTCCCTGAAAAGTAATATTCCACCAGGTAAGTCCATTAAATTCCCATTCTGGGACACATTATCACCTCTGCTGCTGCGTACGCAGAGAGGTGGCTGGAACAAGGACCAATTTGCCGTTTCCTAAATGTCCCCCACTTCCATGTGCGCTTAGATATCATTAGAGATGATAAATAAGGTAATGAAATAAGCTGAACTGTACCCAGGAAGGGAAAGAAAACCTCCTTCCTTAGCTGTTAGCTGCTTTTTACCATCCTCTTTAATCTTCACTTATGTGAAGCAGGAAGATTAGCTTAAGCAAGCAGTTACAGCAAGAGGTGGGAGCCAGCAGATTTCTAGGATTCATTTATCTTATAATGGACTGTTGAACGTGATTGCTGAGCCTCTCCTAATCATTTTAAGAAGACACACTCCCATAACTGAGTGGAAGGTATAAAATCTTGGTCCCTTGAAGCAATGAGAATTTTGCAACTGAATTCACTGGGGCAGGATTTTGTGTTAATGTCTCCTTCCAGTTCTACCACTCATTTTGTCTGCTGGAGCCAGTTCCAGGCTGGCATGTATTTCTTGGCAAGGTAGTTCTCCCGGGGGAGGATGAGAGGGCTGCAGCTGCAGCTTTGCTACTTCCTGGGGTGGTGTGGTTTCCAAGTCGCTTGGTGGATGTGAGCCTTCAGAGCCCTCCTCCCCTTCTCCAGGCCAGCATAATGGCTGCACGCAGATCAGAATAATGCCCTCACCCCTTGTCTTTGTTAACTCATCAGGTGCTGCAAAAACCGTGATGGCAATGGATTGTTGACAGAGAAAACCAAACTCCTACTGAGGCTTTACTTGCTGTTAAAATAAAGCAAGGGCAGAGGAACACGCGCAGTGGCTCCCAGGTGGCTGGGCTCTGAAGCTGCAAGCTGATGGCTCCAGTGCTGATAGATGCAGGTACAGGCAGAGTGCTCTGCACGTGCACGGACTGGTTGGGCATTGCAGGCTGGGGATACAAAAGCATCTGACAGTGTGTCATTAGCTGTATTGCCACTGGCCTGTTAGATGGCTTCTGAAGACTGGAGTGGCCTGTCTGCACTGGTCACCTTTGGATGTGCCCCACACAAGCTTCTGCATCTAATCTGTATATCTAGTGCACCTAGATATACTCAGATCTATTGTTTCATGGATATATGCATATATCAATAAAATCCTCCCTGCTCCTGGTTCTCCACTGCCCACCCAAGTTCAGACCAGAAGTAATTCTATGCAACAGCCTCAGCCTCCTGAGATGACTGAAGGGAGAAGGTTGGTCTTTCTCCATTGTAGCATCCGGCTGACCTTAACTTACTGTGGATAAAATTATTGCAGAGTGTCACTGGCAGCTTCACCTGTGCCACAGATAGTCCTCTCTAATGTAACATATTCAAGCTCCTCTGCTGCCTTCCCAGAAATAAGCAGAAAACAGCTTTAAGCAGAAGAAATGAGTTTGTATAAAATTCCACATTTTCAGATTGCTTTTAAACCATTTGAGCTGCTAATACAATATCACTGACTTGGGCACTGGAGCTTCATGGCAGATAACAGAAGAAGAGATTTGGGGTGAACTAATTTAGTGTGGGATACTTCTGTCAGTAAACAAGCAGGAGCACATTCCACCAACTTAGAATCTGTAAAACTAAATGTTCACTGCAAAGGTTGAGAAAACTGCTTTCTTCCTTCTCCAAAGGGGTGTCCTAAAATCACACAGGAAGTAAAGTAAAACTTAACAGTCTCATTTTCACACATAACCATAACTCCTCTTTTGGGTTTGAATTTAGCTAATGAATCCTTCCATCACATCAAGAACTAAGTCTGAACAACTGCACTTTAATGGAGTCTTTCTGATTTTGATGACAGTCAACAAAAAATTTGGCAGTGACAGTCCAACATTAGAATATATTCCAGGGCAAGAGAATTTAGAGACCAGCAGGTTTGAATTCACCACACAGTACAAAAAATAAGCTTCTGAGTTTCATAATAATTAATCAAATCTGCATAAAGGTATACTATTACTTTCAGCCCACTATACACAGTAAAGTGATTGTCACAAAATTAAGAGTGTTTGAAGACAGTTAATGGTAAAGATGCCATGAACCTTCACAGGAAAAATATTGACAGTAGGTTTTACTCCCCCTCACCATCCTCCCTCCTCCAGAACGAGCAAAAATAACATGAAATGTCAAGCACACTGTCAAAATAATTCAAGGGTGATTTGCTGTTCCTAAAATATTTGTAGCCACATAAACCATCAATTTAAATATTATTCCCCACACATGTGTCTGGCTGATGATGCATGCAAGCCAAATGCTATTTCTAAATCCAGCTGTTTCTCTTGATGCTGCAGGCCAGAAGTCTGAACGGAGTGGGTCGTCAGAGAAAGGCCCTGGTGCACTGGTGGAGTTTCTTCTTTAAGTTTCAATACTGAGACTGGAATTGTGAGAATGAAAAGACATAAAAGAGTTGGGATAGTTAGTGAAGGCAGGAAGCAGGGAAAAGGAAGCTAATGGGGCATCCTGCAGGGCTGTGAAGCTGTGAATGAGAAATTATATGTTAATGAAGATGATGGTGAAAAGGAAGTGCTCCCAAAAAGGTGTAAGCGAATGACACCCAGTTTAGAAAATGTGGGTGGCAGGAAGAACAGTGACACCGTTAGTTACAGATAAAAGAAGTGAGGGGACAAGTGTGTTAAGAAAGATGCTGAGTTCAGTCATTACTGCACTGCGCCTATGCAGTTGCATAAAGCCAGTCAGTGAAATATTATAATATGTCAAGGAGAGAAAATTGTCTTCATGACTTGAGGCTTTGAAAAAAAACAGTTTCCCTATAGTTTACACACGCACAGTAGAGTTATATAGCAGGAACAGATGGAATGGTGATAGGTCCAAGAAAAGCAAGTATCAGTAAATATTATTATATCATATTATATTAATATGATTCTATTAACTCTATGATTCTAATATATTTTTGCTGCTAGATGACACTGAATGAAACAGCTCAGCTGAAAAGAGCTAAATATTTATGTGGATGAGGATGTGGACATGGATATGAACCTTTGTGTTTCAGGAGATGAGGAAACCATTAACAACACATGGTTAAGAAGACATTTATCCTTTGCAAGTTGTTGCATAATATCTTTCTCACTGATGACAAACAGGCACTGGACAAGATAATCAAGCATCTAACTGGTATAGCCTAATTTGGTATGATGGATCTAGAAACAAGTTTTTAAATTCATGTAACTAATTTTTCATTTAAATGACACTTACTTTTGCAGGTTTATCAAGTAACGAAACTTTCAAGTTTGCTATTTTGAATGACTGCATGAAGAGCTAGGTGTTTTAGTGCCCAAACATAGCTTTAATTTGAAATTAAAGAGGAACATGGAGACCAGCCAGTTTGGAAATGAAATTTTACAGACAGTTCATTGTATCTGAGCTTGTGATTATTTAGCTGTAGTGAAATGCCAGTATCAGTACGCAGAAGCCTTTGCTCCCTGTAAAATAAGGTAGACTTCCCCAACATCTGTGGAGGAAATGATCTTCAGAGCTTTGTAGTCTACAAATCACCATCACATGACTATACAAAAATAACCCAGTGGAAAATCTCTATTAAAAGTTAAGAACACATGTTCTTTCTCTCCAAAATCTCCCTCATTTTTATCATAGGCATAACAAATGTCAGATAAAGAAGAGATTTATAAAGTAAATGGGGAAAAAGAAGAAGATGGGAATTCCCAAGCTTTCAGCAAAAGGCCTGGCTGTGAGCATTACTGCATTGCACACTGTACCCTTTTTATTTGTGTTTGTAAAGAAGGATTTTCTTTGGAGAGGGCTGACATTTAAAGATCATTATTTTCCTGTATTAAAGAACACTTAGAGAAGCTGCTTCTTCTTCACCTGTATCTGTCCCAAGCTCGTATGGGACTGATTTTGTATACTCCACAATAGAAACCATAAGAAGCCTAAAAATGAATGAAATTATTAAAATGCATTCCTCTCTCTCACCCTTTCACCTAAAGCTCTGCTTTTTCTTGGTAGGGTCTGCTCCAAGAGCTACGCTTAATCACCTCCGGAAGGAGCCATGCTTTAACCTTGCCACGGTTTTGAGGAAAGCCCTACTGAGTTTAGCTGGATGGCTGCCTGGAGATGGGCTTTAGAACTAAATTTGCTACAGGATTCTGAGTAACAAGCTGAGAGGGGCTGTTTCAGCAAAGAAGGAGAGTTCACATTGCTAATGAGACCATATTTAGCATGCACAGAGATCTTCCGTGTGGCTGGAACAAATCTGGCCCTCTCTAAGGATGGTAAAGAAGGCTTTATGTTGCTTGAAGATTTGAATTGGTAAATATATAAATAGATAAAAGAAGATATGCATAGTGCATCAATATTCATTACGAACCTAAATAGTTTTATATTGATACATAGTTTCAAGCACACTTAAATAAATATTTTGAAATCTACCCAGAATATGATACAGTATATTTGTTCCTAACATCTCTATTTCTTGCTACGGAGAGGTGGTGGCCTCTAGTGGACTCTTACAGGACTATGGCAAAGCTGAGACTTCAAAGTAGATGTAATTGCTACTGTCAGTTTTTTTTCTGCACACTGGGGAGATGTTTTCTCAATTTTAAACTCGGTTGGAGCTACTGTGTAGACATAGGTTTAGGCGCATTGGAACTTTTTTTACTGAATTTTTAAAAAGCCATTTTTTAAAAGGTTTTAAAGCCAATCCAGGCTGCTTGGAACATGACCTACGGTGGGACTTCAATGGCTTTAACAGCAGGATTAGCTGAAATACTTTCAAACCTGGCTTGAATTTTTCATATTATGGTAGATTTTCCAAGTAAGGTCTAACATTTCTTCTGATCCTGTATGGGAGTCCCCTGTGTTTGATCATGCAATGGGACGTGTGACTTTGCATGCCCATGGCAGGGCTGTCCGTCTGTCCAGTGGGTCCAACTCTGCGCTGTACGCCCGTGTGTCAGATCACACAAGGTAAGCCTTCATCGTGATGCAAATCTACAGCTGAGAGCTTTGGCTTCTGGAAGGGCTCCCTGGCATCGGGCAGTGCTGGGTAATGACCCACAGCTGCAGAACAGAGTGGCTCACCTGTCCCTCCACAGAAACTGCAGCTGGTAAAGAGATCAGAGATGCAGCTGCCAAACACATCACAGCACCCAGCAGGTGGGATCAGAAAACAGGAGAGTCGGTGTGGCTGTACAGCAAGCACCTGACCTAGAAGTGCCACAGCAGAGGATGATGAAAACTGAATCAAATGAGTAAATCTCACATGCAGTGCATGAGACTGAGCAGGTCTTAAATCAGTGATTCACTATTAAGTGTTTTTACTGTAGAACAAATTACAAAATAGCAATTGTAATTCAATCCTTACAGGTGATTATGTGTTACATTCTCATTAATATATATGTTGTCCCATTCTTCTACCTACAGAATTTTACCTACTTGTTATTAATTCTGTATTTATGTATAACTGGATCCTTATAGAATATCTTTCTCTATACTGAGCCAAGTTTTCTTTCTTTCATTTTATGATTATAAAGGAATCCTACCCAGGCTGTAATTTTTCTTCAATTGTTAAATCTGGTATTGAGCAATTCCTTTCCTGATGATTTGCTGAGAATGTGATAGAAAAAAGAGAAGTTTCAGTTTGATCTTCTGAAACAAGAGAGAACACGCCCAGAGGTAAAGTGCATACACAAGTAGAATTCAAAACAAGTTCTGTAACATATTTTATACATTATTTCATATTCTATATGAGAAATGCCAGTTTCTAGATGATCCTGGCTGATTGTGTTACAGTTGCATAAACGTCTCTAAAGAACACATGAAGATTTTATTTTTTCTCAATTAGATTCTTGCCCCTTAAATTTTCTTTTACAAAAAGATGCTTTTATTGCACAGTAGCAGAGTACTACAGCTTTAACAGGGTGTAGACTTCATTTCCCTGAATTGTACAGACATTTTACATCATGAAGGTGGTTTAAAAGGGCCTTACAATAATAAACACTAGCAGTACGTGTGGTAGAAAGTAATTTCAATGTTGAAGTCTTAGATCTGTATTTAAGATTAAATGCACTCAGAAATCCATTAAAATGGAAAGTTTATTATCTAGACAGTTTGGAAATTGGGCATAGTTTGTTCAAAGCACTTCTAGAAACCTTAATTTACTCATCTGATTATAAACAATATTTACAAATAGAGTTGTAAAGTCAAAATTGGCACATGTACTACCAGGTTACTCTGTAAGTAACTCTGAGCTTCAAATTAGAGTACACAGACACCTAGCTTTCTGGTGTCTCAGTTCCTACCTAATCTTCAGATGTTCTGAGGATCCCTCTAATGTCATTTGAAGTTGACAAGGACCGCAACACTAAGCAAACCTAAAAATTGCATGCAAGCAGTTACAAGGTCTCCCTACAATATAGTAAAACTTCAGTCTGGGTAATCACAAATAGTTTTAATGATTCATGTGGTACAGTAGAGTGAGGGCTTTGAGAGCTCAAGTCTGAAGTTTACACCATAGTTACTGTTTTTTTGTCATTTTATGTAAGTTTCTAGTCATTTTTTGTGATTATGATAAAAACCTTGAAAACATTAACAGAATGTACTTTACAAGCCCCAAACTCCCAAAGAATTAAAAAAGGAACATAACCTAAAAAATGTTTTGTAAAGAGGAAGCAGTACAACCTTCTAAGTAAATCTCTGATTTAGGTGCAGGCTGTAGGATCATTTTAAAGTGTCCAGTGTCTTCCATATATTGAACCTAAGCAAGAGCTGTAGGTAAGTGGGAAACAGCTGGCAGAGACTGGATCAGAATAAAACCACAGAAGTATTTTGATGCTAATTCTCTGAAGCTTTTCCAAGTTTATAGATGTGTTAATAAATTACTTTTCTTGTATTCTACCCCCAAAATCCTGTATGTGTCTTTATAGATCTCTTGGACACCCACACTTTGGTAATGAAATTTCCCAGCCATGGAAGCAGCAACTGCAGCTTTGTGTGCTGTGGAAAACCAAAGGCAATTTCGACTCTTGGGAATCCAATATTCTCCTGTTCTGAAACTCTTCACATACATTTTGTGGTGTCTGATATACACTGTCAATTTACTAAAAAAAAGGTTCTTGTTAATTTTAGATTAGATATACGGAAGAATTTTTTTACTATGAGGGTGGTAGAACACTGGAACAGGTTGCCCAGAGAGGTGGTGGAAGCCCCATCCCTGGAAACGTTCAAGGCCAGGCTGGATGAGGCTCTGAGCAACCAAATCTAGTCAAGGATGTCCCTGCTCCTTGCAG
This sequence comes from Tetrax tetrax, assembly GCA_009806455.1. Taxonomy (NCBI): domain Eukaryota; kingdom Metazoa; phylum Chordata; class Aves; order Otidiformes; family Otididae; genus Tetrax; species Tetrax tetrax. The sequence goes on from WHYT01017864.1 coordinate 337,808, forward strand.
GGGGGTTGGACTAGATGACTTTTGAAGGTCCCTTCCAAATCTAGCCATTCTGATTATCAGATTTCAGACCGCATATTCTAAAAAAATCATCTCATATCCTGGTTTTATGGGTTATGTGGCATGTTAAACAACAAAGTCTCAAGTTCATTTGTATTTGTGCCTTGTGAAGTATTTTTTATAAAGAGAGCATAATAAGCTTGTAGAATTGCAAAAAGGAAGAGGTGATATACACAATGACTACACACTGCATTTTTTTTGTCATACATATTGAAGAGATGGTTCTTTTCCTTATATAATCACATAATTAGCTTGCATATGGGAGGGAGAGAAATCTGGAAAAAATGCGATGACTGATATTACCACTACTATGTTACTGATAATTTATTTTGCTTATAGCAACATCAAGAGCAAATCTTCTGCTCATGATTCCACTTGTATTTCTAAGTGGCACGACAATCTCCAGTTTGGAATCTGCTTCCCTGGAGAACACCATCTTCCCCTAATATGTCTACAGTGAACATTTGCCTTGGATCTTTAACATTGTGTCTGTATTACCACCTATTTTTGTCAAGCATAATGTGCTTTCAAACCCACCACAGGAATAATTTTGTAAACCACTTAAAAATTGCATTTGTTAGTGGCAATACAGCAGAAAATAATAATGTTTAGTATCAACAAATAGCTCCTATGCTGCATCATGACTAGCAACTTCTAGAAAAGTAGTTGTTTCTTCCTCAGATACAGCTTATGCACAAAGGCCTATTTTTCATTTTTTTTTTTCTGGACAAAATACATAGTTTTGAGAAAAATATCAGTTGTTCTTCAGATAATAATTTGTACTGATGAGAGGAGTATATATTCTGGATTAATCTGAGACTGAAGAGTGTAAAAGAACAGAATATGGATGAAGTTAGTCTGGATTGTAGGATTTACCTTCTGCCATGTGCCCTGTACAAGATACAGGATCCCTTGTTCTGCACAGATCAGTAGACCAGCTGAAATCCTATGCAGTGAGCGCACATCCTGTTGTCTTGTGGGTTTATTTCCTGCTGGAGAGCAAGCTCTCTGCTGATGCACTTTAAAATCCTACCCAGAGACTGTGGCAGAAAAAGCAGAGTAAGTAAAAGTAAAGTAGCATCCTAGGACAAAGTGGCATATCCGTGCTTTAAAGGTGGTTTTGAGTAAGACTCACCTGCTAAAGCCGATGCATCTGGAAGTATTTAAGTCATAGTCACTCCCAGTTCCCTTTCCAGTTTGTGCTGATAACCAGGCACAAGCAGAGGCTGGTTAAGCTCATCATCAGACGGGCCTCTAAGGTCAGTTAAGTGAATTCCCCTCCGGAGGTATCTGCATCCCCTCCCATCTGTATTGGGAGCCCAGACACTTACACACTGACACCTACACTGTAGAAGCCACCAGAGATATCTAAAAAGTTAGATGTCTGAATCTGAACTGATTGCTCTAGTCTCTCTTTATAGTCCATGGAAATATGAAGTTCAGGCAGTAAAGCCGAGGAGGGAAACTACAGAGCAGCCAGACTAAGGAGACTTAAAGAAAATATATAAGGGTATGACAGAATCAAAACTGTAAAAGTTTATGTTGCTGATCCAGATCATGTAGGCCTCTGGGAGTAAGAGGTGAATTTCCAAGAGGCAGCACAAAGCAGAAATGCAAGAAACAGATGACCTAGCATGCCTGGCAGAGATCATTGAGGTCTGGGCAATACTGAAGCACAGTAATAAAAAAAAAATGATAGCTTCTTGGATTTATAGTTGTAAAGAGATCAGGCAGGACAGACTCTGTCTGTCTTTGCTACGGGCAAGCAGTCTTAAGTGCTGAGGAGTACTGTTGGGGGCAAAGTCTTTATGTGTTATAGTTATGCAAGCATATAAAAAGACAGTGGAATAAAACAAACAAACAAAACCAGAAATATAAAATTGCAGTTCATTTTCCTGTTAAAGCAACACTATAAACTGAATGTGCCCTTGCGGCCCAGAAGGCCAACCGCATCCTGGGCTGCATCAAGAGGAGCGTGGCCAGCAGGTCGAGGGAGGTGATTCTCCCCCTCTACTCTGCCCTGGTGAGACCCCACCTGGAGTACTGTGTCCAGTTCTGGAGCCCCCAACATAAGAAGGACATGGACCACTTGGAGAGGGTCCAGAGGAGTGCCACGAAGATGAACAGAGGGCTGGAGCACCTCTCCTATGAGGACAGGCTGAGAGAGTTGGGGCTGTTCAGCCTGGAGAAGAGGAGGCTCCGGGGAGACCTGATAGCGGTCTTCCAGTACCTCAAGGGGGCCTACAAGAAAGATGGGGAGAGGCTGTTCCGTAGGGCCTGTTGTGATAGGACAAGGGGTAATGGGTTTAAAATAGAGGGAGGTAGATTTAGGTGGGATATTAGGAAAAAAATTTTCACAATGCGAGTTGTAGAACACTGTCCCAGGTTGCCCAGAGAGGTGGTGGAAGCCCCATCCCTGGAAACATTCAAGGCCAGGTTGGATGAGGCTCTGAGCAACCTGATCTAGTCAGGGATGTCCCTGCTCCTTGCAGGACTAGATGACCTTTGAAGGTCCCGTCCAACTCTAACCATTCTATGATCCTATGATTCTATTCCATTAGGTGATAGAAGTGTCATAGTTCCACTGAGCTTATTTATCTTCAGGCACCTAAAAGTTTGGCTCAAAACCTCTGTTTGTTTACCAAATACAAATACCTCTGTAACACATAAATCCCCACAAAGGCAATTTATTCCCTCCCCATCTGTTATTTCTTTTAACAGAAAAATCTTCTTGAAAATAATTCCTGTATGGCATTAAAGTACCTGAGGAAAACAAGTCAATAAATCAATAAATATGTTTTCAGATGTTGTAGCACCTTTTATGCCCACATGCATATTCTACACATTTATTCAACTAATATTTGAAAAGAAATGAATTCAAAGAGTCTTTGCTATCGACTGAGAGCAAAAGAGAAGAACAAGAGTACAATAATGGCCTATTGAATGGGTAATAAATAGACTCAGGGCTGATCTGTCATTATTTTTTTTAAAAAAAACCAAAGCAATGAATAATTCAGTCACCCTCAACAGTGGGAAGTCTCTGTCTGAGAGATCATGGGTCACTTTATTCAGCACGACATTCTTCCACAGGTTACCAAGGTGCTGAAAAATTCAGAAGAAATACAAGTAGTTTAAAAGCAAGGTAAGTAAATCCTTGAATTTCACAAGTGAGTTAGAGATGACTGGCAGCAAGTATTCTCCTCTATAACACAGGACTACTTGCTTGTGTATCCACTCGAACATCTTCCAAACAAATAGTGTAGGACTTGAGAGAGACCAGAAGCATTGATTTTGACATTGTTCATGCAGCCTGCTGTCCCTCTAGTTCACAAATCTCATCTTTGACAGTGATCAATATCTGACCTTTGCGTGAATATAAGAAACCACAGAACAGGTAGGTATGGAATAACCTGCTCTCCATATAAAGTGGCTCGTGACTAAAGTTTGGCTTCAGTCCTCATAATATTCACTCTCCTTTCCAACTTTTTCACATTTAATTTTGAAAAACATTCTGCTAAGTGTCTTACCTTATTCTGAATCTTCTTTAGCTCTTAAAGAGCTTGCAGAGGACAGATTTCACAACCTGCAGCTTGTTTTACACAGGTGCTGTCAGCAACAGCACAGGTGAAAAAAGGGTGAGGATAGACCTCAAAACCCTCATACTTTGCTACAACAAATATTGTCAGTTTTCTGCCTATGCCTGTGAGATTAGAAGGAGAATTCCATGTCGGCTGCTTGTCCAAATCTCCCGATAAGGCTGGTGTATCCAAATTTTGGAAAGGAAATCAGGTTCTTTATTTTGGAACTGTCAATAGAGAACCCTAAGTAACAGTGACGTAGTGCATCAGTCTCTGCCTCTGTATCCATACAGCTACCTACATCGGACAATTAAGATTGTTTCTATTTTCATACAAAATTGTGATGTTCAGGAATAAGCCTGGGCTGTGACACTGGTCCAGCCATTGCCAAGCAGTAGCTTTTGGTCATTACTGATTTATTTTGCATTGGCATCTGGTTTTATGCAGGTGGAGGAGTTTCTCTTTGCAAACAAAAATCTCTAGTTGCCTCCGCTTTATTTTAAATAGATTTATAGACCCTCTATTAGAAAATTAAATAAATGGAGCATCTTGTATGCAATAGAACTTTTGAAGATCTCACTGAACAGTGCAAGTCTACTGAAGTTTAAATAGATAGTAATTAAAAATTCATTGCCACACTCCTAATAAATTAATACAGCAATTAAATCTGCACAACAGCTATTCCTTGGGAAAGTTCTAAATGTGGACTCTACTCTGTTCTGATTATCAATTTGTTTGTTTGTTTGTTTTTTTTATTTGAGAGGACATACGCATGTGACCTTGCTGAGAAAAGAGTTCATTTGCTGGTTTAGAAGACTCTCAAGCTTCCAGACAACAAGGATACAAATAATTTTACAATAAGATGTTGGATTTTTTTGGCAGTTCACACCTGCTTATTTCCTTCTTGAAAACCATCTATGTGATAGAATCAGTTAATTGATTGGCATCCTAATCTGTATTCACAGAACTTAATATATCATGTATGTGACTTTTCAAATGGAATTTTTAAAATTAGTCAAGACGATGACATTCTAGAACTATAGAGTGTGCCCATCACATTATCATGGTATACAATCATACTTGCTTTTGTAAAACAAGGCAGCTTCAAATAGTAACTTATTTATCAATAAATGAGTAAATGGAGATTCAAAATCTTGTATAGGGGACCTCATACAAGGTATTTAACTTGCCACAGTTACTGATGTAAACCATGGGAAGATGAAGTCACAACATGCTTTCCCAACAAACCACAAGGAATGGAGAAGGATTTTCAAATACATACCCATTCCCATGAGAAGAAAATTAATTATCATATCCACTATTATTTCAACGGTGAAAAGTGGTAAACAGGAATTACAGGAAAGGCAAGAAATTAAAGGAAAATAGAAAGGAAAATGTGGCAGCAATTTTTCTAAAGATTTACTGGAGAGAAAGATGTTGTATTACACTGTTGCTCTTCTTCAAGGAGCTAAGGAGGTGTGCCAGCTTCTACAAGAATCTATCTGTGCTAAGCACTGGGTAGAACAACTTTTGCTTGCACATTATTTCATTTTAGTCTGTCTTTTGCCCTGAATTTTCTGCAATTTGACACTCAAATAGCAATTTCACAAAGCAGAGCAAGGAAAAGCCACTGTTCCTCTTAAGGAAAACACACCACGGGACTTTGTGATATGGCTTAAAGGAACCTGTCTTCATTCTTGTTGAGAAGAAGAGTTACTGCTATTAACCTGAAAGGAAGTGTCATCTAAAAGGGACTGACCGCTGCTGAAATCCCAGGGAAGGCATTTAGATACAGCATGGCTGCAGATTTGCATGCAAGGTACAAACTTCAGACCTATGTATCCACCTCCAGAGGCCTAAATCTAGAAAACACATATGTCAAAGAGAAGGAAGGCAGGACTGAGCAAACAATTTGCAAGTTAGAGTAGAAAACAGGCTGCTTAAGGATAAGCTGAGTTCTGGTTGGAGAGAGAAGAAAGGGTTGAATTTTGGAACTGGAGGACTTCATCAGGGTTGATGAGAATGACTTAAACTGGAGAACCAGGGGACTAGCAAGGAGCAACAACGGACTGGTGAAAGCCTCCAAAAAGCATCCATAGACCCATTTAAAGTAATAGATTGGGAACAGCCAGGCCGAGTATTTTAACAGGATAACTTGGGTGGAAGACTCATAGAGTAGAAAGTGAGAAAATAAGAGCAATAAAGCTAACAACGAAGAGGAAAAAACAAGGAAGAAGGAGAAATCTGTGATGTAAAACTGCCTGAAAACCTCTGGTGAGAGGTAACAAAGCTCTTGTTCATCACCCTTTTCACTGAATGTGCAAATAGGCTGAACAACTGCTTGGGCTGCCCTTTTGGTTGTACTGAACTCTTATCTTCTGTCACTAATTAGCTTTGTTCAATAGGGGTAAAAAGATCAAGGGGCGACACAGTTAATGCTGACGGAAATGTTTTATATAGCATAAGGGAACGGCCGCTTCAGTCACAGCAAAAAATTATCAAGATGGGGTCACTATAGGCCATCTCATCCCTTTCCACTGCAAAGCCGTGAATGTCTCCAAGGTCCTAATCTGGCTGCTTCATAATGCTTTGAGAGATTTATCTTTCCTCCATGCTTCAAAGGAAAATGAATGGTGCAATATCCTTTGCATGATACACTACCCAGCACTTAGGGGCCAGATGAAGGTGCTGGGCAAAGGTGCTTTACAGCATTGGTATGTTTACCTGACAGATTTTTACCTAGATTTTTTTTTTACAGATGTTTACCTAGTCCTTTTCCTGAGAAACATATAACAGAAAACAGCTAGGTGGGCTGAATAAATGTAAGGTCTATATACTGCTTTTCTTTCACATTCCCTACTCTCTTTTGGAATATTTATCTTCTTTGATACCTTTCCCCTGAAACATTTTAATGCAGTTCACTAATTGGAATAGTTCAGTTCTATCACCTTACCCAATTTATTAACAAAAGTATTTTTTTTAACTCAAGATGTACTGATCTTTTCTCCTTTTCAAGTGGAATACAAATACTGGAGGACAAAGAGCAAAGTTTTCCAACGTGTTTAGTGTGAAAAACTCCAGGACTCATTTGAAGTGCTGTGCATCTGTGTATTATAAATATGGGAGGAATTATAGCAAACACCTACTTTTGGCTCTTCTAAGTTAAAAGAAGAGCTAAGACCTTGAGTAAGCTAAGGCTTCACTTAATTATTACACAAAGCAGGTCCCATCTTTTAGAAAATGGGACAACAACCTTTAGAAAGTTGTTCCAGTTCTTAATTATTTTTCACTGCTAAAATTATGTACAGTAGTCTGATTCTGCCTACTTTCACCTTCAAGACTTGCCATACAGCAATACACCTTGATGAGTGTGACTGTTATGTATAATTTTATTGTGTGCTGAAAATGTTGTTTTATAAAGTAAGTTACTCAGAGACTATGTTTATGTTAAACCCACAAAATTCCAGTTTATAAAGTGAATAAATTGATCTTTGGAGTCTCTTACTAAGAAGCATTTTTCTAAATGTTTAATCGGTCTTCCAACAGTTTGCTGAGCTATGTGCAATTATATTTAAGATAATGCAGTTATCTTAGACTGAGGACACTGTAGCTGAAAACAGTATTATAAAAGCATTTACCCTGAAAGACAGAAAAAGTGTAACTTTTCATCTTGTGTTTGATAACCCCACGTTTACATATCCAAAAAACCCCATACTATAACTTTCAGGCACCGCGATCCAGAGGGAGGTTACTTCAGTGACTGCCTGCCATGATCCTCAGCTTTGTTTAAACCACACAATGCGCCTGTCTGCTTCCCGAATGATAAAACATGGAATAATTCACATGAACAAGATGAGGACCAGAAAAGGCCTTGACATTGTGCAAGCACTGCTCAGCAATAACTACAACATCAGTGTGCGATCAGCACTGTTTTCAGCACAAATCCAACATAGCCCCATACAAGCTACTATGAAGAACTTTAACTCTATCCCAGCTGAAACCAGTACAGAGTCCTAAGCCAAAAACTGTCTTGAAATAATTTATAAGGGTTTATAAATATAATAAAGCATATGATTGTACAAAGCTGTACAAGGAGGGAAACGGTGATGGGCAGAAAGATCCTCTGTTGGCACTTGATCTCTTATAACTTCCGAAGGTTATTGTAAGTACTTGTTTTATTGCTAAATACAAGATCTTACCAATTTTTGCACTATTTCAATAAGTAATGAAACTTTAAGCTCCCAGTCTTGTCTTACATTCATATTTTAGACTGTAGATAGGATTTCCAGCTTTAGTAAGTGGTCAATATTTTTCAAGGCTCCTTTTGTAAGTGAGCATCGTGTTGTGTTCTCTGTGGATTCCTCCATCTGCCAGGATCAGACCCTAGCTGGGCTAGCAGGACCAGAAGAGCCACAACTTTTTCAGAAAGGTGAGGCAGAAGAAAAGTAGCTTGTCCCTGCCTCTCTGGAGCTATTTATCTGCAAGCTTCCTAGGACATGGACTTGCCTAAATATAGTGCTTCATTGGTAAAATACAAACTGTACATAGTTGCAATTGACAGCGTAAAAAAATTTACCAATCTTTAAATGTTGGTCTTGTCTTAGCTAACACCACTTACCTTTACGCTGGGCAGAGAAATCATGTTACTCCCTTAATAGAAAGTTCCTTCATTAATAATATTCTCTTACTTCACCACATAAAAATGTAATTATTAAATGTGCACCCCATATTTATACAGGATGAGGGCTGCCTAATATTTCATAGAATCATACAACAATCATACAAGGTTGGAAAAGACCTCCAAGATCATCAAGTCAAACCAGCAACCTACTGGTTGCCTACTAAACCATGTCCTGAAGTGCCATGTCTACACTTTCTTTGAACACCTCCAGGGATGGTGACTCCACCACTTCCTTGGGCAGCCTGTTCCAGTGCCTGATCGCTCTTTTCATAAAGAAATGTTTCCTAATATCCAATCTAAACCTCCCCTGCTGCAACTTAAGGCCATTTCCTCTCACCCTATCACTAGTTACTTGGGAGAAGAGACAAACACCCACCTCCCTACAATCTCCTTTCAGGTAGCTGGAGACAGCAATGAGGTCTCCCCTCAGCCTCCTCTTCTCCAGACGAATAATTTTCTGCCAGTCTCCACAAAAAGCCTTGTCTCTCAGCCCTCCTTAGAAGGCCTTGTAGAAATTCTGTTAAAGATGGTTGGTACTTTTTTGCTGATTTCTTCATAAGTGTTTTTCTAGCTTTTAGGAATAAACATTGCCGAATTTTCCGTGTAGTATTTTAAACAATTTCCTCCTAGTTCTGTCAGTTGGTGTGTAAACCAGCTTTATTAGTTTGGACACTCATTAAATAAATCGTGTTAGGAGAAAATTAACCTGTCAGCAAGAAAACAAGAAAACAAAGGGAAACTTTACATTTTTCAGAGCATTGTGAGAAATATGCATTTCAGCAGGTTCGCAAGCTCTGCTGGAGCATCAGAGACTAATGAAAGTTACTCTACACCACCTGCTGAATCGAGTTAAATAGACTGTCTGATTAATTAAAGTGTCAGTTTAGCCAGTGGCTTCAATTTCACTTTTTCACAAAATAAAAGCTCCAACAAAGAATTATGGAAAAAACCTATTAGGCTATCTAGTTAATTTCCTGTCATTGCAGAACAGTCCCTCTGAAGACATTTTTACGTTCAATGCAGTTTTAAAGGCTCGGAAAGGCATAAGCCACAGCTGCTGCCCACAGAAGAATTTACAGTCTGCTAAACCCTGATCTCAATCTTGACATACAAGTAACGACTCTATTTTTGTAATAGTATTGTATCATGTCTACTTAAATAATGCACCTGCACCTCTCTGTATGGCTGATATGCCTATACAGGAAATACCTAAAGGCTATGTTAGAAACTCCCCATTTGTTGTCATTGATTTCATATTAATTTTAGCAGAGATCCACAATGGCACAGGGTCTCGGGTATATGGAATTCCTTGAGAGACTGGCACAATAGACTGCCAGCCCCTCTAGACAAAGAAACACTCTCCTTCAACGTCTGAAAACACCCGCAATGTTCTGAGTACTGTCAACACACCCCAAGAATAATCCAAATGCAATCACCTTTTGCAACAGACGTACAGTGTGGTTGGCACGGGCTGCGTTGGCGGGAAAGACAGGAAGTCTCCCTTCTTGCCAGGTACCAGTGTTCCTTCTTTGCACTCTCTTTGTAGTCCAGTGCAATCAAGCTGTGTGAACACAAAATCAAATATATATTAAATAAACAATCATAAATGAAGTATTAAAGGTTTGGTATCTGGAAAACTTGTTTTTTTCCTTATTTTTCAGATGGCATTTTTTCAGGTGTTTGCCAAACCCATGGCATGTCTTGCATTTCTGCATGGAAGCATCCATTTTTATTGAAAAAGCTATTTGATTAAAAAGATTTTAACAGCATCTTTGAACACTTTTATAAACTTTGTTGTTACAGTTATCTGGAAGTGAAAAATATTACCAACTGCCACGTTGCACTGAAGAGTAGCAGAAGACATCATTTTTTCAATAAAATGCCTGGGAAGGTAAGTGCAGTTCTGAGCATCATCAAACACTTAGTGGCTCTGGATCAGGAGTAAGCACTGGAAGAAAGAGTTACAGAATGGTAAAAAATCTTGTCTCAGAGGCAGGATCTATTAGCTGCACGGCAAAATGCATTTAATTGGAAATAGTAGACAGCATCAGTCTCCACTATTTCTCTAACAGGGTGAAAATTATAACATGATATATCCAGGCCTTTATGACTCATTTTTTTTTTTTATTATTTCTGCACTCTTTTTTCTCTCTTGACAGCACACATACTGTATGTAAATATCCATAATATTGAAGACACACTCTAGGCAAGACACCTCTGTTTATCATGAGATCCTTGCCTTTATATCACACACTAGCTCTCCAGCAGTGGAACTGGAAAGAAATTGCTTTTTTCATTTTAAAGTTTTAATTTCTGCCTGCAAAGAAGGGAGCAACAAGAAGTTAAAACTTTCTGCTTGCCCCTCTCCAAGAAGGCAGCAGACCTCCCTGTTGAAGAAGCCACCTGGACAGACATTTGCCCTCCAGAAGTCTGCTACCTTTTGTATTAAAAGAGCTAAACATAGAGCAATAAATTTTGAATGCCTCCAGAAGTCGCTTGCCTTAGTATTAAGTGAGCTGGGCATATAGCAAGTGAGTGACTCCTTTGTGGTTGTGGTTATTTAGGTTCTTTGCAGTGTCATTACAACATTTAATACTTTTTGAATAGCGTTTTGAAAAAACAGAACCTGTATTAACCCCTCGGGTGGCATACGTACAGGGGAAGTGCTCAGAGCCCGCAGTGGAACACTCAAAATCTGGTTTTAAAAAATCCTTTGTCCCTTCAAGATGTAAACTGTGTCCTAAATGGGTATTGTTAAAAAATAACCATTTTGGGTGGTTCAAACACCATGCCTGCCAATTAATTTTTAAAAGTACAAATGCTAAAACGAGGGCCTGGAAAACGGGCAAGACACTCAAAAACCTTGTTTCCCTTACTCCTGCAAGATGCTGGAGCGGCCCGGTGACACCTTTTGTGGCCGAGGAGAAGGCCCTGCGGGCTCGCTGGGACCCTCACCGCGGGCAGAAGGCGAAGAGTTTGGGAGGGAGCCTCGCCAAGCGCAAGGGTTTGCAGAACAGCGAGTGCCTAACCCCCGCCGCCCGCGCAATCTACGCCCCTCAGACCGGCCCTTCCTTCCCCCGTAGCCGGGCGGGTTCCCCCGCAGGGCAGAGAGCCGCGGGCCCCGGGCCTGCGGCGGGGAAGGGCCCTGTGCCCCGGCTGAGGGGGCGACCGAACCCGCGCCCCGCGCCCGCCACCGCCCTGCTCCGCGCCTGCGCGGGGCCGCCCCCCGCCGGCCGCCCTCCGCCCCGCCCTGCCGCCGGCGCGGGGCCATGGGCGGCAGCGATTGAGGTTTCCCGAACGGAGGGGAGGGGATCGGAGCGGAGCGGGGCGCGGCGCCGCCGCCGGCGGGAGCGGCCACGGAAGGCGGTGGTGACTGGGTACGGGTACTCCGGCCCGGTGAAAGAGCCGCGGGAGCGCGGCCCGGGGACTCCGCGGCGGGCTTTGCTGGCGGCCCGAGCGCCGCGCCCTTCCCCCTGCCCCATGTCGGCGTGGCTCGGGCGGGCGGCGCTGCTGCTGGGGCGGCCGGGGGGCCCCGCCGTTGCCGCCGCCGCGCCCTCCTCCTCCTGCCTGGGCTCGCTGGGCGGCCCGCCGCGCTGCTGCTGCCGCCGTCTCCTGGGCAGCCTGCGAGGCGGCGCCGAGGGGCTGCTCCTCCCGCGGGGGTCAGCGCCGGGCGAGCGGGCGCTGGGCACCCACCCGAAGAAGGAGCCGATGGAAGCGTTGAACACGGCTCAGGGGGCCCGCGACTTCATCTACAGCCTGCACTCCACCGAACGGAGCTGCCTGCTGCGGGAGCTGCACCGCTTCGAGTCCATCGCCATCGCCCAAGGTGAGCGGCGGCTCCCTCCGACCCCCGGCCCGGCGGCGGCCTCAGGGCCGGCCCCCGCCGCTTCCCTCCCCGCCCGGGGCCGCGCTGAGGGAGGGCGGCGGGGTAGGGGGGGTGCGGGCGCGGCCCCGCGGCGACGGACGGGAGTGGGGAGGGCCGGGCCGGTGCGGGGACTGAGCCCCCGAAGTTTGGCGTGGGCTGCGGCGGGTCCTCCTGCCTTGGCCCGAGCGAGTCCTTCGGGCGGCCGAGCGAGTGGGCAACTCCAGCAGGGCGAGGCACCGAGAGGCGTGTGCCGGTGTGTTTTAGTGGAATGGGGTATAAATGAGCCACACAACTTGAAATTTACTTTGCAGCACCTTCAGAACTTAAAAACAACCCACCGTGCCAGATCCTCCGCACGTTTGTCCTCTCACAAGGAGTTTCGGAGAGGCACGGTGGCCATTTTTCGAAATGGGAGTAGAAAAGTGTCTCTCATAAAATCTCTTGACGCTAGTGCAGCAGTGAATTGATTTCAGACTTCTTGAGAGACGCTGGGCTGCTGCTACTCTGGGAGCTCATTCACGAGTTTCACTTCCCTGCGCAGAGAGCTGCCTGCTTGCCGGCATTGCTTCTTGGAAGCCTTGGTTCTTATGCAGGAAGGTGTCTCTGTGCTGGGGAGGTTTGTAGATGTGTCTCTGAATATAGTGCTATGCCACACCAATTAAAATAATTCACGGTGATTTTTTTTTGTCTGGTCCGACTGTTCTTGCCAACTTGACGCTTTTCCTTAAATCAAAACTTGACAAAACAAAATCCTCTTAATTACAGTCTCTGTACTTGTGCTTCTGATGCTTAGCTGTAATTTGCAGTCCCTGTTACAAGAAAGATGACAGCAGCTACTGAAGAGATCAGTGTGCATTTGATCTAGGCCTCTTTGTGACTTTGATAGTAGCATGCCCTTGGAAAGGGCATTTCTCTGCCTTCTGGCTCTTCCCTACATGTCTGGAAGAGATCTTGTGTTGGGCAGAGAACAGGTCCAGGGATCAGCCGAAGGAATGCTGCTTTTTTGAAGAGACAAAACCTTTTCAGGTACCTCTTTTGGTTTTGTTTGTAGCACACTGGTCAGGGTTAGAGTAGTTCACTTAAACGGTTTGTTTTAAGGGGCAGTGCTGCCGTTTTGCAGAGTGTGAATCAGTTGTATTTGTTTTCCAACATAGTGGGAAGTATGCTTTGAGCTGTAAGTTGACACTAACTTTTAAATACTAACAACTAATACTCTTCCTAAAGAAATCCTTCTTGGCCCCTGAAGGGTTCTTGCCGTGAGGTTTTTTTGTGAGTTTCTATGTTGGCATTTATTGCTCAGGTGAAACTGGGCTGCTCACAGTGCTTTTGTGTACCTATGGAATATCAGAATGAGATTTTAAGATGCATTTCTGTATAATGTCTCAAGGTTTGTGCAGAGGAATTCAACAGATGGTCCTATTTAATATCTCGTTGCTCAATTGTTGTTAGCTGTAGTATGAAAGTCTGTTTCTATAAAATGCTGTGACTTTCTGATGATTCAAGATCTAGAAGATAGAGGAACAAAAGCATTAGTTTGAGTTTAGAGACTTTGCTGCTTATTAGTAAACTGCAAATTTCTTTCAGTAGTGGAAGTTGCAGTTCACTTATGTCCAGAACTATGAGCTTTAATCTCACTGGAGAGATGGTTTCAACAAAACCTCAGTTGTGGGCTTTGTGGCCTCAGAGATTAGGGCTGCACAAAGTGTTGTAGTGCTGTGAGACCTTGGTCCTTGGAGTCAGATTCTTGATCTGCCCAACCAGTAGCTTGATAAGTCTTGTTCAAAAGTAACCTTTTCCTTTAGCCGGCTCCATCAATGTATTTTTACCAGACTGCAACATGATAACAGCTGTCAGCTTTTAGCTCTAAGGATTTCTATTTCTTCATGTGTTGTGGAAAAGAGAAACCGTAACCAAGAAGTGCTTCTAGTAAGTCTATTGAATAAAAAAATAGAGAAAACCCCTTAAAACTATAGTGCATACCATGTGTACATTCCCTGATATTCTAGAGAACTAAAATCATGTGAACAAGGGAGGAAATGTGGTGCAGGAATCATTCAATACCGATAAAATAGGTATTCTGCTTTCATTAGATGCACCCATCATAGCACTGGATTCTCTTTGATGTGCAATGTGGAGCTGCTCTGGGCTGAGGAAGGGAACGGTAACGCCAGGGTGGGACGGATTGCCCGAAGCTGTTTTCTGTGCAGGATTGACACTGATGGAATTCCAGATTTTATGTGAAGAAAGGCAGTGAACGCAGAGCCAGGCTCTTGAGGAGTGTTGGATGTGTATCATTGCTCTTAGCACTGAGGAGTGCAACAAAATGATTAGAAGGGCTGCACTGGAAAGAAAATTATATGCTTTCTGGGCTAGATGTTGATATTCTGTACTTAACATGCTTTGTTATGGTGAGATAATGTTTTGTATGTTTGCTCTTTCCTGCTGTAGAAATGGTGACTCTGTAGGAAACTCCTAACTAGGTTCACAGGTTGAGATTGTGAGTAGCAGATGGGAGTTCAGAGGTATTTGTGCCCTGCTTTCCAAGTACTTTCTCCGAAATACTAGTGTCACTTTTGATTTTTACAACTGATAGATCAATCAAGATTATTTTAGAGATGCTGAGTTTCTTCTCTATCTTCTTATTCAGCGGCAGCATGCTATAGCTCCCAGTAGCCAATTCATTAGACGAGGTCACTAGTTCTACTCTTGTGTTGATTTCCAATTAAAGTGGTCCAAATGCAGCCTTCAAATTCACTTATCTGCCTGCTGAGTAAATTCCTGTGTCCTGTTTGAGTATGGAAAATCAGTCTCTCCTCAATTGTGAAATGCTTATGCAGTTTTGCTACTGTGCTTAAGCTTGTGTTGTGCCTGTGATCTTTTCATACTTCTATATGGAAAGGGAGGTCTTAGTCCGTACTCTTCTTAACACAGTCCTTTTTGGGTTAAGTTTTGACCTTCTTCCTTCACTGCCTCTTCTGTGCCCTAACAGACCCCATATCAGCTAGGGGAAGCTGTCAGCAATATGGGGAGACCTGGGCACATCAAGAACCAAATGGGGCCTGTTCCTCAGCCCAGGCCTACCACCAGAAGGATGCAGTTCCATCAACTAATTGCCCTAGCGCGAAATATGACAGGACACACTATCTGTGGCCTCCGCTAATGGCAGAGGCTGCAGGGAAACCCATCCTTTGCTGTGGCTGCTACGCTGAAGGACGATCCTCAGGTAGGTGAGTCGTAGACATTGACCTGTAAGTTAGGTGAGTCTCTGAAGCATTTTTGAACCTTAACACATCTGTTTGCACTGTAGTCACACAAGCTGTAGGTGGGGAGAGGTTTGTGATGGGGTAGCTTGGAACATGTTCCTACCATCGCCTTGTCACCTGTCTTACCTGGGTGTTTGTCTGGACTCTCAGAGCTTCAGGATGCTGAGCAGTAGCAGCCGATGTAAATAGTTTAGCTTATTAATAAGCACTGAGATTCTTCTGTTGTGCGTTAGTCAGAAGACAGAGCTCTATCTGTGAGCTTGTGATAAAGAATGTCTGTGAAGCTGGGAGCTCTTTTTGAAGACAGCTACAAGACCTTCTCACCTGGATTTAGTTTTCCTTCTTCATTAAAGTATTTTTCTCCCCTACTGGCAATGTGAAGAATGATTTATTGCCTCTGACCTTCTATAGCAATTTTCCATTATAAAAGAGTGCTATTGGAAAGATGTAACTTTGTTCTTAAGGGGCTTATATTCAGGTTTTCTACCTTTAGTTTCCAGCGTATGATATGAAATGATTCATGAAAGCACTTCGAAGCAGTGCAGCAAGCCCCATAACAAGGAGGAAAAATATTAAAGGGTTTGACTTGTTTAGAAGAAATAAAGATGCAGCAGACATGTTAAGTTTAATATTTCTTATCTAAGGGTACTCTTGTTCTTATCTGTACTGGGTTAATATATTCTTGAGCCCAGATGTAACAATTTTCCATTAATAATACTAACACGATGGCTGTCTAGGGCCTCTAAGAAATCTCAGGTGTTGATAGTGAGAGAATCTGTTATTTTCCCATCTTTTGTTGCAAAGATTGGAAAACAATTCCTATTTTCCCATCTTTGCCTACTTATACAAAAATTACACATACAATATATATCTTTGTGTATCTATAATATATAAAATCTATATATTTTAATATGTATGTACATTGAAAACGATTCCTTGAAAGCAGCAAGGTGCATTTTATATTTTAAATGGAAGGCTTTTGTGATCACTAAATAAAAGGCCTTTTGAAGTGTAATTGTTTGTTTAACTGTTGTTGAGGTTGTATATTAACTGGAAAACATGCAAAAAGCCAGTAGCAATGCAGTCTTGACAGCTAGTTTTGTTGGTTTAATTTGCGAGTCTTGGAGAACTCATTCTCTATCTAGATTCTCTTTGAAGGCACTGGTATGTCATCCCATACGTGGTTCAGTCGGACCAAACTGGTGCGTTCTGGTGGGACAATGTTCATAATTTCAAGTTACCATATCTCGCCTTTGTTGGGGAAAAAAAAAAAAGTGTGCAGATAAAAGATACCACCTCCATGTATTCAATAGAGCTGACAGCTGGGGCAAGATCTTTTTGTGGGAATTTGCAAGCTTTTAACCATTGTTGGGTGAAATCTTACTTTGGTGTCCGAAGAAACATCTCTGGTTTATGATCTGGTGCTAAGTTTATGAACCCTTCAGTTCACTGGATGAGCTTAGGAGTGTTTGAGCCTAGGTGCCTCTACTTCCACAACTTTAAAAAGAAAAGTTAATTCAGAAGACTGCAAACATCATCAAAGACAAACAGATTTCACTGAGGTTTTTAGGGACTCTGAATGTGATCTCCTGTGGAAAAAGGTTCCCTTTGATGCATGAGTCAGACACTTCTTGCTAATGCGAACGAACCAGTTCATCTGCCATGGTGGTTTAGAACCACTCAGATTTTAGTACCTGTTTTTCTTAAACTTAATCTGTGCTAACACAACAAAGCATAATTCCATCCTTCTGGAAGTACTTGTTTGAGGAGTGATTTCGCAGTGTAGGTGTGAGGTTTCTTGGCAGGACCGCCCAGCCAAACTGAGCTGGGAGAAGAGGGAATGGTCTTGCTGGCGTGCTTTGACTGGTACAACCGCACCGGGTGGGGATGGTTCTCTGTCCCTCTCGCCTCTACAGGCCCAGTGTATGCAGGTGAGCTCTGAGCTGTGTGTGGAGAAAGATTGTCTACCTCTTCCTTGCTGTGACCTGGGTCAAGAAATTGTTTTTTAACTTTAGTGTTTGATTGTTACTCTAGGAAAAGATGTTCTGGCAGACTGCTGGCAAACATGTCCTTTGCAAGTTTGAAGTGCCCTGTCAAGCTGGTAAATGGCAAACTCTTGCCAGCCTGCCTGCGTGCAGTCTCTTTGTGTCCTTAAACCATCACAGCATACTCCAGGATTATTGCTAATCTCACTGCTGAGTCAAAAATACTCGGTGGCGAAGGGAATATGGTGTTTCAAATGGAAACATGTGCTGCTTCTCTTCTTGCTTCTGAAACTTTTTTTTTTTAATCCTCTTAAACCATGGAGCCCTCTCATGAAGGCAAAGTGCAGAACAAAGAGTGCTACACAGACTCTACTGATCGTTTTCTTTAACGTCTATTGATGGAACTGTTTTGTTTTCAAATTATGATCTGTGTAATGCAAAGTATTTTATTAAATGGGATAAAGTAATCTATTCTAAAAGACCTCTCACCCTAAATATCAGTTAATGCTGATTATAAATCCTAGCTATTTACTCAAAATTGATGCCATTTTGCCAGGGAAAAGGAAAAAAAAAAAAGAGGAGTGAGGAATATGAGTTATAGCTTTTTCTAGTTGCTCTGACACTATTTTTCTTAAGCCTTGGTGAAGAGAGGGAGAAATCATAAGGGCTGTTCAGCCTCTTAACCGTCATGTGCTTCTGCATCTGGAATACTTGATGCATAAAACTTCTGTGGTTTTCCCAGGCCTTGATGCTGAAGAGCAGGGCTCTGCCTTCTGCCCGCTTCAGGGAGCTGGACTGGAGCTTGGCTGGGGAAAGCTGGGTTCTCACTCTGCTGACGGCTCCCAGTGGTTACGTAGGTGTTGTGGCCCGGGGTAAGGCTGGTTGATGAAGTGAACCTTGCAGCTACTCCATCACGTAACAGGTAGAGGTGGGAGTTCCACCTCCTTTATATCTGTAGATTGGATTCTCACTTATTATGAGATTTAATTAATTTTTTTTCTAGATTCTCGTTTCTTAAATACTATCTGAAGAATAGGGATGCCCATTATTAGAAAAGAGAGTGCATGAGAAGGTCTGGATGCTGCATGGGGGCGCCTTAGTTAAGAGATTTAATATTTCTGAAGTCCTATTAAGAGATTATTCCTCAATAAGCCTTTCAAAAGTGAAAGTGGAGTTTAAAAAAAAAAGAAACAACAAACAAGCAAAAACCCTAAAACACAACCAAATTCTAAAACTCAAAAAAAAAAAAAAGAGCATGAAGAAAACCTCACCTCCAAAATGTACGGTTGGGCAGTAGAAAAATCTCTATTTTCATTGTTCATTATAGCACTTGGGTGTTGCACAGGTCAATCAGACATTACATGTCTTTATTGTAATACTCCTTCCTGTTTAATCTTTGTTTCGGCTGAATGCGTGTGATTTATTTGGACTTCCTTTTTTTAGGTAACAATAAAACTGCAAATTTAGGTAGCTTAGGGAAATTTAATTTCTCATCGTGTAATCTCAATATGTGCGTAGCATCTTATGGAAATACTAGCTAAATAGAACAATCTTCATAAAATTTTAATTTTGAATAAATTCTGTAATTCTACTTTAAACGCCATTTATGAGGCTTATTCTATTTGTACTAATACACGGTACTTTGGGACAAGGCCATGTGTATTATACTTAAGTATTAGAAGGGGCTTTGGTTTAATGTCATAAACAAGAAAGTTGGTGCTTGGTCCCTTGTGGTAAAACTGCCCTGAAGCTGTTTTCTGACAATGTCCAATGTCACTGTAACTGTCTGCCTTTCAACCACATTCAGCAAGGTGCTGTTTTCTGAAATTCTGAAATGTTTGAAATTGCTTTTGCTCTTGTGATTTGATTTTTTTTTTTTTTCTTCTTCCATATTCTGAGATTTTACTTGCTTATGTAACTTGAAATAGGTTCTAGTCTGAGTTCTCTGCTCACATGCAGAAACTTTGCCGTATGTGTCTGCAAACATTCGAGTGGAATTGGTGTAAGACCTAGAGGAATCTAGTCGTCTTAGTGGTGTTTATAAGGCTCTTTCCTTGCTGGTGGGTACTCCAGTGCTGACTGGAAGATTTTCATAGAATGGTTAGGGTTGGAAGGGACCTTCAAAGGTCATCTAGTCCAACCCCCCGGCAAGGAGTAGGGCCAGGAGCATTTTAAAGGACCATTGTAAATAATGACTTATTGCTGTCTTGCTTTTGAAAACTTGTTGTAGCATCCAGATATCCTAAACCACTGGTACCACTTGAGAAGCCAGCGAAGGAGGTAGTATCCCCAGAGACGACCAGTGCTTTTGGTACAGTAAAAAAACTAAATAAAAATGTGTGCTTGCTAAGACGTGGCATTGCATAAGGCCAGCTGGCTGCTGGTTTGACAGACTTTCTGCTTGCTTTTTTGGATGCAGTTGGCATGTATTGCTACAAGAAAGAGGTACGCAGGTTTTGTTTGTATTAATATAAAGTCCTCAGTCTCAGTGATCCTCATAGCACTTAGGGGACTTGCTCTTAATGTGACCGAATAAATGTTTCAAGTCCAGGTTTGTGGAAACCCCTAAGCTAAACGATTTCTAGATAATACTTGACCAAAGATTTCAGACTGTGAAACGCTTCATTTACTTGAAGAAACTCAGTGGCATTTACCTTCTGCGTTTTCCTAGGAAGGTGCTGTTAAATTTCATGATCCAAACATAACGCAGAAATAATATTACCAAATTAAAATTACATTAAAAATGTAATTATTCAGTTAGATGCTTTTGTCCTTCCCTGCAATTATTGTTTTAGAAAAGGTAAAATGGAAGATTGCTCCAATTAAAATTTGTTTTCCACCTCTTGCATGTGTTTAATTGATTTAGGTCTTTTTAGGAGAGATCACTTCGAATGTAATTTTTACTTACAATGCAACTTAAACCTTTCAGGGTGATGCGTTAGAAACACTTAGATCTCCCTGTAATAAGCATGAATGAAATGAATTGTGTTTATTCTTTGAATACAGAGGTGCTGTTTCAGTGTGTAATCGAAATTAAAAGAAAGTCTAACAGTTTCTCTAAGAAAGAAATTGTTTAAAGCTTACTCATTCAACTGAAAACTCTTAGCTTTAGTCAGTCTTATTTATATGTAATCAATCCAAATACAGAACTACAGAGGCAGCTGGTGTCTTCAGGAGAAAATCTTTTCTAAAAACAGAAAGTAAATGGAAAAATGAGAGAAGTCTATTGTGCAAACACAGTACTTAAGGACGATGTCTTGGATGTCTCTGGTGTTGTTTAGTTTCAGTGGCTCAAGTTGAGGAAAGCTGGATTTGTGGGTGTGAGCTGTCTTGTGTCCCCCTCCGTCCTTCCTTCTCTTTAGATTAGTGTGGTGTTATTTCAAAAATATGAAAGCACATGTTCTTGTTTCTGTTGCTGTGTGTGAAAACTTCCTTTAACATTGAACCAGCCCCTTGGAATTTTTAGGATGTGACTAACCCATACCTGAGACAAAACCCTTCCTTCCTCTGAAAGACAGAGAGCATTTTAACGCAAAGCCCATAAAATACCTGGCAGAGTGCATATCTCATTCCAAACCATGGGATATAAAATCATAGCTGCTTTTCCCAGTGTTCGTTTACTTCAAATGCTTAGATATTTGTGTTAATTAATAAAATATCCACCCTAGCAGCCATAATACATACTGATACTTGCTACGCTTTTTTGCTGCATCACTTGCCGATTTCCATTTGTATGTGATGGGCTCATTATGTTCATTGCTTTTTTGGGTATTCTTTGAGGTTTTTTAAATTTAATTTTGACAAACTGACATGATTTAGCTTTTGGCAAATGCCTACAGGTTTTGTTGTTTTTTTTTTTTAACTTAGATTTCTCTCTAGATAATAGAAAGAGCAAATGGAAACATATTTGAAGACTACAATATAATGTGTTTGGAGATGGGGCACACTCTATGGCAACTCTACTGTCGTGTTAAAGCAGACGTAAGGAGCAAGTAGCTTGTTTTATTCTCTCCGACTGCTTGTACCCAAGGATAAGACCTTTCCTCAACATGCTTACTAAATACTTTGTAGCTTTTAGTATGTCAGGTAGGAGCATAGGCATTTCCAGAATTAAAATTTGCCTTACCATTTGGCAGTGATCCCAGTGAAAGGCTCCTGCATGACCTGGGGGAAGGACGAAGCTCTGAAAAATCTTTTTCATTTAAAAAAAAAAAAAAAGAGAGAGAACTTGAGAGAAAAGGGCTTCTACAGTGGGGCCAACTCAAACTTGGAGGAGCCAGAGGCATTGTTCTCAGTGGTGGCCCAGAATTTGGTTCCTAAAGCTCACTTCTCAGAAGTAGTCTGGGACCTGTCAGCTGAACAGTAGCAGTTCTTCCAGAACTCTCTGGGAAGTCTTCAGGCAGGGTTAGGAGGAGACAGGGGACATGATGTGCAATTCTTGTCCATGTCGTGGACAGAGGTTCCTCTGCTTCGGGGTGTGTTGATGTATATGAAGTTGTATTGCCACAGAGCTCTGGTATTTTCTTCAGGTCCAATTGCCTATTGTGAACCAGCAGGTAACTGTGTCATTTTGACCTGCTGCATTTTCCTTCTAGACATCATCAGTTTCTGGTTATTATACTGTTAAATTAACTCTTTTGTTCATGGCTTTCAATTATTTGCTGTTGATAGCTTTCGACTCTGTGATCCATCCATTACTGCTGGCTGGTTCACTGTAACTCATCCCATCTTTCATAGCAATCTGAATGGGTAGAAACTGTCATTTATTAGCTTTATTGGGTTTCATGGAAGACTGGAGAGAAATGTGTATGGAACAAACAGATTTGTTTAGCCAGCTACTCTTTTAAGTACCATCACCTTGTATTTTCAGATGGCAAATAGCCTTTCAATCCAGCTGTTTCTTTGCTTCATTAAGTCCTGGCAATGGGCTGATTTTTACAAAGCACAAATAAAGATGTGATGTCACAAATGTAAAATTAGCTGTTTTGTTCAAGATTAAGAGATGTAAGAGTTGTCAGCCCGATCCAGAGCCATGTTGCCTAATAACTTTGATAGAGCGGTGAGATGGGAGAGCAACACTAAATCCTCCCCAACACCAATTTTCCCATTACCTGTTTTATATTGCTTCATGAAGTAAAGTAAATAAAGCAAAATAAGTAGGTAGCTGCAAAAATGGCAATAGCGTTATAAATAATCAGCCTGGTGACCTTTTCTTCTTGAAAATGTCAAAGTTGTGATTCTGTGTCCCTCCCCCTGAGCAGAAGGAACATAACAAAGGTGCATTTGTGGCTCTGATACAGCACAAATGGCTTGTGTCGAAGACGACTGCTTCCAGTGGGAAGTACATGTGGCTTGCTGTTTACTCGTTTATTGGATCTGGCTTGGAGAGTCTTGGTTTTGGAAAGTCTATGGATTTGTAATGTTTTCACTATTGGTTTATTTCTCTGGTGTGGATCAAAAGAAGCTGTGACCTGTACTCTGCTCTGGTGAGACCTCACCTGGGGTTATGCATTCAGCTCTGAAGCCCCAAACATAAGAAGGACATGGACCTGTTGGAGCGAGTCCAGAGGAAGGCCACGAAAATTATCAGAGGGCTGGAGCACCATTGCTGTGAAGGAGACACAGAGAGTTGGGGTGTTCAGCCTGGCTCTCTGGGAGATCTTGTAGCAGCCTTCCAGTACCTGAAGGGGGCCTACAAGAAAGCTGGAAGGGAACTTTGACAAGGGCGAGTAGTGATAGGACAAGGGGTAATGGCTGAAAAAAAGTGTAAATGTAGATTAGCTATAAGGAAGAAATTCTGTATTGTGTGGGTGATGAGACAGTGGAACAGGTTGCCCAGAGAAGTTGTGGATGCCCCATCCGTGGAAGTGTTCAAGGCCAGGTTGGATAGGGCTTTGAGGAACCTGGTCTAATAAAAGGTATTCCTGCCCAGGGCAGGGGATTGAAACTTGTTCTTTAAGGTCCCCTCCAACCCAAACCGTTCTATGGTGCTAGGAACCTATTGTATCAGCCTTGTTTTCAGATGCTGCTTATTTACTTTTTTTTTTGCAGTTGGACATTAACATGGCTGAGTTTTACTGTGATTTATGGATGACTTCTGTTAAAACCTCAGTTAAAAAAACAAACAAACAAACAAACAAACAAAACAAACTAACCAACCTTACTTTATTCTTTCCTCTGAAAACCCCTGAGTGTGAAAGTCCAATTTCTACTTCGCATGCTAGCACTGCCATTCTTTTCTGGGCCTGGCTGTACACCTGGCTGAGCACAAGTGCTAGAATACAGGAAAAGTCCCAAACATGTGATCAGGAGGGAATTTAGGAATGGGAGGAAAAGTATCAAATTGCCCCTTGCAGTAGCAACGTGACTTTAGATCACTTCAGGGTGCAGTTTTGTATTTGATATAACATTCTGTCTTTCCTGTTTTCTTGTGGGAGGTGCCATGAGTGGTGTTGTGCCTCAGGTGGGAGTCTGTTTTGGGATCCCTCTGTGTCACTAACAGCACACTCAGGAACTTGTGCTAGTGAGCAATTCTGTTTTGATCTCCCAGGTTACTTTTTTTTTTTTTTGTATTGTCAAGTACTTGCTATTATATTTGGGAGCAGCTTTGATCTCAAAATGAATCTTGTGACTAGGTAACGAGCTGTATCTCTTCTCCCTTCCTCTGGCTCTCTATCCAGGATTATTCCTACTGGGATCAGTGGCTGCCCCTCTATATCACACAGCACTTCTCTTTCCTCAGGCACTGTGTATACATGGCCCAAATGTTGGAGAAGCAGGTGAGAATGAGGGAGGGAAGGATCCAGGAGGCACACTGAGATCAGCTCCCATCACACAGCATGAAAAAAAAAAAACCTGTAGGAGCACAAATTTAATGAAGGTCTCCAGTAAATATTGGCATTACAGGTATGTCACTGATGCAGACAATACACTAGTGCCACAGCGTAATTTCCACTGCCAACGGGAAAAATGTTAAATAGATTAGATTCCATGTTTCTTCCCATGTAGAAAACAAAACAGGCTTATGTGTGCAGAAAACCTTGGGTTCAACTGTGGATTTGTGTTTGTAAATTTAATAATTCTCAAGCTGATTAGCAGAACTAGATGTGGAGCATGTAATTTCAGCACTCACGGGAGCGTGCTCCGTGCTCACAGTTGAAATTGTGACAAAGGAAGAGGGGAAAAAACTAGTGGTGGAAAAGGGAAAACATGGAAAGCTGAAAAACAAAGGCTGTGCTAAGTGGTGGAGCCTAGTCTTTCATAAACTGGCGTCAGGTAGTTTCACAGGAAGATTAAGCAACATTGGGATTAAATAAACGGAGCAGATGTGTAGTACTTCATAGAGCAGGGGTCCTGAAGCGGCTTTAGAGGGAGTGTATGCGCGGTTGTGACTTGCCGTGGTGTGAGGTGGCTGAAGCTTGCTTTACCTCTGCTGTTGGAAGCTGCAGAGCTGTTGGAAGCTGCTTGCAACTGAGCTAATTAATCCTCCCGAGTGAGGGCTTGTGCTTACTGAACGCTGCCGAAACACTGACTGGGAGAATTTTCCTTTTTTATTTTGCAGAATACAGTTACCTGAAGGAGTTAAGTGAACTTAGTCATAACTGACTTACAGGAAGAGTAGAGCCCAACAGTCTTTCTTGTTCTCTTCTTCTCCTTATTTATATGACTTTATTTACAAAATCAACAGTCTTAGTAATTTCAGATAATTTTCATTATTTTTTTAAAGTAGAACTTAAAATTCACGTGCAGAATAAATTGCTAAATAATGCAGCTGCATAACAACCTAGCAGATATTCCATATTCTTATAACATGAAAGCCAAAAGAAAACATTTTGAGGTCAAGTTCTATGTAAAGTGTATTTTGCCTATTTTTATATTATATCATGTAACATTCGTTCCTTCAGCCGTTTGCCAAAGATAGCTGACATTGTGGCTTGGCTTTGACAGTGCAGCGAGTCAGACGCTGAAGTCTGACTCGTTTCACAAAGGCAGCCGGAGGCTTTGCTGAGTTATGTGGGGAAGGGAAAAGAAGGGTACCCAAGTGTTTAATCTACTGTGTTACCTCTAGCAGTAGGTTAAGAGTTAAGAATAACTTCATTACTACTGTGTTCTGTATTCATTAGGCATTTATATAGAGAGGAACAAATTATCTGAGTGTAATTTATGGCTGGAACTTAAATGGTCAGTGGTTTCTTACGGTGGTGTTTTTTGCTAACAGGTATGGATAGTTTCTTAGGGTCTTAAGGGGAGCTCCTACTTTTGTCTTTATTGCACCAATGTAGTGAAAAACTAGGACTCACACTTAATTTGAGTCTGTGATGAAATGCTTGAACATCATTCAGTTATCTGTCTGCTCTGTCTCTCATTCTGAGTAGCTGTCTTAATTCTGAGGCAGATGAAAAGCAATAAACTCTATATGCATTTAAAAATGCTTCAGAGAGAAGCTTATTTCTGCAGTCTTACTTGCTTCCAAGGTCGTCCTCGGGTAAGAAATGAAACCCTCTGCTTGAGAAAAGGGTGATATGTAGCGGCATGTGATTTAATAGAAGTTTGTCTTCACCTTTCTGTAAAGATCATAGTAGATTTCTGTTAAAGACAAAAAAAACCTCCATCAAACTTATCAGTTGCCCTCTTGGTTTTACTGCACTGCTGTAGCTGCCTGTGTGTGGTGTTGGTTGTTGGCAGTTTGTTGCTGTCTGACTGAGTACAGGTGCTGGTGCTGCTGGTACCAGGGGCTGTGGGAAGCACTGCCATTGCCAGCCTTGGATCTGCTCTTATAGTAAGCATCTCTCTTAGTATTAACCAAATCACTTTTTCTCGTTTCAAGACTCTTGGGTATTGCAAAAGGCAAAATCTCACATTCTGTGCCTGGGAATGACAGCATAAACAGTGAGTCTGTTGAAGAAAGCAGGCAAGCATAGCATGGACCTGGTCCGCTACATCTGCTGTGAGGCTTAAGGCCCCCGCCCCACGTTATTAATATGCTCAGTTTTGTGCTAGGGGAGGGGTGTGTCCTGGTTCCCCTGGGTGCTGCACAGGCTGTCCTCAGTCAGCTTTGTCCTCCAAGGGGATGTGCTGCTCGCTGGGAGCACTGGATCGTGCCCTGGGGCTTGAAAGCCAGCGCTGCTCCCTGTTCTTCATAGATTGCCTTTCCCTTTCATTCTTTCTGGTTTTGGTCAGGTGGGGGAAGCACATAAGGGAGAGGAGAGGTAGGAATAAATGAACTCATCTGTTGCCGCCTTCTCAGATTTGTCTTTAAAAACAAGGCCTAGGGGAAACATCATTAAGTAAAGGATATTATGACTGTATTCTAACTCCCGAGGTATTTCATGAGCACTCGTGTGTAATCATCGGCGATGCCTAGCGCTTTCCTGTTTAAAGGTGATGAAAGCCCTCTACTGGATCAGATCTCTTCAGTTGCAGGCAGAGCTCTGATAAGTCTTGTTAACAAATCTTTTGTGGTGCCCCAGAAAATTGCTTTGCTTATCCTCTTACATGAACCTGCCATGGGGGACAGCCGAAAAACCTAATCTCACATCCTGATAATTCATAGATACTGTGATCTTACTTGTTTCCAGTTCAGCACTATTGCTGTGCTGCTGCTCTGCTCAGCTGCAAATCGGTGAAACGATTGACAGATACTTATCTGGAACCAGAGAGGCCCAAGAAAAATCAGTGCTGACAGAAGTGTGAACACCTCATCTTACTGAAACACAGTTAGGCAAGTATGGATGAGATTAATTCCATGTTAATGTTAATCTGAAGTACTTATCTGGTCTTTTTCCATAACTAGTGGAAAAGGTGTTAATAATCCCAGGGGAATATTCATTTCTCCAAAGATGGAAGACTTTGCTATGCCATTGGGAAATGTCCCTCCTCTAGCTCCTGGGAACTCTTTGCAGTCTCTGAGCATTGAAATGGAGAGAGTGAGGAGGGACGAGCCAACCTCCATTTGGGATGATGTATTCCTTCTTTTTTTTTTTGAGGCAGAGAATTTTGACTCTGTGGATGGCTCACTCCAGTCAGGGAATTGCTACAGCCAGCTTATTTCTTGATAGCACTCAAGTACCTTCTTTTTTTTTTTTTTTTTTTCCCCCCGTGAGTAATATATAACCATTCACTTCTTGAATGCACAGATCAGAATACCACCTTATTGTTCCTGTTCACTCTCCTATCAATGTTACCATGTTTCAGCACTTCATACAAACACTTCAGCTGTTTTTCTGACATTTTCCATTTCTCTCTGAAGGACACAACTCAAACTCTGTATTTGTAACCTTACATCTCTGTTACAAACTGCAAGTCCTTTCTGCATTGTCATCATTTTAGCTGATTAACTCCCTTGAATCTTGAGGCAAGCATCTTATTTCTAATTTTTTTTTCAGGTGTGGTTTGAGACCCCATTAAGCAAACCACTGCAAATCCTATGTTGCCATGAACCTGCTTGAGTAGAAATTAAAGACGGACCTCTAATTTTGTAAGGCACTGATAGAAAACTGGATTCGATCAGGAAAGAAACCTCTTAATGAAGAAGACAGTGATTTGAGTCTCCGGATACCTGTTTGCAGTTTAGCTTTCTAGTCAGGGTTTCCACCTTAGATCTCTGTTTTTTTAAACATCTTAAAGGATATGAATGATGTACCATGTTTTCAGAAGGGATGACAGGATAAGTGTATTGTATACTCACAATACTTGATACAGTAAACACTGCAGATAAAGTTCAAATTAAGTTCTATGATATTTAAACCTAGACTGTCCTGCATCTGCTGAGGAATAATGTACATTTCTGTTGCTAAATGCATCCATTCTAGGGAGTAGCTACTGACCACTAGATGAGGTGATGCAGAGTAGTTGTGTACCAAATCACAAAGTTGTTTTCCCTTTGGAGCAGGCTGGCTGCATCCACTGTATGTGGCACTTAGCCCTGGATTTGTACTGGAACCCGTATGTCCAGGCTACCCACCTGCTCGGAGGGGATCCCAGCAATGAACTGTGCCTGAAATCATCCTGGCTTTTGTTCTGAAGGGCGTTAACTCACTGATCCAGGGAGCAAACAGCACTCCTGCAAAACTTGTTCAACGCTTGGAGCACTAGATCTAACAATAATTTCAAACAAAGATTATTCTCTCTTCTGCTACTGTAGGGTTTTTCAGGGAGGGAGATGGAACATGATCACTGTGTAATTTTCTACAGTGTTACAGAGAGCATTAGAAAAATCTTTAATGCTCATAGTGTCCTGTTTGTATTTATGAAAAAAATTTATTTTGATTCAGTTATCTTTTCAAGATACTATTTTATTGCATCCTCTATCTATTCATCTCTTACTAGTGCTTCACTCGAGCTTTTTCTTCTTGTGTGCATGTGACTGAACAGGCTAACAGCCAAGTTTATATTTAGCACTGCAAGAGTCAGCATCTTTTCATGCCTTAGTTGTGGTAGTAACAGGATACCATTTGTGAGTTATAACAAATGATGCAGAATTTTTTTGTTGCGGTGAATTTGTGGATTTTTTTTTTTCCCATCTGACATATAAGAAACCCAACTGAAGATCAATGGACATGGTTTTTCAACTTTGTGGTTTGCTGTATGCACTGAGATTTTTACAGTTTTTGTTAAAAGGTTGAGAAAAACAGAAGAGGAACAGAGGGAGGTGGGGATGTGCCTTATGAGCTTGTTTCATGAATGAGCTCATACATCGTGGTCAGAATTTACTTTTAAGGTTCTGCCTGTGGATACTGAAGAAAGCAATAGCGCACATCTCCTTTCCAGGCTCCCATCCAGACTTTTGGGCATAAAGATCTTCTTACGAGCTCACATGTAAAGGAGTATCTCTCTTTAATAGACACAACAATCGCTTTGGTATTTTTTTGTTCCGTGCAAGTGAAGCCCTTACTGTCTCCATGATGTGTATCTGAATGATTTGCTGAAATGACCTGGACAGGCTTTTTGGAGGAAACAGATTGATGAATTGGAGACAAAACCCTTGCTAACTTCTAGATGAGACACTAGCTTTCAGAGCCTACAATGAGGTTGTTACGGATCTAGATTATTAATGTTTTTTTTATATTCTTCTTCCTTCGTGATATTCATTAAGCCATTAATCTTAACAATTAAGTCACTATTTACAAATCTATAAAACACTGCTCAATATTTTTGTCTTGGATTGAACAATACTCAGCTGTAGCATGTATCTTCCCAGGGTGGCCCTAGCCAGAGTACCTCTTAGCACTGTTGTGTGTTTCCTGCCCTTGGGTGACAGTAACAGATTTAGCTATAAAATTTTATGGCAATGTGAATAAAACATAATACGTACCTTTAGGCTTGCAGGTTCTCTCGTATGTCAGTTCTTAAGAAATTTATAACTCAGACTGGTAATAACTTTCTGGTTTTTGGTTGAGTTTTTTTACCAACTATCTGAATAAATGCCCCTCCATTACCTGTTAGTTGGGAGTTTCTGTCAGCTGAGAATAATAATCTTAAAAATAAATTGCAAGTATTATCTTGGTTTAAATTGGCTACAATTGACAGAGTTAATTTAACTTGCTGGATTTGGGCCAAGTTGTGGATAATGGTGTTATTTATGTTGACAGTTTTATATTCCCCCCGGGTTCTGTCTATTAAAAAAAGAAAAAGTAAATGTTCAGTTAGCGAAAAAGTGATACTGTAAATTCAACAAAGATCAAGAACAGATTTAAGAGACAGTTTGTTTGTTTGTTTTCTGCTCCTCAGACTTTGCTAATTCAGGGCATGTGACCTGTGCTGCACTTGAACTGTGTTTTATAACTTCATGTGTGGTAATGAACGACAGTTAGAAAATAGCAGTATTCCTTACTCTGCCATTTCGTTTTATTCCTTCTGCGATCCGAAAGATTCTGGTGTCTTATTCAGCACTATGGCACAGGACGAGCTGGTGAATGGCTGTCATGAAATGCAATATGGGAGTACTTGAGGTTTTTTCCCAGACATTTAAACTCTGAACTGTTGGATTCTGGCTGAATTTGGTTCTTAAAAGGGTGTTCTGCAATTTGGATTTTTGTTTTCCCTCCAGTGAAACAACCAAGGGCATGTTTCCCTTGCTGTACTCTCTGAATATTTTTTTTTTTCCTTGTTTTTTCCTCAGCCTTGAAAGTTTAAATAGTCAGAACAGGTTCCTATGAATGTATTTATTCTATTCTGAAATATGTTTTGCTGACTAGAGTGTTAAAAAATTGCTTTAAAGATTTTTTTTTTTTTTTTGGCTCTCCAAGAGATGTGTTCCCCTGATGCTTTATATCTTTCAGAGATTTAAAATATGTTATGCTTTAAAGAGGCGGTATTGGAAGTGATTCTTAAAAAAGTTACTTCCTTTTGTGCGACTGTGGTTATTTAGTTCTTTCTACTTTTAATTCTTTTTTTTCTTTTTTTTCCTCTCGGTGTCCCAGGTTTAAACTAAGCCTTGGCCTCAGCAAGTAGAGGTGAGCTGGTCCAGCCCTCTTCTTCCTAGCAGCGCCCTGTACTGTGCAGTGGTGGAGCTGATTCCAACCATCAGCGACCACTTCTTTGGCTTAAGGCGTGTTTTGGTGCTCCAAGGGGGAACAGCTTTTTCCTTGAGCCTGGTTCTGCGGGTACTGTGGGACAAGGTCTTGAGCAACCTGGTCTGGTTTGGCCCAGCTTTGAGCAGGGCTGGGACTAAATGCCAGCTCCAGGCAGAAGGGGCGTCAGGATTGGAGCTTCTCTGTCTGGAGCACAAGTAGGGTTGACCTGCACTAGTTATCTGAAAGTTCTTGTGGTTTCTGCAGGAAGACACCGTTACCCACAGAGTTCCCTACGGCCAGACAAGAGCAGTCTGGTCTCCAGAGCAGAGTGCCACCATGCTGTCCTTAGGGACCTCTCTTTTCATGTTTGACTGGTCTAATGTTGTTGAAACACCTTAGGTATCCACTTCTTAAAATGAGTATTTAGCAGGAATCACTCTCTACTGAGACAGGTTATGTCAGGGATGAAGTAATTTGCACTTATATTGGATCCATTGCTGTTTCCCTCTACCTTGCACTAACTTTTCTCACCTCTGCCCCCAAAGCAGTGTCCCCAGCTTTCCTCCTTTTAAACCAACCCAGGATAGTCCTTGATTTATGCTCTAGAGGAGGTTTATGTGCTTTTTAGTTAACGTGACTTGAAACTCCCATTATTCATAGATGTAAAAGATTGCATTTTTTTCTCATACCAAATACTTGTCCTCAGCTCCTCCTTCTGGTAATAAGTTTCTGAAATCAATTAAGCACAGTTTTTTAGCTTTTTAAAATAGCTTTCTAGCTATGCTGAATAGAGTGTCATTATGTAGACTGCCATGTGCTATCAAACTCAAACATCAGTTGTAGTTAAATCCACAAGACTGATGTTCCAGAGCTTTGTAGTGCTCTGTGACAAACCAAAGTCTTCTGTGTTGGTATCCAAAATACTTAACTTTGGAATTACCTAAACTAATTGGATATCATAATCAGGGCAAAATATGAAAATATATCTTCCTCAGAGGTAAAAGGAATGTTTCCTGGAAGTTTATGTATGCTGTTACAGCTTTTTGTCATTAAATCCTTGTATATGGAGAACTAGACTTGAAGAATAGCTGGTACTTCAGCGGGGGTGGTTTCAGTGGCAGTGTCACATGAAGCCAAGGAACCACGCTGGTGGGAGTGACAGCTTCCTCTCAGAGCAGGACACCACGGTGGGCAGCACTCTCTGTGACCTTCTGTGCTTGAGTTTGTGATTTTTGGTTTTCATTTTCTCCCTGGCATGCAGCAGGATGGAGCAAGAGGAGGTCAGGAAAGCTTCATCAGGAATGTGATGGTGCTGGCTTAGGTTGCCTGGCCACCCCCAGGGCACCTGGAGCTTTTGGAAACGGTGGCCTCTGTTAATCTCTTCAGTTCAAAGTGGCTCCAGTTTTCCCCGGTGTGGTACAAATCTTCTGTCTCTGAGAACAGCCGATGAAAGGGCAGTACTGGTGTGTACAGACAGCTCTCTCTTTCCTGTGCTTGTGTAAAAGCTTTGCTTGACCTACGAGGACGGAGGGAGACCATATGCAACAAGGGCAGAAGTAGTTTGTGTTGGGAAAAATGGGTTCCATCCCCGGTGCTGTCCTTGAACACAAGCTGGAAATTTTGATCTGCCTTTTTCCGGCTGTTGGGCACCGGTGATGCCTCTGCCTGTGGAAGATTGGCTCTTGCAGGGCTCCCCGTTGTTTACCATGGGATGTCGTCCTCTCGCCTGAGGTTTGAATCTGTGAATTCCTTGGCACTTTCTAGGCAAAAAAAACCCCAACAAAACTCTGTGTATTTCTGTAGTATTTGGGCCTTGCTTGCTCCCACTTGCATGATGAGTACAGTTAGTGTTTGTAGAATTTAAGTAGGTTATCTACTGAGCAGAGGAAAGAAGCAGCTCTTCGGTAACTGCTGAAGCTTGAAAGCTGTTATAGTTTAAGAACTTAAATTGATGACATTATTTTGGATGTCAGCGAGTTGGTCGACTGAATACTGATGTTATGGTCTAACCATTTTTTTATTTTTTTTTTTTTTTTTCAGAGTTAGTTTAAGTGAATTTTAGTTTCTCCTTTACAATGGCTTTGAATATAGGAGTGACTTGGATGCAGGAATACTCACTCTAGTCTGCACAGTTCAGGCATGTGTTCAAATGATTCACAGCCTGTGTTTGTTTGGCAGTGTTGTCTTCTCAGGTACTTGGCTATCCCAAGTAAAATTTGAATACTTGAAGTAGTGTTGTAGGCTCCTCTCAGGTTTTACCATTTCTTTACCTTTGCCTATAGAAGTTGCCTAATCAAAAGTATGAAAGCAACTCGGCAAAAGCTCAGGGTTCATAATACTGGAGGTTACTGGGGCAACTTTTGTTTCTGCTTTAAAAAGGGGTCTTATGCTCAAAATCCATTTTTTTTAAAAAAAAAGCACCTGAAAAAGTAGCTTGTTTTCTTTCCCTTGCCCCTGTGGAATGGGTAGGTGTTGCTGCTGCAGTCTGTGCATCACCTCTAATAGACTGCGTTAGCTTCCTACAGAGTGCCCTGTCAGGTGATGTCCTGGCCCTTCCAGGCTCTTAATGGTTTGGTGGCAGGATACATGAAACACGCACCAAACTTGATCTGCTGTTACTGGAATCAGTGCTCTCTAATATTATTGTAGTATTTTTCTTTTATTCTCATACTAGCTATTCAAATATACCTTCTGTCAGAACAGAAACAGTAGGGTTTTTTGCAGACTGTCTCTGGAGAAAAGAAGGTTATCTGTTGCATGCTTAGAGGACCTCTAAAAACAAATAATAAAATAAAATCCTCTTTAGATGTCCTGGTTTTTCTAATTTTAGTGTGTTTTTCTAATTTTCAGTAATAAATATGGCTATTGGGCTGCTTCTAATATATGCTGTTACTTTGCATAATTACTTATACTAGTTTAATCGTGTAATATCATTCTAAGACTTTTTGGCTTTTAATATTATGTTATCTTTTGTAAAAATAATAAAAATGTAGAGATGAAGCATTTTTCTTCAAATTTGAAAGCTGTTGACATAACTGCTTTTTTACCTACTAGTAATTTGGTAACACTTTGTAATATAATAAACTGAATTTGTGATGAACTAGCTAACTTTCTTATTTCATTTTGACTTCTCTAGAGAAGTTGGAGGTTGCACCACCATCTCCAGGACAACTGAAACATGGTAAAAGAAGAATGTTTATTGAATGTGGTTCAGTACTTGTGCTGTCTGTCTTTGAATTGCTTCATCTTTCTCCTACGAGTGCTGGTCTGCCCTCATCCCTGTCGTATGGAGTAACAGAAAACCAAAGCAGGCACCAACAGTCACCCTGCCTTCTTTATTTCGTAACACCTCAACTGGAAAGTGTGCACCATTTAGTGAAAGTAGGACAGAAAGCCCAAATGAGAGCATGCTGTTCAATGCCAGCAGCAAATACTGCTTTTCTAAGCTGAGCTGTGTTGATGCTGCAGTACCTTGTGGGGATTTCTGTGTTTAAGCTTAAAACAATTGCCTTGCTTCTTGTGGCGTATATTTTAAATAAACTGAGAAGTGGGATAAAATTGCAGAGAAATTGGAAATAGATTTGATATTCTTTATAATGCCATGTTCATTCAAATTCTGATTTAGCTTCCAAATCAATGTATTTTTGTAGTTTTATACTCTCTGTGAGCAAATGTATTTAGTTGAACATTTTCCTATTCTAGGTACCTACACTTATTTTTCTTCTGGTATTTTTGCTTGGTCCCTGGGGTTCTGTTTTACTCCATGGATTCAAAAATTCTGTCATTTTCGGTAAGAATTTGAGCTCCCTTTGTAGCTCCAGAGTTTGCACACATTTTGAAAACACTGTGCATATCTGTGTGCTTTTTTGTTGTTTCTGTTTTTGAGGTTTCTGTCCTGCAGTGGTTTAAAAAATAAGAATAATTTGGAAAATCCCATGCATTCTGTGCTTTAGTCTTTTACCTGTGCATTTAAGCAGGTATGTGTGTTCTTACAAAGTAGTTACAGAAGTCCAAACGTGTTCTAGTATCTGAGCATGAAAGATCTCTTATGTGGTTTTGTTTTTTATGATCATGGATTCATGCTGTCTGCAATAAGTAAATACAAAAGGGACTCATACTGATTTATTTTCACATGACTGTGAGGTTCATGCACTCTTCTTTCTTCCCTCTTCATGTTTGTATCTCTGTAAGTTTATAAAATTTAGGAATTATTGTTCTCATCTGAAGTGAGGGGGGGAAAAACCTAAATAACCAATGCATTTTAAATGTTAAAAAAGTGAAAAGATCTAACTTTCTAAGCTCTGTTTTTAGTCAAGTAGTCTGTCCTCAGTGCTGTCTTTAGTCTACGATGCTTGCACCTTGAGACTCAGCTGGAGTCAGTGCTGTGCAAATTCAGTCTCATCTCCGTCGTAAGGTTACAAGCTAAAACTTGAGAGAAAAAAACAGAACAGGACTATAGAAAATATTTTCAAATAGGATTTGCTTGGAGTTTCAGGAATGAAAAGGAAAAAAAGCATGAAACAAAAGGTGGAACTTAATTTGTTAATGTGTTGAGGAGCAGCTTCAAGTCTAACTTGTCCTCATCGTAGTACCCAAACAAAATCAAGACACAGAAGTTTGGGTTGAGTAGTGAGATAATTGATGCTGTGTGACACACTAGCAAAAACCACCTTAGCATTTGCAGATTTAGCTGAAGGAGTTTTGATAAGAATTGCCTAGCTCCAGGCAAATACAAATTTTTAGGAATGTGCGAAGAAGATGGAGCTCTTGCACAGGAATAGAGAGGGACTTGCAGAGAAAAGGGCTTTATTTTGGGCAAGAGAAGAACGCAGGGCATCTGGTGAGAGGGTTTGTCAGTCTTCAGTGATACTGCAACACCCCTTGGAAGGACTCTAAATAGTATCAAAGTTTGTGTATTTTAGGTGCTACTAGGCATAAGTGGCTTCCATCCAAAATTGTACAAGTATTTGCAAAGAGTAGGCTGGTTTAACTGTTTCTTTGCCAGCCATTAGTAACGCTGCCAAACCTGACAGAAATAAAAAGGTCACCGACAGAAATAGCAGGAAAAGGATGTTGTGTATGTTGTCTTTGTTTCTATGGAAGGCAGGATTATACTGACTTTTCAGTTGTTTCTGTGAACTAGTGAACTCTCATATAAATATTTATTTTTTTGTTACTTATTTCTTTTAGTGTTCTTCCACAATGCATTACCGTTTGTAGGGTTTGGATTTTTGGATAACGCAATTATGATTGCTGCGGTAAGTTCACTATTTAATTCCTCGGTCGAGTCCGTATGATTCATATTGTTCAAGTAGTAAATGAAAAAATGAGAGCTTCAGGAAGACTCCATTTCCTCTGTATCAACTCACTAATTTCTATTTTAATTTTTCTTGTTTAAAGAAAGTGTCCATGCTCTATTGAGCCTTTGCAGAATGCGAAGGAGGGTTGTTCCTTCTGAGGCCAGTTTTGTAACTAATTTTACTGAATTGGGAAGAGGCCTGCTTTTTTCCTCTAGTAATCTGTGCTGCAAGACACATAATCATATAGTAATTTTTTTTTTTAACTGAGTGATGCTAATATAATTATCATGTGTTGATTAATAGATCTGCAGGGTTTTTACTACTGTATTCCTTTGTCCTGAGTGATGCAAGCACTGTCAGTGCTGATGCTGATTTATACTGATGTAGACTGGCATTTCTGAGTAACGCTCTTGAAATACTTTCCTGTTCATTTGGAAGATGAAATGGGTTCATGGAACAGGAAGATGGATAAAAGCCAAAGATACTGTTTCTTGTGTGGGATTATTATTGACAGTATGATCTTAATTGTGGGATAGTTCAGGTGGAAACGGACCGCAGGACTTACTGGGTTTCTAGTCTTGCTCCTGCTTAGGACCTTCTCAGGGTCCCTAGTTCAACCTCCTGCTCAAAGCAGGGACTGCAGTAAGGTCAGACCAAGTTTATTACTTTATCCTGTGGTTCTTGAAAAGCTTCAAGGGCAGAGACTCCAGAACCTGTCTGGACAACCTGTTCCAGTGCTCGACTATCCTCACAGTGGAAAACATTTTCTTATAGCTGGAACATGTCATGTTTTAATTCATGTCTGTTGTTTCTCATCCTTGGGCCACACGCTGCTTTTTTGTCATGCATGTGTGATTTTATGTTTCTTCAACTGAAAAAGTAAGGAGCTCTGATATACATTTTGTTTGCTTGATATTTGTAGAAGCTTGCATTCAGAGCTGTACGTTCAGCTAAGAATGACAGTGGGGAAAATGGTGTGCAGAGATAGGGACTACGATTTTGTCCATTAGGTGGTCATTATTAAGCAATCTAAAATATTAAGAGAATATCAGATGTAGCCTCTTGTTCTAGGGGGAAATACATATGCCAGGAGGGCAGGAGCTGTGCAGATCTAGAAATAGTAATGTGCATTTATCTTTTCAATTTTAACATAAACAAGCAGTAGCAATATTTTGCTAGTTGACTCAATATAATCTATTTTAACTCCAAATCCTTCCAATAATGAGAAAACTTTTATTTTTCAGGGAACTCAAATAGAACTGTCAATTGGAGTTGTCCTAGGAATTTCAACTATGGCAGGCAAGTAATAAAAATGCAATATGTGTAGACTAATACGGCACATTGCTGTATTTTAGGCTGAAAGTGTGCCACGGGGCTGGAAATGGCTCCTCCTTCGTCTTGCAACTGCCTTTCCTAATAAAGGAAAAACCTGTGGTTGAAGCAAGGACACATTCCATTTGCAGAAATGGAATTTTAGTTCAAACAGCTTTTGAAATGCTCGTTGTCAATTTTAATCTAAAAATTCAAATTTTAGGTCACTTAGGAAAGAGTATTTGCATTTCTGTAATGGAACTGCGCTGAATTCCTTAGGGTCTGGTCTTTGTGTAGATGTAAGTTGCTGTTTGCTCGCAGTGCTAAGTGAAGATGAGTGTTGGTGTCCCTTTACTGCGTTGGCCGGTGATCTTGGTGGCTTCTCTGCCTCTGTGCGATGCCACAGGAAGGCCCAGCAGCCACCCTGCTCCTGCACAGGGCCAAAGCTCATAAGCTCTGCTTGACAGCTTTGGTGCCTCTGCAATGTCAGAGGAGAAAAATCTGCTTATGGATCCACCACCTGCAGGTGCAGCATTGCTTGACAGCACACAGATAGCTTAAATGAAATTTATATAGCAGAACAGATTAATCATTGGGAAATTTGCAGCCCTCCGTCGCAATGCGAGACAGTCAGAAGCAAGCTTATCTCAGTCAGATCTGCTGTATCTTAAGTGTGTAACTTTATTTAATCATACATAGAGTATTTTTTCCTGAACTGACACAGTTCATGGATATGTTGAAATGTTTATCAAAGCTAAGTAGGCGAGTAACAGCTCTTTGTTTCCTGTGCCTCTTCAGGCACTGGAAGGTCTTGCTTGGTGTCCAGCATTAGCTGTATGAAACTCCACGTGGCTGTTTTTAACTCAGATCTGAAAAGCTGTTACATTTATTTCCAGGTGTGAGTGTTCTCTTTTTGTATTTGTCAAGTGTTTTTCATATAAGTTGAGAAAAATAGTTACACTTCCTATTATTGTTAGTCCACTGCAGTTACTTCAAGCTGTAATAAGGTCAGAAAAAAAGCTCTAAACTAAAAAAAATTACTTCTAGTCTTTTATGCAATATATACAGAGAAGAGTGAGGGTGACTTTGGGGAGAGGGAGGGGAGCTGGTTGGTTTTGTTTGTAATTGAAATAATACTTTGCCTTTCCCATTCTTTTCCCTCTCCATCCCTTCAGCTGCTGCTTTGGGAAACCTTGTTTCAGATTTAGCTGGACTGGGGTATGTCTGAACTTGTTTTAAGAATGTGTTTATTTTTTTCCTCTCCTGCAAACACTATTGCTGCTACTGAACTAAAACATATAAACTGCTGAAATGGCTTTTAATTTTTTTTCTTAGCTCTTGAATTTTGCTTCAGTAACTACATGACTGTAAAATGTATTCTGTCCTCGCTAAGAAAAAGTTGGAATATTAGGTGATTCTTATCAAGGTTAAAACTGCAGTGCATATAGGTTTGAAAGTCTCCTGTTATTACAGAATTACGTATTTTAAGCGATAAAATTGAGATAGGCATTTAACCTGATTCAATGTAATGTGTTGGTACTGTTTGCTTTTAAGGAAATATTAGAATTTTTGTCACATAAAGTGCATAATGTGAGCCTAGTATTTTTGTGCACATGTCAAGGACAGACTGAACAGAACATAGTCTAAAAGCTTGACTCTAAAGTCTCTGAGCTGAAGCTCGAGGTGTGTTAAATGTCTTTGAACAGAAGGTTAAAACCTATGTTCAGATAAAAGAAACTGAATTTGACTATCTCTATTCCAACACCTTTTTGAGAAAACCATGTGACAGTGACTAGGTAACTTTCCCCAAGCTGTGGAACCTGGGAGGGTATACTGCAGGAGAATTCAGTGTGCTTGTCCTCTTGTACAGTCCCAAATTCTTGTACGGTGCCTGTAATAAGCACTTGCTCTGTCGTTGTCGGAGTTGAGGTGCTCAACTAGGGAGTCTTCCCTCTGAACCAGTATGTCTACTGCTGTGAACAGTTTGGAAAAAGACATTTTTGTGGTATGATGTATTACTGTGATAGAATATACCTCCTCAAATATTGTTATGCCTAGATCTGAAGATGTTTCCTTCTCAGATATAACAATTATATCAATATATACCAGATTATATCAAATTATATCAGATATAACAATATATCCAAAATGTTTTCGGATCTAGGCATACTTATCCATTGCTAATAAGCAACAGATCCATTTCTGACTATAAACAGATGCAGCTGAGTTCTGGGTTTCTTAAAGGAAATTTCTGAGTAATTGCTAGAAGTAAAGCTGTCTGTGCCTTTTTTTTTTTTCCTACATTCCCTCTATTTTTTTTTTTCTTGAAATAACAGCTTTTTACTAATCAGTATGTGAGTGTGGAACATTTCCTCTAAGTGAAGGTTATTTACAAGCTGTGCTAAAATACAATAGCATTCATGGTAGCTGTGTCTTACTGCATGATGGTTTTTTTTTCTGGAAATATT
Organism: Tetrax tetrax; assembly: GCA_009806455.1. Taxonomy (NCBI): domain Eukaryota; kingdom Metazoa; phylum Chordata; class Aves; order Otidiformes; family Otididae; genus Tetrax; species Tetrax tetrax. The sequence continues at coordinate 377,830 of WHYT01017864.1, forward strand.
GCATATTAAATCAGTGAGAAAATTAACTAACCTACATTGCAAAATGTGGCCATCAGAAGTCTTAACTTTCCCATATTTACCTCTCAGTGGTTTTGTCAGTATGCTGAAGGAAGAGCTATTCATTTTAAGTGCTTCAGATATTTCAAAATCCTCACTTGAAGATACGGTCAGATCCAAATCCTTTGTTCCTGTTTTCTTGTTGTTCCAGTCTTGCAGGTTACGTAGAGGCATTAGCTTCACGACTGGGTCTGTCAATCCCTGATCTGACGCCCAAACAGGCTGATATGTGGCAAACACGTCTCAGTGCACACTTGGTGAGTATCCTGCAGGTAGGCACTGTTTACGTAGAGCTTTTTTGTTTAATATGTGATAAAACCTTTTTGTCACTTTTGCCATTAAATACATAAAGACCACTAACAGCTTACACATTTCCTGGAAGGCTTGGTTGTGAGCCTGTGTCAGGGAGCATCATGAGCGTGGATTGGTTTGGGTTTGGGTGGTTTTTTGTATGCAAGAAGCCATGAGTGACATGGATACTCTGCAATGACTTCATGTACGTTCTGCAGATACCTGGTTGAGCTCTGGCTACTGTGGTAAGATAGTTTATTTGAAACTTATGACTCCTTAGCAGTTTACTCCTATGCACTGTTTGTCAAGTGCTTCTTATTCATATACCTGTGCTAGTATGTATTGGTTTCTCATATTCTGTAATAACTTGGATATGAAATTAACTTTTCCCTGGGTAAACTTTTAGCCTTTGAGTAATATTCACTGCCTGGGTTTACAGTTATGGGACACGCATCTTGCAGATTCATTTTCAGAATGATTACTTAATTAACATTTAAACATTTGAAGCAGTCTCACTTGAGCAATGAGAGTGTTGGTTTATTTTGATTCAAGAAACATTATATGAAACTTCGCAAAGAAGTTTCAAGGGGGAAAGCATCTTGGCAGATTTAAGGGAAAAGAAATAATACTTGCCAGGGAAAAGTTAGGGGAAAAAAGTTTGCCTTTAGCAGTGATAGATCAAAGCATTGAGCTGGGAATAATTGGTATGTTCTCAGTGGGCTGGCCTCTAGTCTGCCCCACATAATTTTCTCAGTGGAAGCTGACTGTGTGACACAAACCTGTCAATTGCACTGCAGTTCGTTCACAGCATTTTCTGTGAAAAATCTTAACTTCTATGTTAGCATTTTTTTTCTTTTTTACCTGCTGTCTCAAGTTTCTCAACACTATCCACCTACTGCTGCTGATGTGGTCTGGATGTGGCTTTTCTTACTTCTTTCCTTTCACATCTAGGTCAATTGTGAAATGTTTTCCAATCCCTTTTTTTTTTCTTTTTTTTTTTTTTTTTCCCACCTGTGCCTTTGCAAGCCATCATGTTTGCAAGGAATTACATATTCCTGACTAATAATTTGCATTACCAGTTACAAGCAGATACATTTTTTTTTTTTTTTTTTTTAATTGCACCTAAAATGTGGGTGGGTTTGTGTGGTTCCCCCCCCTTCCTGACCATCCCACTAATACTTTGAATCTGTCTCCTCCCTTATCACCTGTGCAGCTTTTCATGGGTCATTCCCCTCCTTTTTATTCAGAATTGTCTTTTATCACAGCCCATGCTGTTTCTAACTGTTGTACCTGTCTCTCTCTCATAGATTGTGTTTCTAGTCTGCATGCTAAGAAAAATGTGGCTCCCAACTGAAAGCTAGAACAAAGAGTCTGTTTTCCTGGTTGTGTTGGTACTACACAGCAAATGAGTAACAACTGATCAGTGCAAAATTTAATTTTTTCCCCCTTTCTCTAGGGTAAAGCTATTGGAGTGACCGTTGGCTGCATTTTAGGAATGTTCCCTTTGTTGTTCTTTGGTGATGACGAAGAAAAACTGGAAGAAAAAAAATAACCTTTTTACAAGACATATACAAATGTAAACTACTGTACCTCAATTACTCAATTATGCTGTCAATATTTAGGAATTAACAGTTAAAAATGTATAGACTTGGGAACAAAACCTTCAGCATGTCGTTTTATGGAAACACTAATTTATTGTGGCTTTCTTGTGTTCAGTACTTCTTTTTATAAGATATCATCTAACTTTTTATTTAATTGTAAATTTTTGAAGTGTTTTCACTTACGGCAACTGATGTTTACCACTTTCCCCTCTGACCTTATTCTTTAATGGATTATTACTTCAATAATCCACTATGGATGACAGTATAACTCTTGAGTTGCATATTGGTTGTTTAACAGTTGTAATTGCATGACAGAAATTTCACTGCTGTTCATCAGGTCCTTCAATGCAGATTAATAAGGAGGTCAGTGATGAGCGTTTTGAAGTCCCTAACTTTGCAAGAGGACTGGTTGCCCCATCACCAGCCATCATCTTGCACTGCCTTTAGATTAGATATCTGTGATCTATGGCAGTCTTTGACTGTGACTTTGCATTTTTTTCACAATTATGACTGTCTCTGAATTGTCTTTTGAGATGATCATTTTAATGCTTTGACAAGGTAAGTGTTTCCGGTGCAGGCTCTTTACCAAGTCCATTTTTAATGGTGTTCTAACACCTGCTGTACTTCCATATTCATGCCTTTTTTCCTTGTTCTCCTTTGTAAACAATACTTTTGAGAATTGAGTTGCGATATCCTTAAATTTGTCTTCCTGGGCTTTGAGAATTCAGACCAACTGTTTCAAAATCACAAACAACTTTTTCTATTGTTCTACTTACAATAAGGTGTGAATAGTTGATTGACCGGAGGAGACTGGGGAACACTTCAGGGTAGGAGGGAGTGCTGGCATTGCAAGTTTGAAATAGGTGGTTCAGTTCAAACAGTGTGCCATCAGTCTGAATTAGAGGACCTGATTTGCAGATTGTAACTTTGTATTTAAGACTTAGCCTTTGCTACTTGCTATTTTTTTTTCTTGCTGTGAGACAATTAGGAAAAAAAACCCAAACAACAACAACAGAAGAAGACCTGAGGCCTTTTTCCTTTTTTTGCCTTTTATTTTTGCAGTCTTATTTGGTGTATTATAGATCTGACGGTGCAAACGCAAGTACCTGTGCTCTTTTTATATGGTCATTACTAAATTGACTACAACTATTGAATATTCATAATACTTCAGGATCTGACTTGCCAATAGCATAATGCTAACCTGATAACTGCTGATTAGAGGAGAGGATTTCTTACCTGTTTGAATACTGTTTAAAAAGACACTAAAAAAGAGAGGCACAGCCAGTGCACTTTGAAATTTTTATCACTGGAATTGTTAGCACTTCTGAAACCTAGAAAGAAACGTTTTTGTTTTTTAAAGTCTAATGACTTTTATTTGCTATAGGAAGAGTGCTGCTATAATGTGTATGTTTTGCAGAGCTCTGTTCTAGAAGCCCTTTAACAGTGGTACTGAAACTTTGACATCAACCTTTAACAAAGGTGACAGTGTTGTATCTATTTTTTGAAAAGCAGACTTTGAAAACTTGCAGTTAGTAGTCCTAGTAGCATGTACAGTGCTTTGTACATAAAACCATGAGAATCTGGACTAAACTGTAAAACCAGAAGAAATCTGAGCCAGGCAAGAATAGAACACAAATGCAGAGGAGTTTTGGCTTGCAGCTTGCAATTTCAAGTTGGAAGCTTTATTTAAAAGAAAAACAACACTCTTTCCTCAACAGATTGCTGCTGGTTTAGAGTACTTCAGTGTTTTGTTTAGTGGGGTTTTTTTTGTTTGGTTTTTTTTTATCATCCACACATTTGTCTTGCCTTAAGCTCTTAATGTTTCTTCCTCTGCATGTGCTTTTGTTTCTGGTATGTTTCTATACAAAAATGTAAGTATTTTCCATGTGTTGCTTTTTTAAACTGAAGTACACATGAAAAGAATTTTGCATAGCTTTTTTGTAGCTGTTTTTACAGTAATTCCAACGCTGTTTCCCATTATGATAGTGGCATTTTCATTGGAATCTTCCAGTAGTGGCCAAAACTCTGTTCTTTGCCATCGTACCAACTGGAACACTGTTTTTATCACTTTTTTAGAGCTCACGAGAACAATCAGAAGGCTATGTCAGCTGTCATAGTTAATGTTCATTTTATAATGGCAATAGGAGAGACTGTGTTTTATTGTTAAATAGCTTGTGCATGCAAACTGAGTATATTTTGTTGCTGTATGTCAAACTATTGTACTGCTATCGATGCTTTTATTGAGAATTAATGAACTAAAATATCTTCAAAGAAATTAATCATGTGTTGTCTTGTTAAACTGTTTAGCTGACCTCAAAAATGTGGAAGGCAAGTGACACATGGTAAGAAATCTTAGGTGTTTTAGGCTGTTGTCTGATATCATAATAAAGAAAGTGACTTCTGGCGTTTCAGTATTTGACAAACGTGAAGAAGTAACTCATGATTTGAGAGGAACAGTGGCTCTGCTGGAGGCTGAGAGAAAGTGCTTGTTGGGGCCAAGCTGCCACCCCGAGTACGGAAGGGGTAGCTTGCTTTGCCTGTGGGATCCACTCTTGCTTGGATGTGGTACTGCTTCATGTCCAATGCAAGATGTCTGCGTGGTCTGTACCCTGGCTCCTCACAAGGAGGATGTTTTTTTCTGGGGTGTATGGATGAAAGTAATCCCTGATGCTCTGAGCACACTTTTTAAAACACTTAACTGAGAATGCAGAGCACTAATAAAACACTCCTCTTTGTTTCCCATTGTCTTCTCCCTCCTCAATAAAAGGAAAAACAAATACTACAGGCTTATTCAGAGACTTCAGTATTGCTCAGTTATTTTACTCTATCAGTGTCTCCTGTGTCAACAGGAATTTTTTGCGTTAAAGGGCTGGTAGACCTGAAATTGTGTTTATTTTTAAATGCTGTATTTTGTTGTAACTTAAAATATAAATGTATTTTTGATTGTATGTTATATCTAGGGACAAAGAACATGCATCTGATAATATGGTTGCCCAGATCTTCTCGTCAATATTTTCTCATTCATGTACTTTTACATAAATTATTTGAATTCAGACGACATATTTTGTATTGTCTTTAATTAAATTGTCGAACTTTCTGTAAACTTTTGTACTACAGCAAAGCTCTTCTGTGTTTCTTTATTAGACTAGATGCTGAAGGGGAAATGTTAATAATATCCTGTGGGTATTCAGCCTCAGTTAACAAAATGTAAGTTATAAGCAGGTGGTCCTTTGTCATGGTCATAGGCAATACCACCATGGAGTGGTACTTCTGTCTCTTCATGATTGGAAGAGAGCAATTTAAACAATTAAAATGTTTACATGGTAAATTGGTGATGTTTGTGGTTAATGTTAGTCAGAACTCCACTTGCACTTGAACTTCTGGAATTAATTGAAGTTTTTGTGTGTAAACTAAGCCCTTTTTTAACTTTACTGGACTTTAGACATCTTGGTCAGTCCCTTTTGTGGATGCCTACCCATAAAGAAGAGCTGTGAGTAAAACGTCTGTACTGGAAGGATGATCTCATCTCATTTTGACAGACATGTGAGTTTGCCCCCTCCCCGCTTCTCCAAGAGATTGTGGTCACTGGCATTTGAGCAGGGCAGTCTTTGACCCTCAGGTGTGTAATTCAGAATAGTGACCTTGGGCAGCAGCAGAGAGCGTGGAGTGCTGATGTAGTATCTCTTGTAAGCAGATGATGCCAAGATAAGGCCTCTTGCAGCTGCATGAAGAGAGCTGTCAGGAAACAGTTTTGGTTTAACAGTTTTCACCGTAGTAGTCCATAGGTGTCTAAGCAACTGCCTTAAATAATGATGCAGCTATGAATGCTACTCCACAGTCTCATGAGTTACTGCTTTTCTGTCTTTGGTATGCAGCGGTCATTAGAATGATCTCCTGCAGTGGCGTGATTCTCTCGTGGACGTGACTTGTACCCAGTGGTAGATGTAGAGGTCATGCTGCAGACAGGTGCAGCAACGTTAGCTGTTTCCTTGTATATTATCTCTTTAATGCAGTCAGTGCGTCAAAGTAGAAGGAAGATGTGTACGGGGCTGAAGATTTGACCTAGCTGCACGACCCAACACAGTTTGTATGCCTTTATTCATAAGCCATAATAGATGGCTGTGAAGATTAATTGCAACAGCCGTCACAGTGATGCTGCTGTCTATACCCCGCTGATTTCTGTGCTGCTCTGAGCATGGTAGTTAGTAACACGATTTACGATTACTAACGATTACAGACTTAAGGTTCTAATTGTTTGGTATCAACATTGATAAATGGCCAGAACAGAGGCTTTATGGTGCAGCCTCTTTGGTTTCCCAGAACATTTCCACAGCAGATTTGAGGATGGGAGGGGTAACAAATGCCTTTGTATTTCCATGTAATTGCCACAGTCTCAAAGAGAAGAGGAGAATGATTAGACTGCTGTCTATCCAGCCTTTTCCCTGCATTAATTATTAAGAGTTGAGTGCTTCAGTGTGATGAAGTTGACTACAACAGTGTGGTTGTATACAACAGTGTGGTGGCATTTTCTTATGAAGTGAACATGCAGAAAGTCTTGACCTGTGCTGTTACAGAATAAAATACAGTCTACTCCTTATCTTCCTGAGTTACAAGCATAAAAGCATTCCTCATTTGACTGCTTGGGGCAAGTATTCCTGAAATACTTCCGGCATCTGTAAAGTGTCATCTTCCCCTTTTCCTACCTAATATTTTTCTCTTAAACATCATATAGAATATAGGCTGTGAATAACTGTGATCCAGTGAATGTAGGGCTAGTACTTGCTCATGTTGGACTCTAATGTATGTTCAACAGAAAACTCCTGCTCACTGACTTGTTTCCTCTGGATGAATCTGGCTGCAGGAGTTGGAAGAACTGGACATCTTTGATTGGAGTCTGATACTGCTCACTGACTCCAGTCCCAGCAAGAATAAAAATTACTGAAATAATTTTGTGCTGCTTTGATCTAAATTGGTTCATCAGTATTTGTATTACTTTTTTTCTTTTTTTTTTTTTTTTTTTTTAACTACAGCTTTCATCTTCAGCGATGTCCTGTGCATCCAGGAACAGATGGCTGTCAGACTCTCTGAGTTTCTAATACTATCAAGAGTTTTCTGGTTGAAAATTCAAATTGTCATCTGTGTTAATAATCTTTTGGTTTGGCCTAGGCTCCTTCTGAATTTTACTGTGGCAGAGCTGGAGTGAGGAAAGGCTTCCAAAGATAGAAGTATCAGTGGTGGCTCAGCTCCCTTGGGGCCTGAGCCTTGTGAAGGCTTCGATTTATATTGGGTGTTTGGCTACTTTGAAAATGAAGTTCTCACACTATTAGGTAGTGTCTTCCTTTGATGCCAAGTGCACAATCTGAAAAGGAAGCTAATGTCTTCCCTGTAGACTCTCCAGTCCTCATGGTAATATCAACAGTAAGCTTTTAGAGTCAATCCTTCCTGGCCAAAACAGATGCCTCCATACGGCAGCCAGCCAACCCTGTGTGTCTGTGGCCATAACATCACCTGACAGCTGATACTGCTCAGGGTCCTGAGCTCACGGCTATAGAATTGCCCTGAAGACTTTTCATTTCATTCTCCCAGGCTTGCATAGAGTAAAGCTCCTCTAGGTGATCCTGTAGCTGCAGCTGCATTGAAAGATTAGGAATATCTTTTCCAATCCTGTCCTTGAAGTCAAGTGGATGTTTGCATCTGACAGATTTATGTTCTAGCTGTTAGCATGCGTATGAGGAGAATCACTAGGCAGATGTCTTCAGAAAGAAATTTAATGAACAGTGCACAAATTTTGAGCTGCCTAATGGTTGGGGGTTTGAGGTGTTTTCATTTTTTCACAAGTGAAGCATAAATCAACCAGCTAGAGCCTAGTCACAATGCCAAGTGTTGAAATTTGCATGAACAAAAATTGCTATTGTTTTCCTGCTGTGCTGCAACAGTGATATCCCTGACACTTTTCCTTTCCCATAATCTCAATTCTTTGCATCTTACAAGAAGTAACAGCTGTTAAAAAGAGTGAGATTTGAACCTGAAGACCATTTGTCTGGAAACTTGGATCTCCCTTTTGTGAATAGCACTGCTTCCAGTCTTAAGGATATTCTCAAAAATCTGCGTATGTTCCAGGGCTGAGATGGCTCTGCCTGCTGATGTTAAATTTTAAAGTGAATTTGAAGCTGATTTGCAGTTGCCAAATGTCTGTCCTCCTCAAAAAGTGAGAGCACTGTTCACTGTGCTTATCAATCTTTGATTGTTAAAAGGGCCTTATGCTTTTGCCTAGAGGGTGTAAGCCCTTCCAAAACTGAAAGTATTGATACTGTCTATCAATAAATGGCTTATTTTGCAGTGGGTTGCAAAGCGTACTGAACGGGGCCATCCACTGGTTAGAAAACGTGTCTCTGAAGAGGCAGATTTGCCACTATTGCACCTGCAGCTGCTGTTCCTCTTGGGAAGAGGTTGCTACTGCGCAGGGTGGTGGTAGGGCAGTAATGCAGAGTGTGTTCTGGCCTTTGCACAGCACTGCTGCGTGGACTTGGCACAGCGGTCTGTTGTCCAGAGCGATCACTGTGGTGATGCTCTCGCCTTTAGCTGAAAATGGCTTATCTGTCACTTCCAGGTAGGAACGAAGAGGAAAGGGAGGAGAATGGGGTTCTGCTGGGTCATTTTGCCTACATGGGAATGCATGTAGAATCTATTAAAAGAGAATTAACTATGATTTGCATTCATGCTACTTCCCTGCTCGTCTCTGTGCCTCAGAGTGCTTTTAACGTGCTGGGAGATGGGCGAGAGAGCTGATAAGGCTTCCTTCCCCCAGCATGGCTTTTGTGCACATCTCAGCTATTGAGCTGCCAATAATCCCTGAATAGAAGTAACTGTCAAAGGAAAAATGATAGTAGAAGACCCTCTTTTGAACACAGGAGTCCTTGAAGAGGAAGAGGATGACAGGCGATTTACCTTTGCAAAACAACTGCTGAGTTACCAAAGGCCGCAGCAAAAGCCAGTTAGATCTTAAAAAGAAGAGAGCCCCTTTTGGGGAAGTTTCAGATAGACTTTGGTGCAGTTCTGCAAGTAACTTTTCCTCTGTCTGGTTTCCCCTGATGAGTTACTTGCCCCATTTTGTGTAGGGACGCTGAAGGGTGTTGTTTTCCTTCTACCCACTTTCCTCTATGAGAGCACCAAAACCTCTAAGGGATGGAAGGACTGGGAGAGGCTCTGGCTGGAACCATTGCATGTGGAAAAACAAGAAGAGGTCATGCTGTGCGAGACAGTCCCATCTTCATTTATAGTCCTCCTCGGCTGCCTTGTAAAAGCAGGCAGACAGTGGGTGGGTTCCACTGGGGGAAAAAATAATTTTGTTGGATTGTGTTAGTTTTTGCTAAGGGTTCTTATACTGGCAAGCTGAGGAACAGGGCAGTCCCTCACTGAGGGATTTTTTTAAAAAGAGGAGGCTACCTACATTAGAAAGATTCACATCTCTTAGGATAACCATTTCTGTATCTCTGCAGTAGACTAATGGCTTGGCTGTATGTTTTACAGAATCCTGCGAAAGCCAAAACGCAGTGGTGTCTCTGTGGGTCACCCAGATGACAGCTGAATTGTTTGGGTACTTGGGAACTTGGTCACTTGCAGATACCCTGCAGGCTTCAGGGCTCAGTTTTCATGTATGTTAGGGGGATTCCTGATACGGGATTTCTCAGCCTGAATGTGGACTTTCCATGCTGCAGCTGAGCAACTTCATCTGCAATATCTACCCTGAGACCCCTTTGTATATGGTAGAAACCAGGAGTGGAGAATGTATTTTGTCTGATATATTGTAGGTGTCCAGGTCAGGATGGGACTGGTCATGCTCTGTAGGCAGGAGGTCACTGCCATACAGCCTCTGCACCCAAAATAAAACTTTTATATTAATCCTTCCTGTCTTCTATTCTCCAAGCCCTGGTGTTTGCAGCATATTGGAGTTTCAGCCCTACCCTTCGCCCCAAGTTTGCACAGTTTTTGATTGACTTGTCCTGTGCCTTGTTGTTTTTGGTCAGTGGAATTGTTAATCGTGCAAGTTAGCTGTACATGAAATGGAAGAGTTGATTTCAACGTGCAGTAACGAGCTTGTTGGATGGAAACTGTTTCCTGTTGTAAATTGTATAACAAGCCCACTTTAATTGCAAGTGGAGTGGCTTGGTAGCAAAGAGGGGTGACAGGGGAGCAAGTTACTACTTCAGAAACTTTCCAGCAGGGAAGAGCTCCTCCTTTCTGGATGGCTGTGCCCCATGTGGGTAGCAAATTGCGACTTTTTTGGTTTCATTTCAGCTGCGGTGACAAATGATGGAAATGTCACATGTCGCACAGCAGCAGGGCTCTCTGTTGTAAATTAATTTGCCTGAAAAATGTAATCTATTAAAATAAACAGATTGGCCAACAAAAGGGAACTTAATAGCATATTTACAACTAACGTGCTGCTAAATGCTGTCAGCCTGATGTTGCTGAAAGTTGATGTAGTACAGGGTGGGCCAAGTAAAGGTCAGTGATGTGATGTAGCAAACAGTGTTACTGATGAATCATTAGGTAAATTGTAGCCTACAGAAAAATGATGATTTTTGTGGGTATTCTGCAGGTGTGCCCTCAATGCTGGGTTTACTTGTGTCTCCTTGAGTCTCTTGTGGTTCTGATGCCAGCGTGTGCGGCATATAATGAAATATTGAAGAACATAATGGCAAAAGAAGAGAACACAGAAAAGAAAAGAACTCTCAAAGGAATACAAACAAATTATTAATTTCATTAAAATATCTGAAAAAAACGACAATGGCTGTGTTTCAGCCTAAACCAGTATCTTTCATTCTGGCAGTCGCACTGACGATAACAAAGCTAGACAGTTTTTGAGTTCCATCTGATGAAAATCACTTTGGTGCAGGTTCTGTATTGACTCTGATTTAAACTGAGTCACAGCAAAGAGAAATAATGGATTTGGGATGTATTATTTCTTAATCTTTTATTTTCAAGTTCAGTAAATTAGGATGATCCCTATATGTACAGTAAGCCTGTGAAAGAGCAGGAGTTGCTGTTTCTGTTTTGTACTTGTCATTGTAAATGATTGAGAATAATAGTGTGGGATGATAACATAATACTCACCATATTTTAAAACTGTTATCATATGGTTCCTAGCTGAATAAATGCTGTTAAGTCAACATCACACATGAACAAACAGTCTCTTTTCTCACTCTGAATCTAAAATGGGAAAAGCTGTTAGGATGCACTTTCTTTTCCCCCTTAATCATAGACTCATAGAATAATTTGGATCACAGGGGACCTTCAAAGGTCCTCTAGTCCAATCCCTCTGCAAGGAGCAGGGACATCTCCAACTCGATCAGGTTGCTTGGAGCCACGTCCAACCTGGCCTTGAATGTTTCCAGGGATAGGCCATCCACCACCTCTCTGGGCAACCTGTTCCCGTGTTCTACAACCCTCATTGTAAAAAATGTTTTCCTAATATCTAATGTAAATCTACCTCCCTCTAATTTAAACCCATTACCCCTTGTGCCCCATTTGTTTCTTCCAATCTTGTTGTCTGCAACTGGAAGGAGAGAGGAAAAAAATAACCTGCGCCCCAGATCCCCTTACCAACCATCCCAAGGCCCTGAAGTCTCTTTTGATTGCCCTTGGACTATGTGTTGTTGTTTAATCGCCACCCACATGGAAGAGCAGTAATGGGTAATTATTGATAGTGTTTCATTTTGATTAGGTGATGGCAATTATTAGTGAAATTTATTTATGGTTTGACCATTTCCTTTAACAGACCTTTCCAGCCACAGTGGAAGATACAGTGCTGCCTACTTGTTCAGTGTGTGGTTACTATGCTGGTTTCATAGGTTTTGTTCACTTCTTGCTCTTTGAACTAAGCATGCAGCCTTCTGTTACTTTCTGTTATGGCATTGAGCTTCTATATGTCTTGGTGAGGTGGCCCTGAATGTTGTGGAAGAGACTTTTTCATATAATCCACCACCAAAATAATCTGTCATGTGTCATCAATTCATGCAAATCAGGTTTAAAATGTTCTGATGAAAGCCCTGTAAATATAAGTCTCCAAGATACACTATGACTCACACACACTTGTGATCTGGTCTAGTCGAGTCATGAATCTGTTTCAGTTCCTGTAGTTTTTTTAGGAAGGATTTAGGAAATCATCTGATCCAGGTCTGTGAGGGGAATGGTTGGGACTCTGACACCTACATGCAGTCTGTACGCCTGGGCATGGTGTCCACATTGCCCCAGTGCCGCCGTGTGCCCTCAGTTTTGCCACATAGTCCACTCCAGTGAGCTCAGGTTAAGTCAACAGTAATTCCCATGGTGAGCAGAGTTCCTTGTGGGGCAGCACCCATGCTTTGTGCCTGTAAAAGCAGAGACCAGAGCAAGTGCAGAGACTCAAAGCCTGTAAGGCTCCTGCTGCCAGGAGGTACCTCTTTAAGAAAGAAACAATCTTCGCCATCCCTGGAGGTGTTCAAAGAACGTGTAGATGTGGCACTTCAGGCCATTGTTTAATCAACATGGTGGTGTTAGCTTGACAGTTGGACTTGATGATCTTGGAGGTCTTTTCCAACCTTAAAGATTCTATGATTCTGCAGGACAAGTGAGAGGTCGATGTCTTCTGACATAACAGGGTTTGTGTCCTCTGATCTTGCCTATGTTTGGAGCAATCTTTGACTCAGTATGCATTGTGATTTTTGCATATTTTGTCTCACATCCTCATCTAATCTTGTTCTGGGTAAAGTTTGCTGGTAACTTCCTTTTGATATGTTGGTGATGGGGTGATTGCTCTTATTTCCTCCAGGCTGTAAGAAGTGCAGAGGGAACAGTGGTGGTACAGAGGATTAGAACAAAAGGCAGGAGAGCTTCTGCATTTTCTGAACATGCTTTTGTCTTTGCATGAATGCTGTAGAGATGTGTAAACGGTAGAAAAAGTAAAAAAAAACCAAACCATCCTTAGCTGTTCATGCTGCTGTCCATGAATGACTGTTATGGCTGCATTTGGCAGTGTCATGTCCAGGATGTTGCAGGTGTGTTGATGCTGTAGCTTTTTGCAAATGGTAATCTAAATTTTGATATATTTTTCTTTCAATGGTGTGGGTTCCCCCCCCACAACCTTCACTTTTAGTTGTTCTTCATTTTGCTGCTTTGAATCAGGACTCTGCAGTGTGTCGTAGTAAATAATTCCTCCCTGTGTTTGGTGTATATGCACACTGAGAAATATTCATATACTGAGAAAATATCCGTTCTTTTAACCCCTCTTAGTCGCTGTGAAACGTCCTGCTCTTTTCTGCATGTCGGTTCTGCCAGCCCCTTAATCTCATATGATGCTGTCCTGTCTGCAAGGAAATAAGGTCCGTTTTTCTGTGCTTATAAACACAGGATAGGGTATTTCAGGGATTGCCACAAGATAGTTATAAAAAATAGGAAAATTTTACTGCCGTTATTTTTCCTTCCTCCTCATATTACTGTCCATGCAGTCAAAACTGTCTCAGCCTTCATTACTTCACAGCCCAGAAATTCTTCATTTCCTTTCACCTCCAGATTTCCATCCCTACTGACTCCTAACACTAAATGGTCCTTCCCAATTCTTTCTACATGCAATTAGATTTTAATTTGTGTTAAAAATGTTTACAATTTCCTTCTGACCTCTTTGAATCCTTGCAGTGACCTGTTACTAGCAGAGGTGTGAGCAGGAGTTGAGGGAAAAGTGTTTTTATTTATTTATTAATGTTAATATTTTACTTTGTTTTGTAAATGCCAATTGTGACAAACTGTCCTTGTTCTTGGCATTACTGACCACCCACATACAGAACAGAATATTTTTTGCTGTTTTATCCACAATCTTTATCTTTTTTTTCCTGGCATGTTTTGCATCCTTTTCAAGAAGTGTTAAATGTTCAGCCCGCGAGAGGAAGCCCTCTGTTTTTGCCAATCTTAGAAACAGTGAATCAATTTATAGAAACTGACAGTTGTGTCACTTAATAACTTTGTGGGAAGAACCTACAGCACATCAGCTTGTCATTCTGTTTGGAGGGCAGGATTTGTCTCAATTAATTGTGGCTGTCTGGAAGTGATACCTACCTCTGAGCCACTCAGAGAGCCAGACAGACATCTCCAGAGGGTGTTTGTGTCTCTCTGCTGCCGGAGAGGAAGCTTAGCTGACTGACTGTACATTGTGCCCCAAACTTCAGACTTGTGGATGGAGGTGAGTTAAGTCCGATATTGAAACCTTCTGAGTTTTGAGCTGCATGCAGCTTTCTGGCTCCTCAGGACTGGATTTTGAGCTCACGATAAATCATGTGGTGGGCTGTGGGGCTGGGTTTGAAGGTTTGGCTGTGGGGCTGGGTTTGAAGGTTTGCTGCGCAGTCGTTAGAATCCTGGGAGAAGATGAGCCAGCAGAGACCGTTGTACATCTGAGTCGCTGAGGTGACCTGGCCCGGTGAAATCTGCACTTGCAGATCCAGTGAAAAACTCCTAGGGCTGTTTGGCGTTCATTTCCCTGATTCCTGTGACTCTTGGCTGTGTGATAAGTTTGATACATGGCTTGTAGGGTGTGGAAGATGAGTGGCTTCTGCAGTAGGTGTAAGTGAAGAAAAGAATAATAGTGGTGGGAGAGACAATTTATTTTAACACGACCACGATCCAAACTTGGAGCAAACTCAAAGCTGTAATAAAGTCTTTTGCCTTCAGGACCAGACACTGCTAAATTGAAAATAAGGGTATTATTTCTCTTTATGGTGTGGGATTGGCAGACTCATGTTTCTGCTGACAAGCAACAAAAAAACTGCTGTCTTTCACTGGAAAAAGAGAGAGACTGTTATGCTCTTGGCCTGAAAGAAATATCCTGTCTCATCCATACTGGAGATTTGCCTTGATGTCTTAAATCAAGTGACTTTTGGAAAAGCAGCTCAGATTCTTTGCTAAGCTGCTTTTGCAATCTCTAGTTCTCTGTACAGCTTGAGAAACTGGGCCAGAACAGGTGCTGGTAATGGTGTGACAGGTCTTCTAGGGAGTTTGAAGCAGATTTGGCAGAGCTGTGTCCAGAACACACTAATAAATGGAAAGTGGGCTGAGACATATGAAATTTCATTGAACAGATGATGGGGCCTCAGTCCAGTGGCTGCTGGTCTGGTTCTCTGCCATATGAGATGCAGAGGTGTTGGTAGCAACGGGCAGTATTCGTATAGGGTGTCTGGGGAAGGGGGGAGGCCCCTTTTCCTGGAGCATAGGCCCCGGTTAAACTTGAGACTAAGATGCAGCTGCCACAGGATGAGCAGCTGTTGAGTGCACAAGACATGTCTACCTGGGGCAAACTAGTGCTGTGCTGAGACCTGTGCTGAGGCCACACCAATTTATTTCTTGAGGTTAGCCCTTTAGCTAAAGGTTGATAGGGCCTACACACAGATAAAGAGCGTGTAACCATAGATACGGTGTGTTCCTGCCCTCTACAATGCTGTAGGCTCATAGTTTGTCAATTCACGTGGGCTTTTAACGTCAAAGTACATATGTAAGCAGTAAGAGTCCAGTCTGCTGAAGCTGAAATCACTCAGGTGTGGGAAGATACTGTTCAGTGTCTTCTTGCAGAAGTGTTCTGGGTAGGGGGTTCATGGTATGCGAGGTACAGCGCCAACACTGAGTAAGGTGCGAATGTTCCTTTAACCCAGATGAGGACTTTTTGTGGGCACAGGATCATTTTGAGCAAATGATAACAAAGGTTTCTCCTTATGATGTGGAAAAGGTGGCTTTTCTGTCACAGATGTGACAGTCTGGATGACATTGAGACCATGGAAAGTTTCCACGCCTCTTGTCTCAGTGTGTCCTCTGCGTTTCTGATATGCTCACTCTTCCTCTCACAGCTGCGGTCTCCTTTGCTGACCTGATGTTAGCCTCCTGTTGTGTGGGCGAAGTCTGCTGCAGAAACTCATTCATTGAGGGAGCCACTGGCAGAGAGCATCAGTTGGAAAAGGGTTCATACCAGCCAAGTCTGGCACCAGGAGAGATTTGGGTTCACACCAGCAACAGGGAGCTGGGATGCTTTTAAAAATCAATTTGGCATCGGATACAAAAATAACAGTCATTGTATCACTGTGCTAGGTCTAGCTTCTCATACTGAACACCCAGTGCTGTGGGAGGGAGGCCGAAATAATTGTCAGAAGACCACGTGGCAAAACGAGAAAGGGAGACGGAGCCAGTGGGGAAGGGGAAGCAGGATGAGAAGTGGCGTTGAAAAGTGGTTGAAGTGGGATGTGAACTTTCTTAAACAGGCATGTTGTGTCTATGTGGGGCATGCCTGTGGAGTTTTACTTGGAGTGCAAAGAGTGGATGGGTCAAACAGGGAAGTAAGAGAGGAAACAGCATTTGGATGTTAAAAACTGGGCTGATGGAGGGGGGAGAAGTGATGGGTCAGCAGGATAGAAGGTAGGGAAATTAAGGAGGATTGAGAATTAGCTTCTAAGAAGTTAAGAGAATGAAATAAAGAAGAAAAGATCCTTCAAAATCTTATAACTATATTGAAACTTTGTGGGGGCATGTGGTCCTTTATGGATATTAAGGCAGGCAGCAGGAGTGCAGGGATGTGTCTTGCCAGTACTCTTTGAGCTCTGATGGTGGGTGTTACTGTGAAAATCAGAGATGTTTTAGTTGAGGAGCTTGAGTGACTCTAATTTGTTACTTCAATTAACCTACTTGAAAGGTGGGGATTTTGCATGGCTTTCTTTATGATCTCAGGAGGAGGTTTTTTTTGCAAATATTGCAAAAAAAATATTTGGCACACAAGTGCACTTGTTTCATTTCAAAATGGAAATTGAATAAACTGGGAAAAAAAATCTATAGCTTAATAGCAGATAGAAGTCAAGAAATTTCCCTTTCATCTAGCTTCAAACAAAGCCATTTTCATTAAAATGCAGATTTCAGAAGACATACTTAATCTTCATCATTAATCTTAACATGGATGATGGATTTAAGTCAAGAGGCAACAAGGTTAAGTCAGCATATGAATGGCTGTGTTATATTCCTTTCACCAAAGAGCACATTTATCTTGATGACATCTCTGTTGGAGCTCCAGCAAATGTACTTTTCCAGAGGAGATATGGGGAGGAATAGTTACTCACTTGACTATTCATAGTACAAACCTCACTCTGATGTTATCTTAGTTCTTCTTAGCAAAGCAGGGATACGTGGTGTTTTTGATAGACACATAGACTGAATCACAATTCAAGGATCGTCTTTATTTCAACCTTAAAATAACATGATTTATCCTGTGGTACGTGTGTGTCATTTCTCAATACTTCTAATTGAATTTGGAAAGCTTTCTACAGAGATGATGAGCTCACTGGACAAGCGGAGGGCCGTGGCCGTGGATGTTGTTGCAAATGGACAGTGAGGTGGACTGAAAACTGCCTGAATGGCTGGACCCAGAGCCAACCAGAGTCAAGTCAATAGCGTGGCTGGTACTGTTTAACCTCTTCATTAATGACCTGGATGTTTTGGTGGAGAGCTCTGTCAGCACATTTGCAGATATGAAACTAGGAGTGGCTGATACACTGGAGGGTTGTGTTCCCATCCAGAGGGACCTGAACAGGCTGGAGAAATGTGCTGACAGGAACCTCATGGAGCCCAACAAAGCGATGCGCCAAGTGCTGCCCCTGGGCAGGAGTAGCCCCATGCACCAGTACAGGCTGGAGCCAGCCCCAGAAAAGGCCTTGAGGGTCCTGCTGGACACCAAGTTGACCATGAGCCAGCACCCTGCAGCAAAGGTGCCCACCAGCCTCTTGGGCTGCATTAGGTAGGACATTGCCAGCAGATCAAGGGAGGTGATCCTTCCCCTCTGCTAAGCCCTGGTGAGATGTAGCTTGGTGCTATGTCCAGAGCTGGGCTACTCGGTACAAGAGAGACATGGCCATACTGGAGTCTTCTGTCATATGAGAAAAGACTTGAGAGAGCTGGGGTTATTGAGCCTGGATAAGGGAAGGCTTAGTGGTACCTTACCCATGTGTGGATACTTGACTGGAGGGGGGTAAAGAAGACACAGACAGACAGTTTTAAGTGATGCCCCATGTCAGGCCAAGAAATTCCATTTAAACATGACATTGTTTACTGTGAATGTGCTCAGACACTGAAGCAGGTTGCCTGGAGAGGTTGTGAAGTCTCCATCCTTGGAGATACTCAAAATACGACTTGATGCAGGCCTGAGCAACATGCTGCAGGTGACCCAACTTTGAGCAAGGCGTTGGACTAGGCCATCTCTACAAGTCCCTTCCCACCTCAGCCATGATGCGATTCTGTAGATAGGATATATTTTTGCTATCTTGTGAAAAAAATTCTTCACTGGAATGAAACTGCAATTGTTCAGAGGGGTTTGGTGAAAAATAAGAGAAAACAAGCGCTATGTAGCTAAAATTTCATTGATAGTTGGGGCTTGGAAACATCCCTATGGTCAAGTCCACGTTTTATCTTTTAACAAGATTCCCAGGTCTTGTCAGAGAAGGAAGGAAACATGTTTTAAATTACACTGGGAGGGTTTTGGTGGTTGAAGCCAATAGTGCCTTTGAATTTCCTAGCAGGAAGAAGCTCCTGCAAATAGCATACCGTGTGCATGGTGTTACCTTTGTGTGCAACATACCACAGCTGGGAGGGGTTCACGGGAGAGCTTGTCTGCTGCTCTGCCTCCCCGCCAGCAGTCAGCAGGACCCGGATCTCTGTTGCTTCTTAAGTGCATCTCTGATTTGTTGTTTAGTTCTGTCTCTCTTCTCTTTTTTTTGGTGTGTCCCCACAAAGGTGTTGGCTTGCCAGGTCGATTGGCTCTGAGCAGGCTGGGGGTACAACAGCTGGAGGGTCTGATCTCTCTGGAATGAGTTACTTGGAGTGCACGTGAGAAATGCAGCCTCGTCCTTCTGTAGCTTGCAGGGCTTGGCATGAAACTGCTCTTTTCCTACAGGCCAAGCTTATCTCATTGCAACCACTCAACATTATCCCTGCCCACTGGGCCATTCTCCTTCTGAAAGCGGTTATTTTTTAATCAACTCTGGAGAATATTGATCACTGGAAGAGAAAAACTTGGCAGATTTTGAGGGCTCTGTCTAATCTGGAGGTGGCAGCAGTGGGAGTGGGCATTTCTTCTTATCTGGAGAAGAGAGAGAAGAAAACTGAAGAATTGTATTCTAAACCATCTTCAGTATTAATTTATAGAGTGGCTGGGTGGGGATGTCATCTGCAGTTGACTGATGGTGGGCATAAGAAAAAGACGGTAGCAACAGCAGTTTCTGAAATACCATCTGCTAAACAGTAATGCTGGGTCCCAGGCACTCCACCAGTGTAATTAATGTGTGAGTGGGCTGTGGGACTGCAGCTGGGGAAGAGAATTTTCTTCTAAATATATTTATCATTGTAAATCAAAAAACTGTAGGGGAGGTTTTTTTTTTTAACAAAAACTGTTGGACATCATCGGCTTTATGCAAAGGTTAGATAAGAAACACATCTTGTGCACAATGAGATTTTAAAGCTGCTGGAATAAAACTACTGGAAAACATAAAGGCTGTTATTTAGTTGCAAATCAACCCTGTTTTTCCCAACTAATTCTGTTTTTCATTCCTTTGCTGCTTTACAATGTCTGTGCAATGTGGGGGAGGCCCTCAGACAGCTGCGCTGCCAAGTTCATCGCCCCCAGAGCTGCAGAGTGACTTTGGGAAGTGCCCCAGCGTGACACAGTAAAAACACTTCTTTTGCCAGCCGTCTGCGTTAGGCTCCTGGATCTCAGGTTTCTTTTACAGTCAAGCCTCTTCGGCCCCTCTGGAAGTAGTGTGAATTCTCTATGCCAGAGCCTGAGTCCGAGCAGAGATCCTGCAGCAAACCCGTACTTTGGGAGTATTTGAAATGGTGCTTGATCTGCAATATTTTCTGAGTGAGCGGTAGAAACTTGATGCTAATCCCTACCCATGGGGATGCAGGGTTTGATTCCTCTATCAGGAAAGAAATCCTGCCGCCTCTTGCATAGACAAAAAGGAAATAGACTTTTTTCTTTTTTTTAACCCTTTCCTCCCTGACTTTAACAGCACTCATGGCAAAGGCAGGCCCTTGGCATTTCCCTACCTAGCAGCTCGAGGGAAGGGTGATGAAGAGGCATTTCCAATGGGGCAGAGAATGGTTCAGAATGGGCTCATTCACCGTGTTTCCTGCGCTATGCTGGTGCTCCACCCTAGGGCAACATCCCAGCACTCAGATAAGGTTCAGGCTGATGTCGAGCTGGCAAGAGCTGCTGCCTCTGCACTCAGGCTGGGCACTGGGGGAGGCTTTAGCCATGCGTTGGGACTGGGGATAGCAAAAGGGAAGAGACAGGGTCCAAAATACAGGAGAAGAACAGAGGATGGGAGACAGTCGGTGATTGCTATGAATAATAGTTTGCCTGGTGGGACGCTTACTTGGAGTGGGACAGGGTTAATTCCTGAATACTTCTGGGTTTCTGGAATGACCCAAACCTGAATTTTAGAGGGAAACTGAATATTTTAAAAAATCTGGAAACTCAGACGAGCTGCAGCTAACAGGCAAAATGCCTCCTGAATATTGGTGCTTGCAAATTTGACCCTATCAGAGAAAAGGCGCTTCATATGCAAACTTGCAACAAACTGTTGTAAGTGCTTTGGCAGTATCTGAACCCTAGAAATGAAGGACACGCCCAGGAAGGGTCTCAGTTGTACAAAGACTTTCCTTGTTTCTAGCAAATGCTTTTACGTGTGTCCTTAAAGTCTCCCAGAGGCCACCTGCTTCACTGTGAGACTCCTTCAGCAGCCATGGCAAGAGCTGAGATTTGTTCGCAGCTTCAGTCCTGTCTTACGGGAGCTGAGCTGCTGGAGACAGCTCCTTCCCATGAGTGTCTGAGGATGCCTTGGGCTCTGAACACTTAATATGCAGCATGAAATTAGGCTGGGCTTGTTAAACGCTGTAAAATTGTTGCTGACAAATGCTTGTGTCAATTTGTCAATTGTTTGTGACAATTTGTAAACAGACAAGCAATCATAGGGGCTAAGGGTCGTGTTTAAAAGTAAACATAATTATCAGTAAATATTAGTAAACATAAATATTAGGCTTAAAGAGAATAAAAATTGTGTTGCAATCTGTTATTCAGGCTGTTGGTGACTACTGTTTCATGAAGGCTTTCCCATTTGGGGTAGTCATCTGTTGCACCTTTGTACAGGCGCTTTTCAGGTTGTCATTGAACCCATCCCCGGTGCTGGTCAAGACTGAGAAAACACAAAGACCAGAGATGAGCAGAGAGTGGTGATTCATATAGAAGGAAATCTGGGTGAGGATGACTCACTCACCCAAGTGACAGCTCAAGAGACCAGCAGCATTAAGTACTGAGAAACCAGGAGCAGGAGTCACTCATTCAGACCCTGTCAGTCTCCTAAGGATGCTGATGGAAATAAAAAGTACTTAGATGCCTGTGATAATTAGAAAAGAGAATGGTGAGACTTAGCTCCCATTTGAGAGAGAAAACAGACTTCCAGTGAGCCATGCAGCCACGGGCAAGTGTGCTGCCGCCTGTCTGTCCGTGGCCTGGTTCCAGCCTGGTCTGGAAAGCCAGGAGAAGGAAAAGGAGTCAGGTGAAGGGAGACTTTCAGAGATCATTTCAGAGCATCAGGTCTTTGGCAGAGAGAGTGTCTTTGGTGCACTGTAAGATCAAACACAGAGATGTTCCCGAGCAGTTGAACCTGGACAGCTGCCCATGATGTTTGTTGCCTTTTAGATGAGGTGGATTTGGGAACTAATATGTTTTGGAGGCAAAATGAGGAATTTGCAGCTTGATGAGCAATTAAATTTTGTTTGTGTTTTTTTTGTAACCTCTGGAAGGGCCGCTGTAAAATCTTGAGGTTTTGGTATAAATCTGAATAAATGAATAGCAAACAGGGAGGCAAAATGAAAACACAGGAACCATTAGTTCTCTTTGGAAGCGTTAGTGCTCTTTGGAAGAGAGAGCAGTCTCCTGGGCCTCACTAGCAGGTTCTCTGGAGTACAGCGCTGTTTGCACCAGGGCTGCTTAGCAGCCGAGCCCTGGGGACAGAGCCAGCACACACCGCAGCGCTCCTGAAAATCAGATGTGGAGAGTCCCTTCTGCGTTTCTGAGAATGAGGGGCTGCTTTCGTTGGTATGGTCCAGGTGTTTCCTGCTTTTGTGCTGCAAGCCAGCCATCCCACACAAATGAATAACCACTTGCCCATGGGCATTTCAAATAGTTTTGTATTTTGCAGCAATCCATGAGTATCTACCTATTAACTGGAATTATTCCAATATGCCAGTGGAATAGTTTCCCAGTAAACAGTGTCGTTTCATCAAAATGGAAATGTTTACTTGATACCTGCTGATTTTGATGAGTCTCTACCTGGAAGAGCTCTCTCCTTCCATTTAAGTGCCAAAGTGTTTCATTTAGACTTACGTCTGCAAAGAGGTGATTGTAATCCCTTTGGTGTAATACAATATTCTAACTTGAGTGAGTGGAAAAGATGCAAATGAAAAGTGCCAGAAGGAGCAGAGATAGAGTTTTGTTAAGAAATGCACATTTAAAAGAAAATGTTGACGTTTCTTGTCAGATGCACTACCAGTAATATTTATGCTGATTAATAATACATTTTTAGGAGAATTTATTATAAATACAATGTACCTTGACTGTGATGATACTTGATTTTAAGATGTGGTGTATTTAGGGGCTTTATTATTAAGGATTTGGAGCAGACATGAGGTAACATAGTCTGATCTCATGGACTCCTGGAATTTTTTTTTTACTATTCTCTTCTAAATCCTCTATTTTACTAACTTAAACTGACACTTGATGCATTGCTTGGGTGCTGGAGCTTGAATAGCTTGAGATGGACTGTAATGGCAGATAAACCATGGTGCAGGAGAGGGAGATTAATTGCAGGAGGTGGGAAAGGCGATCCGTTTGGAGGCTGGTGCTTTTCTAAGGCACGGAGGAGGAATTTGGCACATGTTGCAGAGCTTCATCTACCTCCACCTTCCTTTCCATAGCACGGAGGAGATGGCTGGAGAGCCCCAGGCCTTGTGCCATGGAGATGTGGTGCAGAAGTGCCGTTGCTGATGGCTGCCCTTCCACAGGCATCTGCTCTCAGAGGCCACACAGCGTTTGTTTCTCTGGTCCGTTGGGAAACAGTCACGGCCCGGGCGCTTGGGACCTGGCATGCCAAAGGGGCGATGTTCAGCAATCCACCTCGAGCTGTTAGTTTTGAAGAGATGTCATTTTGTAAGAACGCCACACTCTGAATGGGTTTAGGATGTGGATTTATTTATTCAAAATAATTCACTTGTTAGCAAGCAAGATAATCCCCTTTCTGGGCGCTGCCGCAGGCACCGACCGTGGTGCCACTGCTCAGTGCTGAGGCAAACCGAGCCCCTTCTTCAGGGGGACGCTGAAATGCCGCCATCCCCTTTGCAGGCACACGTGAGCCTGCCCGTAGAGCCGGGTCGCGGAGAGGTGGCCCTGTGCTGTCCCACCACAGTGCAGGAAGGGGTGCACGTGGGGTGGGTCCAGCCCTGTTTGTGCCCCCCGTAGACAATATAATGCTGAGAGGAGAGCTGTCACCTTTACCAACCGTATGTATTTTCATGTCATCTTCTTTCTGCTCATATTTTTTCGGCACCTTGACTTTCTGTCTTTCATCCTTCTCCAAAATTCAGTTCTTTCAGCTTGCATGGAGGGGAGGAATGAATAACTTGTGCAAGGAGTGAATGATTTAATGGCCAAGGCAGCTGAATGCATTGGTCAATAAATTCGCCACAGACTGAAAAGGAGAATGAATAATAAAGGCACTAAACTTTGGGAGGCAGTAAAAAATCAGACCAAATGTGAAGAATTCCAGAAGGATCTTTCAAGGCATAGTGACTGGGCAGAAAACCATGAGATTCAATACAGGTAAATGGACAGGGATACACGTGATGAAAACCAATCCTAACTTCGCGTATAAAAGGGTTGGCTCTGAGCTGACCGTTACCAGTCAGGAGTAGCATACCTGGGCTATGACAGCTTGTGTTATGGAAACATTGGCTTGGTTGCTTGACAATGGTAAAAAAAAAACCCAAATAGAGGTGCCCAGGAATTAGTGGGAAGGGGATGGAGCAGCAAATTCTGGGACCCCTGAGCCATCTCAGGCAATAAAGCTAACAATGGAGTTGGAAATGTGTCATGTGAGCATTTAGATAACAGTAAGCAGGTGTTACTCATGAGGGTATGTGTGTATTGGAGCACAAGCAGAGCAAATCAATACCCCAAACCCGTTAGACATTTATCTGTAAGCATCACTGCTAGCATTGCGTAAGGCAGAAAATGCACAATGATGCAGTTTAAGTTTTTACTGGCACAAGTTCAAGACTGAGCACATTATTCACAGGAAACAAAGCTACTGTGGAATTCTTCAGGGCTTGCTGAACAGGAATTGAAAACCCAGTTCCATCAAATCACCACACTAACTTAACTTTAAATTTTTTTGTATACCCCAACCTGCAAAGCCAGGACCCTCTAGCTGTTGCAGCTAATTCTCTACAGGATTAGTAGGGGTAAACAAACATTTTATGCATAAAAATACATAAATAATGAGACATCAATGGCTTTTCTTGATAAATGGCTGCATGGTAGTGTATTGTTATTTGTTTCCCCATTCCCAGCAGCTCAGGGGAGGCTTTCTGGAAATCGTGTGGCTGGTGGCTGAGATGGCAGCAGGACCACCCTGTTCTGGCTGCTCTCTGTGTTGATGGAGGGGAAAATGTCTTCATCCTCTCTTCCTCAGAACACTAGGACACCAAGACCATCTCCCTGCTCGCACACCCAGTGCTCCCTGTTCTCTGCATCCTGGGAAAAGAGTGAGTGAGCCTGGCGGGTACTGCAAGCAGACGCGGGCGTTGCTGCAGAGCATTGCTGGCAGCAGGTGACTTGAAGAGCAGTGGCTGCTTGCAAGGACCGTGGTTCAGGTCTGCGTGAACAGACGGGCAGCAAGGAGAGGATACTGCGTGTGGTTTGCGCATCACCACTGACCATCCTCAGGAGACTGGGAATTCCTGACAGTGGCACGAGTCATGCTGGGGAGTTAATTTATCTAGCAGTAAGAAGCTCTCGTTTCCCGAGATTGTAAGATACTTTTGGTGTTTGTTAAAGACTAAAAATTACTTACCCTGCAATGAGATTTATGGAATTTTAAAGACAAACTCCATGCCTTGGGGAAAAAAATAAAGAAAGATTTTACATGTTGTTTTCAGGGTTACTGAATTTATGAAACTGCTTTAGAGAGTGGGACACATCTTTATTTGACATAAACATTATGCAATTAATGTAAAGTATATACTGTTTTTTTTGCCAGGTGAACATCTGACTTCATATGTAATTTCCTAAAATCCATTATGAAAAGGTTTTCTTGTTTCTCCCTGTGTAGTTGTAAGGATTTTCTTGTAAAGGGAGAAGATAATTCGCTGATTATGCACACAGCATTGACTAACAAACAAAATAAATCATGAAAACAAGTTAAAATGCCTGTCGGCTTTCTCAGAAGCCTTGGCATGTTCTCTAATTGGATAAACACACAGCTTTGGGCCAGGCTTGTGGCTATTTGAGCTGGTAGTTGATTTAAAAGGTAACCTCTTCCCTGATGTTTAGTGGTGTTAGTGTGCAAGTCATTGGTCTTGGAAACAGAGCTGGTGGGAATAGTGCTGGTGAGGTGGTCAGAGATAAACAGTATCTTTCGGAAAATCACTGCTGTGTGAGAAAATACAGTTTGCAGAACAAGATAAAATATTGCACGTTAATAATTCTTTTGAACAGAAGAAAAAATGCCCTGTTGTTGCTTATCCATTTTTCCTTGTGATACAGTTTGATACCTCTACATCTACTGGTTGTGTTTCCCAGGGTGAAGCCCTCCCTGGTGTTAATGGGTGCCATTCGTGGCTTGCTGAAAAAAGCCACAGCACAAATCTGATTAAATCCAGTTGACTGGGGATTCCATTCAAGACCTTTCCAGTCCTGCAATGTCAAGTTCCTAATTGGTGTTGGGCGTCACGCAAGACAACTCCTGTGCTTGCAGAAGCCCCTGGAGATTTCTGTAGCGCATGGTGGGGCTGAGGCCAGCACTGAGAATTGGCCTTTCTCATGTTGATGAGGTGCAGCAGTTATCTCTGGCACGCTCTAAATAAAGAATGCTAAATGTGGACTTTTTAACTGGATGTCAAATGACTGCCAACAGCCGTCACTCAAGACTCCTCAGCATATTGTTTGGGTCCGCTTGACAGCCATTAGGCATCCACCTAAAGCAAAAATCTCCTTGTTCAGCTTTTCAATAGCCTCTTGCCCAGCAGGACCTCAGCCGTTTTGGGAAGACATTTAAACCCAAGCAATTATTTTACTTTCCCTCTGCTGAATGTGACCTTAAATGCCCTTATATGCATAGATTCAAAACTTCTACTCTGAGCTTAGGTAAGTTCACGACACCCTAAAACCATGCAAGATAGCCAAAATCCTTCTCTGTATTTTCATTTTAAGCTTCCCTGGCTAGCTCTGTCATGTGGGCCCTAAGCTAGCTGTTAAATAACAAAGTGAAAAATGGTTTTATGTCTGTAGGTTAAACACATCTTATAAATTACATTTTCAAGTTAAACATGCATATAGCTAATCCATTCTGATCTGGCTTTCCTGTGGTTACCCACACAGATAAGAATTCTCATTAAATAGTCTGATTTATCTCTCTTTCTAATGCCTTTCAAATTCAATAGTAATTATTTTTTTCCATTACAGCTTATTTTTATACCATTAAAAATTATGAGCAAACTTCAGATTTAAACGCTTCAGTGTTGCAAATGCAAAGTTTGATTGATGGATTCCTGGGACAGCTTCTCAAAGTACTAAGTTCTTCATTTATCTTAAACCAACATATTGTCATGACACAGCTATATTAGGCAGGAAGCAGTGATTTGGAGGGGGAAAAAAAAAAAAGCCCTCTTGAAGTTCTTAGCTTCAGCTTGAATGTGTACTTCTGAGTCTGGATCTCCACCATTTTACTTGTTGAAGTTAAGTCTATTTTTGTCTGGATGAACAGTTTAAACCCATGAAGTGTTTATTTATGCAGTTCATTTTCATGTGCTTCCACCTCCCCAATGCAGGTTTGGCTTTCTCTTAAGGGACAATTCACATGGGCTGATGCTCACGCAGCTCCCAGCCCCACTACAGAGCTCTCCTCCACGAAGCTCTTGAGGTAACGCGCGTGAAAATCTGTAGCACTGGCTTTCACTGTCTGAAATGGTTTCCTCTGCTGCTGACAGCTTCTGAGCAGACCCTGTGACAGTGTCATGAAGAGTCTCTTTCACTATTAACTCCGCAGGAGTGGCAGGTGTTTTTATGGAAAGGGTTATCCCAAAATGGTCGTATTTGGTTTGGTTTAACCTTGTACTGTTGGTAGTTCGGTCTGCATAACTTCTAGAAGTAGAAATCATCCTTCTGATGGGTGATCTAATCAACTGATTTTATGCTTGATCTATGTCTGTTATAAATGATTTTCTTGAAATTCCCTTTGTAATTCTGTAGACTGTTAAATAAAGTTGTCTGGTTGGTTGAGGGTAACTCTAGAGAGGCAGAGTCTCTTTTGGGTATGAATCATCATTCAGTCAGTAGGAATGACAGCAAAGTAATACTCCCTATAAATTAAAACCTGAGAACACCCTTCAATTACAATTTCCACTATTTAACATTGGAAACCACACTGACTTTTTAAATTTGTCAGACAGAAAGCTACAGGACAGAGAGAGGCAGACAAAGCAATAAATGTCTGTGCCAAAACACCTTTGATCAATGGTTTGTGCTTTTTCAAGGAAGGTGCTCTGTTAAGCTGTATCAAACTCATTGTGTTATTACTAAAAAATGTTTGCTTTTTTTTCTAGCTTTCCATCATTACTTTTTTTTTTTAAATTAAGGGTGGAATTAGATTTGTGGTGTCTAGCTATGTCAGCCCCCCCAAATTTGTGGAGAGATGTAGGCCTCTCTGCAGGTGGACGATTGCACCCACCTGAGTCCCTGCCTTAGGATGGGCAGCCTCCTCTTCTCTTGGAGGAGCCCGTTTTCCTCTTCTGATGAGAGAAGCCCAGACAACTGCCGGACTTGTGCTTGGCTTTTGGAACACCAAAGTTCAGTGAGGGAAATCCTGCCTGTAGGCAAATCTAGCTGTCACAGCAACACAAGATTTGATTTAGAATCATGGATAAAAAGTTTTCACTGATACCCACTTCAACAGAATTCGGTTATCATTTGAAATCTATTAAATTTAAGAAAACTGCAGAAGTTTAGTTTCTCTTTTTCAGATACGCATCTGGTATAAATATTTTATTGACATGAATTATATGGGTCCCCCTAAAGGAACACCTCCATTTTTTTTCCATCAACTTTCACAGGAAAATGACTTGACTTTAAAATCCCTTACGAGTACTTTCTCCTGTATCTTTTTACTATGAGGTTAGTTTTCTTAGTAGCATAAGTCCAGCTGCATAGATTGGAAAATATATAGAAATGCATCCTTCTAAGAGCTCTAAAAATATTAAAACTAATACTTAACTTTGTAATGATCTGCTTTAGGATCAGGTATCTTGTGATTTACTAGGCATGGATCTCCTCTGTGTAAATCAGAAATGCTTACCCTGGGTGGGGGATACAGCCTTTGCCTTTCAGCAAACACGGGCTGCCGGAGGGCGGGGAGTTACTGGTCGGTTCAGCGTCAGGAACCAACCGTGAGCACAACGGGGACAGGCGGAGGAGACTAATTCATGTAATCTTTGTGGCTCACCTGATTGCTCCCTTGATGAGAGATTGTCATTTAGCCATAATAACTTGATTGCTACAACTCACACCTGTGACTTAAACATATCTGTGGTCCCTGTCAGCCTCTAGTCAGTGCTGGGGCAGTGGAGGGATGTCTGAAGAGCCACAGCTGCCCTGTTTGAAACAGGAGTAGCAGAAGGCAGGAGTCATCACCTGTACGGAGGGGACGTGACACAACGAGGTGGCCCAAGGCACAACGAGGTGGCACAAGACAGATGTGAATGAGCATCCTGTGCCTCTGCTGTTGTCCCTGTCTGAAGATCTCTTTCCTTCTCTCCTTGTGCAGAGCACTAACACTGTAATGCAGGGGGTGAAGCATCACAGCGGGAAGAGGATTAGGAAGCAGCTGAGGTGAGGTGTAAGTACAGCTGAGTTCTTGTCCCTGGGTAGATGGACTGCAGTTGGTGACAGTCCAGGTCCTTCCATAAACAAAATCATTTTAATCTGAAAACGAAGTGACAAAAAATGTGCTAAAGTTACTGTAGAAATCTCATGCAGGTGTGTTGCACTGGAAAGTTGTTTCACCGCACATCCTGGAACTGGCTGCTGTAGAAGAAGTGGGAGAGGGAAGCCAATGGTTTGCTACAGGAGTAGCAGGAAAGCAGCAGCTTTCAACATCCCAAATGCCCATTGAGTATTCTGACGTGCTGGGTGGAAGTCAGTCGGAAGGAATAGCACCTTGGAAAAATGAATAGAGTGATGAGGGAGTCAACAAGGGTCGTGGGGCAACCATTCATCTTGATATAAGAAAGAAATTTTTTACAGTGAGAACGATCAGTCACTGGAACAACCTCCACGGGAACGGGAGTCCCCGTCTCTGGAGGTTGTCAAGATGTGATTGGACAGGGTGCTAGCTGATCTTATTTAGGCTCCCCTTTCTGCAAAAAGTTGCACCAGATGACCTTTTGAGGTCCCTTCCAACCTGGGCTGGTCTATGATTGTATGAACTGAGAGCCTTAGGTGACATGGGCCGGATGTGGGTATGTGAGAGCCCTGAATTTGTTCTTGGGATTTATCTGCATATTATCCTGATACAACTTTTCTGCAGAATTGGCAGTACACCTTCTTAGGGCACAGTTGCTGCTGAAAGATGCCAGCAAGAGAAATTCTGCCTGCACCCTTCGATTGCCCATATCAGGATGTGCCAGAGCAGCTCCCCTTGGGCGGTATAAAGGAAGTCAAAGATTAAACACATTGCTGTTGCTGCTGTGCAAGAGTAATTTCAGTATTATTTCATAGAAGACCAGGCAGCACAAATGTTACCAGTTTCCACCATTTTGCACACTAAGGGTCAGACGATTCGATTTTCCTTGGGTTGCTTCAGAACACCAGGTTAACAAATAATTAATGAAATCAGAAGCATTTATTTCCCTCCAGAGCCTCATATGTCAGTTAGTTGGGAGGTGGCAGAAAAAGAAAAAAATGTTTGTATAGCCCATCCTGGGTATACAAACAGCTAAAGCACCGTGCAGGTTCCTGATTATCATTCTGAACACGTCCTGGTGATGCATCTCACACGGGGGATAGCACAGCATGAAGGAGAGGTGTGCAGGATAAAGATCATCTCAGTGCTATTCATCGGTCTTGTATTTGCGAGCTAGTGAGACTGTAGAGTCATCACCACAAAGTGCCAGTCCTACTTACTGTACCAGAGTCCTTGAACATGTGTCGCTTCAGTCTAGATAGGAAACTGGAAAATAGCAGGAAAGGCTTTAATTGGTCCCACGGAGTGGTGATCAGAGGGTGTTTCTCATTGCTAAGCCCTCCCATGCTGCTCTAAGTGTGGATTGTCTGCAGCACCAAGGCACTGCAAGGAAGGGGCCAGGAGAAGTCCTGGAGCTCGCTCTGAGGACATGAAGAATAGAGTGACTTCCTCAGCTCATCCAGTCCAAGGGATGTTTCTGAGCACACACAAGCCCAGGCTTATCCTCCTTCATGTCAAAACTAACACAGGATTTAACCAACATTTCACCTGATGTCAAAGTTGCATGCTCCAAGTATCTCATGATTTTCTACCATTATTATGTTCCATTCCTTGTAATGCATTCAGGTCCTCTTGGTAGCCCAGTATCTTTCTTCTTCTTTAATAATATGTCAATAAAACATGCCACATGGACCTGAAACACAAGCTAGAATGTGGATATTCTTCCTGTTAGTAATAAGGATTGAAAAAATTCCAAACTAGTTTGGACATGATCCATTTGTTACCCTTGCAGCATTTGCTGGACTGCCAGGTGTCCATAGCATCCAGCTTCTAACTGATGAGTTTGTGAGTGTTTAATATGTAAAATCTGCCAGCCACAGACTGCGAACCAGAGCTCAACATTACAGGGGCCATAGTTTGAAAACTGCAATGCAAAATAAGATCACTAACTGTGTGACACTGTTTAACAGATGGTGACAATGTCGTTCAATGGTGGCAGAAATTGAGCCTACCGTCAATACTGTCCTGTTGCAGGTTGTCTGTGAGAGGATCTATACGATAGGGAAAGAAGAGGACTTGCCTACGTAACTGATTACAGAATCACAGAATGGTTTGGGTTGGAAGAGACCTTCAAAGGCCATCTAGTCCAACCCCCTGAAAGGAGCAGGGACACCCCTGACTAGATCAGGTTGCTCAGAGCCCCGTCCAACCTGGCCTTGAATGTTTCCAGGGATGGGGCATCCACCACCTCTTCGGGCAACCTGTTCCCCTGTTCCACCACTCTCATTGTAAAAAAATTTTTCCTTATATCTTCCCTGAATGTACCCTCTTTCAGTGTAAGACCGTTACCCCTTGACCTATCGCTACAGGCCCTGGTAAAAAGTTTGTCACCATCTTTCCTGTAGGTCCCCTTGAGGTATTGGAAGACCGCTATCAGGTCTCCCTGGAGCCTCCTCTTCTCCAGGCTGAACAGCCCCAACTCTCTCAACCTGTCCTCATAAAAGAGGTGCTCCAGCCCTCTCATCATCCTCGTGGCCCTCCTCTGGACTCTTTCCAACTGGTCCACATCCTTCTCATGTTGAGGGCTCCAGAGCTGGACGCAGTACTCCAGATGAGGTCTCATGAGAGTGGAGTAAAGGGGCAGAATCACCTCCCTTGACCTGCTGGTCATGCTTCTTTTGATGCAGCCCAGAATACAGTTGGCCTGGGCTGTGAGCGCAGATGGCCGCCTCATGTTGAGCTTCTCATCCACCAGTACCTCCAAGTCCTTCTCAGCAGGGCTACATTCAGGCTCTTAATCCCTGGCCTGTACTGACAGCAGACGTTGTCCTAACCCATGTGCAGGACCTTACACTTGGCCTTGTTGAACTTCATGAAATTTGCACGGACCCACCTCTTAAGCCTGTCAAGGTCCCTCTGGCTGTAGAAGCGCTATGTGGTGACCTCCTTTGAACTCGAAATAGTGTGTCCTAATGACCCCAGCACTGTGCTGCACTAAGAAAATTGAGATATCTGCTTTGGAAGCAGGGGAGGTTTTCCCAAGACAGACCCATCTCTATTTATCCTGCTGAGACCTCCTGCGACTCCAGGAGCAGGCTGGGCCAGGATGCTCACTTTCCCGTAGAATGGAAGGCTCTGATCTAGTGTAGGGGAGATGAAAACATGTTCTCCATTTCCTGACCAGGCTTCATGCATGACCTTGAAGAGTTATTTTAGCTCTGTGCCTCAAGTGCCCACTTATAAAATGAGATGATGGCACCGACTCACTTCTTTCACGTGAGCGCTCAGAAATATCCAGAAAGGCTGGATAAGCACTGACAGTACTTGTGGCTGGGAAAGTTGCCAGTCACTGGTTTCTGGTGAACTCCATGCCAAATTCAGGAGCAGAAAGACAGCCTTGTGCATAATGGGGAACAATGACAAGTTTTAACAGCTTCGGTGAAAATCACACCGAGAGCAAATGATCTGTTTTGTGAGGAATCTTAGCTGCTTGGTTAAGAGAAGAGGAGAGCTACGGCTTCCTCACCTCTACGGAGCAATGGCAAAGCACCAAATGATGATGAGAAATGCCTGTGCAGGCTGGAAGTAATGAGCTGCATCAGCAGGATGCAACGGGCAGCAGAAGGGGCAGGAGACCTTTGCAAGGTGAGCAGATGAGCAGCACTTGTCTCCAATCCGATGCTGCTGTTTTCTTCACAAAAATGCTGGAGATGCTTGAGAGGTTAATCGGAGATTTATAAAGGAAGGAGGGAAAGGTGAAGGCATGCATGGCAGCTGGCCAATGCTTTGTGAATGACAGTGGCTCCTTTAAAATAAATGAGACTGTTAACAAATCATTGAGTTCTTGGCACAGAGTTATCAACATGCATAAGCAAATGAACAAATGAAGCATTTCATTAGCTTATTCACAGTGTTCTATGCCCAATGAATACTGATTTAAACAGTGTCAGGAAAAAGATGAGGTTATTTCTGGCATATCTAATTATAACATAAGTACTTTTTCCTTCTTACTATTATTTTGAGCTGCTCAGTTAAAATCTGAAGTGAATTAAATGCCTGTGAAAACCTTCAGTCCCCTGAAGGAAAGGAAATCTCACACTTGCTCAGGGTGGTGTACTGGAGACAGAGTGGTTTATTACGCGCTACCTGCGTTGCAGAGGCAGGGAGATGCAGTCGCGGGGCGGGAAGGTGATAGCAGGGGAAGTCCTCTTTTTATCCTATTTTAATATCTGCATTTCCCCACATGATTGCATCCAAAAGTAGTGGTGTGTTATGTTATTTTTTATTGGGTTTTTTTCCTATGGTTACTCATGATTAAAGAGCTGCAGAAAGCTAATTACAGTTGGCAAATCTCAATTACAATAGCAGAGTGAAGCCATGAATTATGAGTATCGCAGCTGACACCCATGATTCATCTTTTTATGCAAATTGCTGTATTTTTGCTTTGTGATTTTTTTATTTTAAAAAATCTGCTCCCCATTGCTAGAAATCTGCTAGGCAGGACTGGAAGCTTGTTCGCAGGACATGCTGCAGCTAAGGAGT
This sequence comes from Tetrax tetrax, assembly GCA_009806455.1. Taxonomy (NCBI): domain Eukaryota; kingdom Metazoa; phylum Chordata; class Aves; order Otidiformes; family Otididae; genus Tetrax; species Tetrax tetrax. The sequence continues at coordinate 411,608 of WHYT01017864.1, forward strand.
TACAGACACAGGTTAACGGGTAAAACTCTTCAGTCCTGTGGGGGTCCTGGGAGGCTGCTGCTGGATGGATGCTGTGCAACACGTGTGCAATGCTGGGAAACCTAAAACCTGTTATTAAAAATAAATCTGCAGTTTAAGAGCATTTTAACAATATGCAACTCCTTTGGGCTTGTGTGGGAGACAAGGCACAGGTGCTGTCCTTAAGGAAACCTTAGTTTGTAGATGCTTTCACTGAAATCCCCCTCCACCTTCCCCATACAAACCAGGATTTCAGCCTTCCTGTGTTGGCTTCAGCTCCTAAATGTGTTGGTATTGGAAGAGCACTGTGGAGAGTTTAGATCTAAACAGCAAATCCCATGAATTAAATGCTCAGTTCCACTCTGAAAATCGTTACCTCTGTAAATGGAACGATGTTCCAGGATTGACTGGAAAGATGAAAAAAGAGAAGCCTTTGCAGCAAATAGAACAGAAAAAAAAATATATCAGCTTACCTAGACATGGTTCTTGTTTGTGCAGCAGCCAAGATATCACTGAAAAAAAAAAAGAGCAGAAAATAATAGATGATTATACTGTGTAATCTTTTACCATAACATGCTGGTGTATGTGAGGAAGGGGCACAAAAGGAAATAAAATGCTCTTTACAAACCACTATCTCCAGCATCAAATCGATCAGCACACTGTTAAGAGAAGAAACGGACTTGAAAGTTTGAAAAGCAGCAAAAGTCTGAGTGTGAAAAGGACAGAGACAGTTCTCCTTTAACAGCTGGCCTGTTTATCACAATCTCTGAGGCAACAATGATTTTACAATTGGATATTTCTTTTGATTTTCACTGATTCTATCTCAGATGAGTCATATAATGGTTACACCTCTTCCTTGCTGTATTTTATAGTGGTAGCATGTGTCCTGACTCTGGGGCTCTGATTTACTGAATGCTGTACAAATACTGGTTCCTAAATCTGGAAGACGATGAACAAAATTTGTCAGGTAGAGATTGAAAAAGTAATTGAATTTTACCAAGTTGAAATGAGCCTCTCTGAAGCAGAACTTCAGCCTGTATTGCTCTAACTCTGAACTAAATGAGTTTGAACTCAATGGGAGTGCAAAAATCTATGCTGGGCGCTTTTGAGAGTCTCACTGACTTTATTTTTGTAATTATCCAAAGAATACCACTGTGGTCGGACACCTCTGGCCCAAATTCATGTTTTCTCAATGCATTTATGGAGAAGGAGGCAATGTGTCTCATGTTGCCTTTCAGGACGTGAGGGGTGAGCTGGCAGATGCCATTTCTTTGCAGACTGTTCTGCCAGAGGCACTGGGGCGAGGAACGGCTCACTCATAACCTAGCAGACAAGCGAGGGAAAAGTTGCCGTCAGCAGAAAACGTTCAGCAAACAAAAATATTTCCGAGTTCTTCGGTGTCCCATGACATTCACCCAGCCATTAATCAGCCCCGCAGAAATGCACACGCATACTTACATACTTGCTGGCAACGCTGATTTTGCTTAATATGGCTCAGTCTGTTCTTACAGACACAGAAACCACTTGCAAGCTGAATGAAAAGATCTTGTTTGTGCCTTAGTTCTATAAATATTATACTCGTATAAAAACTGTCCCCATATTTTGCTGCCTACACTTCCCTCGCATGTATAGCTCCATCCTTTATTTTCTCCTCCCTAAAACCAGCTCCATAGGATCCCAAAAGGTGTAATTTTTTTTTCTATATATTTGCTTAACACATTACTGGAAACATTCTCACTGACTGCAGTGTGTTTTGGTTTGGGTTGTAGGCAAGCAATAGAGAAGGCTGGCAGGTTGTTAGAAAAAACAGAATTTCTTGTCGTGTCCTTGCTACTGTACGGGATTTGCTTCAAGTCAGCAATGAACGTCACCAGTTCTCAAAATGGTTTCAGGAAAGAGTGCTCTTTTTTATCTGGCCTATTACTTCTTGTCTTTGAACAGTAAAGTAGACAGATTCCTCAAAGGACACTTGCATATAAATGATGATTTGCAACAGGTCTGCTAGGGATCTCTTAAATCTGAACTGTATACACTGTCTGCTTCTACGGAGAGGGGAGAGATGTGTCCCACATTTACAGTAAACCAACAGTCTTCTTCCTGTCTTTCCATACTTCTGTTTATTCAACTGTAAAACAGAGCTTTAAAATTCTTGCCCAGAGGACCTATTTTAAACATTAATATCTGCAGGAATGTATTCTGAATCTTGAGCAGAAAGTATTTCTTATGCTAAATGAAGACGAACCCTAAATTTCAGCTTCAGGTTTCATTTTTTCAGGAATTCACCACAGTAGCAAAATTTGTATTCATTTCCACTTGGTTCATTTTCTTGAACTAAGACATAAAATTGAGATATTCTTTTTTTTTATTCCCCTGGGGCAGGGAGGGAGAATGGGAGCACAGGCTTTCTGTGAGTTTCTAAATCAGACGGGATTGGCATGCAGGCAAGAGGAGTCGAATTGAAAAATGGAGGTAAGGAAGATGTTTTTAGAATATAAGAGATCTCAGCAAACTGATTGAGGGGACAAAATTGCATAAACACATTTTCTTTTTGGATATAGATAATTCTGTTTACTCCATGATAATAAATGCTAAAGGAAGCAACAGGCAATTACTACACCATTTCCTTGCACTATATAGAAAATTTTGAGTAAAACCAATTATAATGGTAGAAATTACTTTGCTAATGGCAAGGTATTAATAAAGAAAATGCATTTTTAAAGGGGAACTTCATTCTGTATTTTGGGAACTTTTCTGGTAAGCAGAGATGGAGATTTTCTTGTTCAGACCATGCTTGGTTCAAATGCTGCGTAATAAAAGTAAAAAGCCTGTGTTCTTTGTTAAAAAATAAATAGGTCAGATGAATTGTGGATTTTATTTTAGGGGGCCATTCTTTATTAAGGGACCAATGTCTCTCTGTCCTAAGCTTGTACAGCCCCCAGCACAAGGGGCACTCAGTGATTTTTGTGTTTCTGAGTGCTAACGATAGAGAAATATTTATAACTAAAAGTGAGACTGTGGTGAGACCTGTTTGTTGCCTCTGAAATCAGTCAGAGTAGTGATGGTCATGGTGTGGGTAGGAGGTAGGCGGTCTGTTTTGGTGCTGCTGCTCAGGCATGGGCTGGAGCCAGGCTGAAGCCAAAATTCATCAGCTGTCCACAGGTTTACCTGGTAGAGAGTTTGCAGGGCCATCACTAGGTTCCAGGGGAAAACGGTGTCAGAGTGCAAGGGTAAGAAGGATCACAAAATTACCCCGAAGGACAGGCTCAGCTCAACCTGTGTTGTCCTCACTTGGCTACACTTCACCTGTGGCAGACAACGTGGCCCTGCAGAGCTCAGGTGTCCCAGCCAGATCAGGGTCACCAACTCACTGCAGCTGCAACCAGGAGCCTAGCATGCAAAAAGCGATGCCTGCCTGCAGAATGACACAAAAACCTGTCAAGAGAAATGACTTCTGTGTCCCAAACTGACATACTTAGGCATCATACTGCCTTTCCTCTTGGTAATGGATGGGGAAACAGGCTCTCTGGGAACCAGCCTTGGGATCACTAGGGAGCAAAAGCCAAAACTGCCAAATGCAGTTGGTATGCAGTACGGGTATTTGCCGCCTAAGTATGCAACATAGTGCGGTGTTTGCAGAACAATGAAGAGTTACCACACAAGTGCAGATTTCTGCTTGCACTGAGCTGGGCTCAGTTTGCCAGGCGGAGGTGTTTCTTAAAGCTGATGTCTGCTTGCAGCTCCTGGGGTTTGGCTTCAGCCATGCACCTCACTCTGGATTGCTAACGGGGAGAAGGTGCAGCAGACACCGGGCTGGGCAGAGTGCCAGAAGCCACCACCGGCAGCATGGAATACGTGTTGTCCAAAACCCAAAGAGGGGCCCATCTCACCTGTCTTCAAAGGGCTGCATGTGAGACAGTGGCTCCCAGCTCCTCCGGAGGCTGTGGAGAGGCTCAGGCATTAGATCTCTGCTTTAGCATCACCTGAAGTGCCTGTTTCTCTCTGTAGACGATAAAGAAAGCCTGGGAAAACTAACTGCTACATATACTGTAGTTAAAAGAATCCCATCCCCAAGGACAGTGCAAGAAAATCTGTTCAACTAGGGGAAAAAAAAAAAACAAACAAAACAAACCACAAGGAAAAGCACCAAGGCTTGCAAGTTGATTTTATTGCTTTCATTATGAGGTGATATGATATGAGGCTCTGGGCAGACCTGATAGCGGTCTTCCAGTACCTCAAGGGGGCCTACAGGAAAGATGGGGAGAGGCTGTTCAGCAGGGCCTGTTGTGATAGGTAGGACAAGGTAATGGTTTTAAAATAGAGGGAAGTAGATTTAGATTGGATATTAGAAAAAATTTTTTTACAATGAGGGCAGTAGAACACTGGAACAGGTTGCCCAGAGAAGTGGTGGATGCCCCATCCCTGGAAACATTCAAGGCCAGGTTGGATGGGGCTCTGAGCAACCTGATCTAGTCGGGGAAGTCCCTGGTCCTTGCAGGGGGTTGGACCAGATGACCTTTGAAGGTCCCTTCCCACCCAAACCATTCTATGATGCTATGATTTTCCTGAGTGTTGAAGAGCTGGGAGGAGATGTTGCATGCCTATGAACATCTCAGGATCATGTTAAAAAAAGCACAGGGTAAAAGTCACCTTTTAGTGTGTAGAATGTTGGAAGAGGATATGGTTATTGAACCCAGGAACCATTTTGTTATCCCTTTGGATGTGTCATTGAAAATGTTTAGGAAGTTCTGCTGTCCTCAAAGAGCCTGGGACCAGTTCTGCTCTCCTAACTGGGTAGGAGGGTGAATGTAACATCAAACTGAGGCAAAAAAGCAGGAAACGGGGAGCAAGGAAATACTGAGGATGATTTGCTTAGGGATAACTTCATGTTCAATATCATTGAGAAAGCAATAAAGGAAGCTTTGCTGAGGGAGCCTGATTTGGGAGCTCAGAAAGCAGCAGATGCCTGCAGACTCAGAAAAATGCATGGTGTGAAGACTGTCCAGATTGTGTCCCTGCTTGTGCATACACCCTTGCCCTCTGCTCTCACCCTGGATTTCTGGATTACAGTATTTAGCAAAGACAAAAAGTTGCCAAATCCACCGCCAGTAACTTATTCAGAAAGGACATTGGTTTCCTTGAAACATGTATATTAAAATACTGCCTGGAATGGTTTGTTTTTCCTGAATATTACCTAAAATATAAATATGCACAATGATTGAGTAACAGATCATGTGCTGGTACAGGCTATGTATGTGTATCTTATCAGTCTGGGGAAACTTCTTATTTTCCATTAGGAAAAGACAGAGTAAATAGATCAAATAACTGTTAAGTTTAAAATGTTGCTGTTTTAAGACTATTAATGTAATTTTAATTTCATTCCTTTGGGGCTTTTGCAAATCAAAATATTGATATCATACTCCAAACTGCTTTTTCTTATTAATCAGAATTTTATTTTTGACTGGCATTTACATTTTTGCTCTTCTGACATCTCTCATTCTCTTAATTCTCTACATTAATCATTATGACAGTCAAAAACTCATCTTTTGGTGCAGTCTATGTTCAAAGCTGTGTATTTCTTCGGTGATGTTGGGGAAATTACAATAATGAGAATTAAGAAACGCGACTGCGCTCTGCTCCTTCCTGCTGTCTCCAACATGTCAAGGAGCGCTCTCTGATGCAGCAAACTGCCTCTGCAAATCTCACCCTTCAGACTAAAGTTTATGACATGCTGAGGAATATTTCTAATAGCCTTAACTTTTGTCCTCTGACACCTAGCAGATGTCAGCCCATTTTAATGCTTTTCAGCCCCATGCTGATTTCCCTAGTTTCCTCAGATATGTTGAAGATTCTCCCTCTAAGGTTCTTGGCTGCAAATTTTAGCGCATGGCACCTCTCCTCCTCCTCTATTCCTCATGTGGATTGAACACCACATTCACCAACATCATATGGGTTAAACATATCCCTTGCTTCCGTCCCAGTTTGGCATGGCCAAGCCGAAGCCTGGAGTGGGCTCCACGCCCCTCTGGGCACAGAGAGATGTGCTCAAGCATTGACGGTACATGGACCACAGCTCCCAGCCCAAACGTGCGGGCAGCCTTCCTCTGCCACGGTCTCTGGCAGGACAGCGTGCAGGACCAGTGTGGCACAGCCTGTGCACATGTGGTATAAAATAGCGCTAACATACACTGTGTATTTCACAGTCATTGAAAAGCTAAAGAGTTATACAACCAGCCTGGCCACTGTCTGTCTAAACCTACACATCTAAACCTGCTGAGAGCTGACCTGAAGATTTTCATCTCAAAATGTCACCAAAATGAACACGGTTCAGTGCGAAATGCTGCAGTTCTGTTGTACCTAGGATTTTCTCCCTGACTACACGTCTCCTCAGGAGCAGTCAACTCTGACCCTAGGCATGGCCCAAAGCAGCTTGTGATGAGGTGAAGAAGCCATAAACTGGCTTTGATTTTCCAGACAGTCACTGTGCTCCCCGAAGATCTGTAATTGAAATAGCTCAGCATTTCTCCACTAAAATCAGTGATGTATCCACACGGCAGCTGAACCATATGAAAACACCAGCAGAACGATGTTCCAGGCACACAGGGGGTTCATGTGCAGCCCCCAGTACTTCCTTCAGGGCTCCTAAACTGCTGCTGAGGGGGAAGTTTCAGTAAGCAGGAAACATTAAACAAATAAAAGTATTAAACAGTCCTTGTGTCTTATTGTCAGTGAACAGCTGGTCAAAAATAAATGTGTTTATTAATAGGCTCGTTTGCAAAACTAATTTTGCTTAATGGCACCACTGAAACCACTTGTAAATTAAAGGAAAGATTGGGTTTTTCTTGGCTTAGTAAATAGTATCTTTACCTGTAAGTTCCTATGCCTTTCTTACTATTTTCCTCCTGCAATTCTCTTCCATCTGTAGGGATATCATCCATTTCCCTCTCTCCATGGAGATGAAAACATCACCATCTTCTAGGTCAAGCTGACTAAAGGTGTTGGTTCCCAGCACTAGCAGGACAATTTCAGACTTTTGGTGGGAGATGAGTCAGTCTCAGTATTATATTTAATAGATACTTGCTGCCTACAGGCAAATAAAATAACCCTGGACCTCAGACTGTGATGCTGGAGGTCGACTCCGTGTCAGGGAAAGCTGTGCAAGTGGTGGGACCTTCTTGTAGACATAAAGCTGGAGAGGGCATCTGGCAAATCATGCCCAGGGTCACTGCCTCCTCCGTCAGGCACCACATAGGTCTTTGCTGGTATTAGTCACCAGTATCTGATAATTCAGGCTTTCATCTAGCACCAACTGGACCTTGTGCAGATAATATATTTTTAAATATATTTCCTAAAGATACTTTTTTATGTCCTTGTAAATGCAAGCGTACTGGGCAGTGTCTGTCTAGTGTGTGGCTCACAGATGTTAGTGGGAGTTGGGGGGTGGCAGAAAATGGAAGATTTTGGATCTCTTGGATGTTTAAGTGTGCACTTCAGTAAGAAAAGTTATCTGTGCTTCAGCTGGTGTTTCTAGGCTCAGTCCCAGTGTCGATATCGGATGAGCACAAGGACAGTGGTGGCTCCTCTGCAGCACGGTGCCACTTGTTGGCCATCAGTGGAGCGATCTCATCCTTCCTGGCAGGGACTGAAGCTGGTGCCAGGCAGGCAGGGTGGCAGATGCTGCCCGATGCAGGCTGATGGTTAGGCTGGCCCTGACATTTGTTCAGCGCATTGACTGAGAACTGGGACCTTCACAGTTCAAGGCTTTTCCATCCAGATTTCATGGAAAACATGCTCTGTGAAGAGCTCAGTCAGCTGGACTGCTATGGACTGGACATCTCTTACGCTCAGAAATCAAAGGCGACAAGATGACAGAGGATGGCATTCAAGGTTTACCTTTAATGCTTCTGTATCTTGCCTCTATCAGAGAGACACATGGGAAAAGGCAGTAAGAAGGCAGGAATTTTGCAAGATGCCTCTTTGGAAATGGTTTGTCAGGATTTTGATACGCTTGCAAAAAAAGTTATAGTGAATTTTTGTCCATTTGCCTCATATAGTAGGCAAATATCTCAGAAAACTAAGGCACCTTGCAGATTCAGCAGAAGCAAGGGAGACCGTAAAGATGGTGGGTCAGTTTTGGGTCTGCTGAGCAGTACAGCACACTCTTTAGTGCAGATCTACTTGTTTGCTTTACATGGAAGAGGAACTTCGGGCAACAGCCGTGACTTCAGAGAAATTAAGGCAAGTATTTCAGAGGAGGTTTCAAGATGCTGCCTTCTTGGTACCTTACCTGGAAAACTTCCTTTTAAGCGAGCGATCCACCTTAGAAAACTCATCTGTATGATCTGAGTGGCACCATGACCTGCAGAGTCTGGCTCCCTGCCTGTAAACCTTGCTCTGTGCTTTGGGTCACTTGGCTGGAAAAGGTCCCTGGAATAGGAGCTGATGGGTGTCCTGTGCTGCTGTAAAGTCTCTGCATAGTGGAATGAGTTTCCTTGAATGAGCTGACCTATTTCAGGTCTAAAGGACACCAATAACTCTCACTAATTTGATGGGAGCTGTAAGCGCTCAGCCCATAAAATATGGAAAATGGTGTGTACAGGGGGGGAAATGCACATCATCTCAGAAATACGATAGAAAGGTGCAGTACACTTTTTCCCTAATCTGACACATACATCAAATCCTATGCATATATTTTTCAGTACCATTTTTTTAATAAGTGTCGTAGTTCAGCCCTGATTGGGACCAGACTACACAGTCTCTCTCTCACTCCACCCACCCTCTGAGAGAACAGGGGGAGATAATATAAGAAAAACGGCTCAAGGTTTGAGATGAAGACAGGGAGAAATCCTTAAAGTTACCGTCACGGCCAAAACCAGACTCGACTTGGGGAAAATTATTCAATTATTACTAAAACTAGGAGGAGAATGAGACAGAGAAACAAGATAAACCTCATCCCCACTCCTCCCTCTTCCCAAGCTTAACATTATCTGTACTGCCTTCCCCCCCCGAGCGGCACAGGGAAGAAGAGGAAATGGGGGTTGCGGTCAGTTCCTCACATGTTGTTTTACGGCACTGCTTCATAGTTGGGGGAAGAACTCTCACATCCCTCCCCTGCTCCAGTGTGGGGTCCCACCCATACACCACAGTCCTTCGTGAAACTGCTCCGGCGTGGGTCATCTCTTCCATGGGGTGCAGTCTCTCCAGAACAGCTGCCCCAGCGGGCCCCTCCACGGGCCACAGCCTCCTTCAGGCATCCACCTCCTGCAGTGTGGGGTCCTTCACAGGCTCCAAGTGGATCTCTGCTCCTCCGTGGACCTCCATGGGCTGCAGGGGGACAACCTGCTCCACCATGGTCGTCACCACGGGCTGCAGGGGAATCTTGGCCAGGAGCCGCATTACTGCTCCCCCTCCTTCTTCACTGACCTTGGCATCTGCAGTTGTTTTTCTCACAAGAAAAGTTCTTCACAACAGGCTGGCAGAAGCCTCTCAGGATCTCTTCACATCATTCATCTCATCTCCTCTCCACCTCTTGCAGCCGGGCCGGGCTGAGTTGGGCCCAGTCGGCCGCCTGGCGGGAGGCCAGAGAGTGAGGCCTACAAGGCCTGCGCCTCCCCATCTGGGCCCCTGCCCCCCCTCAGCTGCTTCACATCTTCTCTTCTCCCTTTTTTTCCCCTGTTTTCCCCTTCTTAAATACTTTATCACAGAACATTCTGGTACCAATTGGCTCAGCCTTGGCCAGCAGCGGGTCTGCCCTAGATCCGGCCAAGTCCACTGAACAAAGAGTAGCAACTTCTAGCAGTTTCCTACAGAAGCTACCACCTTAAGCCCCCCGCACTAAACAAAACCACAACAATAAGGC
>WHYT01017864.1:431308-449797 GCA_009806455.1 Tetrax tetrax
CCAATAACTCTCACTAATTTGATGGGAGCTGTAAGCGCTCAGCCCATAAAATATGGAAAATGGTGTGTACAGGGGGGGAAATGCACATCATCTCAGAAATACGATAGAAAGGTGCAGTACACTTTTCCCCTAATCTGACACATACATCAAATGCTATGCATATATTTTTCAGTACCATTTTTTTTATAAGTGTCGTAGTTCAGCCCTGATTGGGACCAGACTACACAGTCTCTCTCTCACTCCCCCCACCCTCTGAGAGAACAGGGGGAGATAATATAAGAAAAACGGCTCAAGGTTTGAGATAAAGACAGGGAGAAATCCTTAAAGTTACCATCACGGGCAAAACCAGACTCGACTTGGGGAAAATTATTCAATTATTACTAAAACTAGGAGGAGAATGAGACAGAGAAACAAGATAAACCTCATCCCCACTCCTCCCTCTTCCCAAGCTTAACATTATCTGTACTGCCTTCCCCCCCCGAGCGGCACAGGGAAGAAGAGGAAATGGGGGTCACGGTCAGTTCATCACATGTTGTTTTACGGCACTGCTTCATAGTCAGGGGAAGAACTCCTCACATCCCTCCCCTGCTCCAGTGTGGGGTCCCACCCATACGCCACAGTCCTTCGTGAAACTGCTCTGGCGTAGGTTATCTCTTCCACGGAGTGCAGTCTCTCCAGAACGGCTGCCCCAGCGGGCCCTCCACGGGCCACAGCCTCCTTCAGGCCTCCACCTCCTGCAGTGTGGGGTCCTTCACAGGCTCCAAGTGGATCTCTGCTCCTCCGTGGGCCTCCATGGGCTGCAGGGGGACAACCTGCTCCACCATGGGCTGCACCACGGGCTGCAGGGGAATCTTGGCCAGGAGCCACATTACTCCTCCCCCTCCTTCTGCACTGACCTTGGCATCTGCAGCTGTTTTTCTCACAAGAAAAGTTCTTCACAACAGGCTGGCAGAAGCCTCTCAGGATCTCTTCACATCATTCATCTCATCTCCTCTCCACCTCTTGCAGCCGGGCCAGGCTGAGTTGGGCCCAGTCGGCTGCCTGGCGGGAGGCCCGAGGGTAAGGCCTGTGCCTCCCCATCTGGGCCCCTGCCCCCCCTCAGCTGCTTCACATCTTCTCTTCTCCCTTTTTTTTTTCCTGTTTTCCCCTTCTTAAATACTTTATCACAGAACATTCTGGTACCAATCGGCTCGGCCTTGGCCAGCAGCGGGTCCGCCCCAGGTCTGGCCAAGTCCACTGAACAAAGGGGAGCGACTTCTAGCAGTTTCCTACAGAAGCCACCACCTTAATCCCCCTGCACTAAACAAAACCACAACAATAAGGCAATCACATTATCAGGAAATTAAAAGTAGCTATGGAGAGACAGATCCTGTGATTTCTTTGCAGTGGAGGGAGAGAAAATGGGCAGAGCTTTATCAGAAAATGAAGATCAGGCTGGCTTTATCACCACACCAGGTGTTGTTTATTGCAAAGAACTTCACTCAGTTAAAGAAAACCCCCAGACCAGCCATCTGCCCCCAGTGAATAAACTGACTTTTCAATACCAGGCCATTCACAGAGAGAGCTCTGTGGCAAAGCTTGCTCCGTAGCTCAGTTTGTGCTGCAGAATGAATGGGAGGATTTTACAAAGCACCTTGGCAGTCTTCTGCCATTGTTACAAGCAGAGGCACTGATGCGAATGCACCTGCATCCGCAATTCTCCATCCTGTCTTCTTTCCTGAGGCAGCTGTGGGCAGTGTCCCCAGGATCTCGCTCTCGAGATGACCAAGACTGCAGCACCTTGTGCCTCTCTGCTGCCCAATGGCCACAGTTTCTCCACTTCTCAGCTGACCACTGAGCTTTGTTGATTCTCTCACTTTCCCTTTGGTGAAAAATGTGGGATTGCCTTGAATGCAAAACCTGAACAGATTTTTTTCACCAAATTTGACAGCTAGTCTAATTTTGAAATGATTTCTTCTGCAGTCAGCTTTGATTATTATTAATCATCCGCTAATCTGAAAATAACACGTTACATAAACAAATTGCTCTCCCCCGTAGACTCAAAACTTTTTTTTTTAAATATATTTTTGCATTCAGTTAAAATGCTCCTGTTGATTGATTTTTTGCTCTGCCTGCTCTAGACTTCACAGACAAGAGTGGAGTTATATATAGTGAAGGAGTCTGGCAGAAGGGAGGAAGAAGTATTTCCCAGGAAGGCTGTTACTCGTGTGTGTTAGGTAAGAGCTGCAGACACAATCCTGTCCCACCAGCATGAGTGGGAGGGTTAATGGCCTGAGAATACTGTGTCAGTGTGCACCTTTATCCCACCTGCACTGCTGAAGTCAAAGGATGCCTGGAAATCACTTGAATGGGAGAGGAGCCATCATTTTCCATGCCATGTGGCAGCACTGTCCCCTGGGTGGGAGCACTGCAGTCAAGTTAAGACCCGAATTGTTGCTAATTCAGTAATTTTCTATAGGATTGTGGGTGTATAAATATTGAGTAGACAGTTAATTTCTATGAGCTTTTGCGAGCAGGGGAGCTCTTAAATGGATTTACAGAATATCTAGCATAGTGGGGATATCCACTTGGTAGGGAGCTACGCTAGATGAAGTCTTTACATTATAGCACCTCTAAAATGGACTAGGGAGAAAAGATGGGCAGGAGCAGGGGTAATGTTCCTCTGGCGTCAGCAATGCTGGTCTGCTTGCTCTGCATGTGTGAGTCCTGAGTGATATAAGGCATAAAAGAAACAGGTGAAGATTTCAAAACCACTTGCTCACTTATCTGAGCTCTGGCGTAGAGCAGTTCTTGCAGTAATAGCTGTGATTTGGCCCTACTTCACCTTCTCAGCATTAATTCAGGGCTTGTTCCTCCAGACCAGCATGTGATGTCAGGAGAAAAAGGATGTGAGAGCTCACTAATGGGAAATAGGAAAACAGAGGATGAAAGTTGGACAGAAGTGTTGATACAAAAGTCAGACAGGTCGTTTACATGGGGGTGTACAGGGTTGTGAAGAAATGGCTCATCTCGTCAAAGTAGTACAGTCGATTCAAGAAGCACCTTTTATTTCAGCTGCCCAAAGACATCCTGAATCCAACCTGTGAAAACAGAACTCAGCCTGGTCCCTCTAGGTAAACCATAAGGAGAAATATTATTGAGTGGTTCAAGTATCAGATCTGGAGTTGGGACCTGGGCACTTCACGTCTACTTGCAACAACCCTCCCGCCCATGCCATGCTCCAAGGCAGCCAGCCCCAGCATAGTTGGCCTGGCATCAAACACAAACTGAAAAACTCTGTACCCCTGGGGCACCTCTGCAAGGTGGTATGTGGTCAGCAACCTCTACAGCCTCCCACATTGCCGTGCCTTGTTCTGCGCGTGAAGGGTGCCCACTTGTGCCTTGTATTGTTGTCTGGAGGAGATAGGGTGCATTGAGAAAGCATTTTGACTCCTCCTAATAAAGGTGTTATAAATAAAGCAGAAGGGTATCAACCTTTTCATTTGTGCTTGATTATGGCAGCTTCAGCTTCTTATGTATTTTGGAACAGCAGCAAAGCTTTACTGTAAAGGGAAGGAAAGAAAGGTGTTTGTTCTTGAAAATGAAACAGCCTGAGTCTCTCACTGAAGCTCCAGGTGAACTGAGCACTGGAGATGCTGGACCACCCCACAGGTCACACTGGCTTCATGACAGGAAGAAGGACCCACGGCAAGGTCCCTGGACACCAATGCTTTCTCTCCTGCCACAGATTTTTGCTGTGACGCTGACCAATTTGCTTAATGACTGTGTCTGGATGAGGCTAAAGGCACGCGCCTGTACCTGTTCCCTGCCACTGACCCCAACTGGCGTGGGGTGGCCTGTGTCTCCCAGGCAAATTTTCAGATCGTGTAGCGTGGTCACATCCAGACTGCCGTTGGCAATGGTGTCTGCTCCATGCACACCCCTGAGCCATGCCTGGGGTTTATCTGGGACAGCTCTTGCTTGCTGGCCTGGGGCCCAGAAATGTGCCAGGACTATGGCAACTACTTAACGGTATGGAAAATTGAGTTCCCCTGCCTGGGAGTGTCTCCAGACAGAGGCATGACTTCACGTCACCTGAGGTAAAATTGCAGACATGCACACATGCATAAATTAGATACAAAGGCATGTTTATGAGATTAAATACAGGAAACTTTTTTAGGTGCTTGGATTTATAGCAATGGTGTTTAGGCCTGTCATGCTCAAAGAAATGCCAGTGGGAATTTGGTGTCTCTGTGTATTTGCAGATGTAGGCCACAGCCCCTGTCCCAGAGGGTTTGTGGTCCCACAATACTTCTCTGCTAGAAGGAATGAGGGACCAGCATAAATGACAATATGCACTTTCCTTTGATCCTTCCCCTGGTTGGCATTATCTTCACTTTATAAACTAGCTCCATACTGCCAGTCACTCCGCCTGTGCTGCTTTTATGCCAGACCACACAGAGTAAGCTCATAAGTACTTACAGTGATTCTGAGTGTGCTGACGAGCCTTCACAACCCTCGGTGCCCCAGGAACAGAAGAGAAGGCCATAAATCCTATTTAAATTGCCATCTTAATGTGATCTCTTGAGGCCCTTTAGTCTGGGATTTGTCTAGAGCTGCACATCGATTTAATCCATTTTCTTTACCCTGTTGCAGATTTCACCAGCTTGCTGATCTGTAACTAGGTCAGCTTCATAAAGCATCATTTCTGTTCTGGGGCTTTGTCTTCTGTTGGGAAGACATAATCAGGGAGGCTGGATAACAAATGAGTGAGACTGCATAGGTCTGTGAGTGAGTGTTGGTCTGTTGCTCTTACCTATTGCTTATAGCTGTTCCCAGAAAACTTGTGAATTAAGGTAAGCCACGTGAGACCAATCCATTGACATTGTTATTCCACACTGGAATTAAGATGGCCCATACTGGGACATTGCCCAGTGACCCATGTCTCCCTACTTTAAATGGCAGGTACCAAGGGAAACCTTCACGTCAAAGCTCTCATCATTTATGTTGAGTTCCACACCGAGGTGGACTGACAGCACGGGCTAAGAGAGCAAAGTGTTTAAAATGGGGTGAGCAATCCAAGGCTGGCTGTAGGGGATGGAGTCTCCATTAAAGGCGGCACAGTAGCCTCGGTGTAGCAGGCAGCCAATGTGGGACATGGCTGCCGGCGAGGAAGAGTGGAATGGAAGAAAAGCAGTGAGAGCATAACGGTGAGCAAGTCTCCGTTAATGCTGAAATAAGGAGTTAAACCAGAAGTCTTGATAGCTGAGGGGCCACGTGGGGCTGCAATACAGACAACCTCTGCCATAAAGGTGACAGTGAAGGAGGTGTTGCAGAAAAGGAAAAGCAGTCAAAAAAGAAAAGTGTAAAGGCTGAGTAGGAGAGGGAGAAAGGGAGAACAATTAAATGATCATCAGTCCTGATTCACACTTGTACAAGCTGTATGTTTTTTACAGATTCTCAGGAGAGAGGAAGGGCTGCTCAGAAACAGCTTTCTCTGCCACTTTGAAAAGCAAAGCAAAGTCCTTCCTCACACTAGAAGGAAAAAGACATAAACCAGTGCTTTGCAGAAGTAAACTGAGTTCCCATGCACAGCTAGACTCTTAATCCTGTCCTCACCTGGGTCTTGCTCTGTACCAGAGACCCCACTCAGTCAGTTTTTGAATGAAACAGTCAAAGTGTAGCACTTAAATGGGTTGGAACAAATGAAAAATTAGAGATGAGAACAATCTTATACATGAGGAAATGTGACTTACCTTTTCTCTGGACTAATAATCTGATTTTTCTGTTATAGCTTTTTTCCTTACATGAAATCTATTAGCACTAGAATTTACTTCTATGTAATAATTTTCCAGACATTTATTAAATTTAGAAGTGATAAACTGTCTTATTATCTCAGTTAAATTTTTTAAAAATGCCATTCCTAATAAATTTCAGCCTATATCTGCAAATGAAGCAAACCTTATACAAGGCAAGCATTTATGTTTCAGGAATATTACAAAATACAGGAAAAGTCTACGAATGCACCCCTATGCACACACGCAACTAGAAACAGATGTGACCATGTAGGTAACCATCTTTTGGGGCATTTACCAGTTAAGTTAGCTCTTTGTTAAATAAGGCTCAGAATATGATAAATTACTGTAAATTTACTGGAAGGTTCTGAGGTCAGATGGAATCATTCTCTACCAACAACAATCATCTTGAGACCTTGGCCTCGTGTCTTGGCCATCGATGCAGTCAGTCAGGTCCCCCGGTCCTGGTGCAACTGAGCCTGCAGAGATCAGTTCTCCAATTATGCAGTACATGGGGACAATGCATATTGTTTCAAAGTCAATTGAGCAAGAGCAAGCCTAAGCTTCAATTCATCAGATGGGTCATTTACCAGGAAAAAAAAGATATTCTGACTTGCTCAGGACATAGTTCCGACAGTGTTAACACTGCTTTCAGACACAAGTAGCTCCGGTGATGTTCCAGAGATTGTGTAGTATCCAAAGAGCTTCTGTGAAGCAAGACTCTAGTGTGCCACTGACACTTTTTGCCAAAAAAACCCTTGGGTTCCTGTATGCTGCCTCTGTTCATGACCTCCACATAATCATGAGATTAAGGACAGTCACAGAGTGTCCTTTTTGCCACATAGGCGTCTTCTGCTCTTCTTGGTCCCCAGATATCCTGAGCCTGTAGTACAAAGGCTGGTTCCTTCCACCAGTGCCATAGCACGTGCCAGGATCACCTCACATGCCTGTAGGTTGCTCTCATGTCCTAGTGGGATGTTTACCATTTTCCCAGCTCAAGGCATTCCTGAGCTATCTTCACCAGCTGTTCCCTATCAAGAGTCTGTGCAGTCAATTGTTCCTGCCTGTGTGCTGGACCAGGAGCCTCCAGGCCCACCAGAAGCTATTAACTCCAACAAGGCAGGTTTCACACCACAGCACTGCACCTGTGACAACCTTAATGTTAGTGGTGAAGCGTCTCAGCTTAAGACTAGAAAAGCATTTGCATAGTGTCTTCTGTCATACCTGTACGTCTTTGGGTTTTGGTGAACTTTTGCGCTTGGAGAAGTGGTCATTCTTGTTCACTCTCTCTTGTCTTTACTGAGAGATGTCTGCAGACCAAACACCCATGGGGAAGGTGTGGTGTTTAGGCCACACCTACACTGCATTCCGTTTTGGGACTCCCAGTACAAGAAAGATGTTGAAAAACTTCAGCTTAGCAGAGGTCACTAAGACATTTGGGGCTGGACCACATGACATGGGGAGAGGATGAGGCAGTTAGGTTTGTTAAGCCTGAAGAAGGGTCAGCTTTGGTGGGACCTAGTAGCGCTTTCCAATACCTATGAGAGGGTTATCAAGGAGGTGGGGCCAGGCTTGTTGATGCGGTGTATGACAAGGGATCAAGAGAGAACAGTCAGAAATGCAAATGGGGGAGATTCTAATTAGATGTAAGGACAAAATATTCACAATGAGAATAATTAAGCTTGATGCAGATTGCCCAGAGAGGCATGCAGTCTCTGTCCTCTTTTCAAGATGCTAGAGACCTCCCCAGGTCCTTCGAGCCCAAACAGTTTGGTGCTGCTCTGACTCCTGCTTTAGGTTATGTTTTGAACAACACCTTTTCCCTTCCTTTCTGAAAGGGATGGTTTGTCTGTGGTGGTGACAACAAAACAAATCTCTTTATATTCCCAGCATGCTGAGAAGGGATTCAGTTTGCAAAGATTTCAAAGGGTCACTTAATCCTGCCATCCTGTCCTGGAGTCAGGGCCAGTCAGTCTTTCAAAGCCCCGTGACATGGGAAGAGTAAGTCATAAACCAGAAGGGGTAAGGAGGAGACATGGGCTTATCCCACATACAGCAAATCATGGTGGGTCAGCTGCAGCTGTGTATTTGGAAGGAAGCCTCATTTTTACCGTTATTCACAAACCCTAGCATAATTCTCAAGCAAGGATTGCATTTCCTTTCAGCAGCACTAATTTACCACTCAGTGAGTCCCAGCAGCGGTTTTGCCATTGCATTTTTTATGTGTTTTGGAGTTTGTCTTTTTCTTACTGCCATTTTATTTTTTTCCAGAGCTCCCCTGTGCAAGGCCATTTTTTTGTACGTGGTTGTGCTGGGATGAGAAACAGGTCAGGCGCAGGGGCCAGCCTTCCCATGCTGGTGCTGGTTCTTCCATCTACAGCCACCTCACTGCAAAGGCACCAACCCCCCGCCGCCAGCCCAGAGCTTGTGTGAGATCCCTGGGGAGAGCCCCTGCTTTCCATCCACACATTGCTACCTGCTGCTTTAGTTCCCCAAGCTGTAACGCTAGCCAAGAAACCAATCATGGTGTTTGGAGCTAGAGCCCTGCTCTATCCTTAAGAGCTGTTGAAATATTTTAGGAACTCGAGTTGTCTGAGATGGTTTACTTCTCTGAAATGTGAATGTCCAGGGCCTTGTTGCCTCATTAAAAAAACAAAATTACTGACTGTCAAGTGCATCAAAGACTTGGGATGAAAACTGTCTCTTCTTAAGTATCCTCAGCTTTTCGTGTGATGATGGTAGACTGCCAGCTAATTACATGAATGTCTTGAAACTAGTCATCCAGCTCCCTGCAGGGCAACTGCTGTGACTCTGAATGCGTCGTCTCTGAATTTTCTGAGAACAGCAAGCAGATCAGTCGACAACTTGTAGATAATAATGCTGCAGTAAGAGGGAACGGGGACTTCAGGCTGTTATTAAATACAAAGCATCCTTTTAAAAAGTACCAAAGAAACCCAGCTAACTTGTTTTCCATACAGGATACAGCCTGGATCTTAATGCTGTACTTATTCTGCAGGGATGTAGCAATGTGGAGTCTGGTTTTGCATCTGAAGAAGAGCTGAATGTTACGAGGTCAGTTGACGGGGCACAGAAGCACTCACTGTGCCAGGGGAAGGCTAGAGGAGTGTAAAAGCATTTGGGTGAAAGACAGAGGCTTTTGGTAGAATCTAATTTCCTTTCAGGGACTGACCAACCCTATTTGCAGCAAGTTGATTAATATTGCCATAGTGAGAGAAGAGCCTGGCAGCAATGGAAAGCTGTAGGTCACTGCCCCAAAATCTTCCTTCATGAGGAGAGAGATATCTAAACAAAAAAGACCATCAAAGAGAACTGGGAGAACTGAAACGGGATGCTGGTTTCTTTGAACTCACACAACAAAGCTGAAAATTCCCACTTTCTGATGCCAGTCCATGCCCTTCCCCAGGTTCCCTCTCCTTCAGGTGTCTGCACGCTCACGCTTCATCTCTCACCCCTGGGCTGACGACAGAAAAATGTTGCTGAGAAGCAGTTTGTGCATTGCTTATCTTTAACACACACTGCATTAGAGAGAGCCCTGCTAGTCTGTAAAGGTCTTGCAGCTGATATGGAAATGTCCAATGTGTCTGCATTTGCTGGACCTTGCATTACAATGTGGATTGATGTTTCCTTTAGACTTGAGGTCAAAAGTCATATAAAAATAAAAACCCTTCATAAGATGTTATAAATGAACTGACTCTGAGCTGGTCTGACCTCCTTAGTATCCCCAGCCAATAAGTCAGTAATATTTTCTAAGATAACAATGTTCCAGAACAAAGCTCCTCTGAGCTCTGAAGGGCACCTTTGTTCCCAGAGCACCCCTGGAAAATAAAAGCATCCCCTTGCTCCAGTGCTTTGTTCCTACCCTGTGAGCAGTACTAGCATCTTCCCCACAGGGCAGTCCAGCTTTGAGATCCTGATGACTTTTATACTACAGATTTGTTGGCGCTAAGCATTGTTGGTGTTCCAGGCTCATTTGTCTGTTTTAAGTGGCAAAATCTGAAATGAGAATCTTGAGCATATGTGTAGGAACTCAGGATAAAAGCTAGATGGGCACAGCCTTGTCCTAGTAGTAGTAGCACACCTTCCAAGGACCCTTCTCCCAAAGCTTTCTCAGTGTACTGTGTTATCTATCATCATCATCATCATTATTAATCATTCGAACCACTGTACTGCTTTGAGGTCTGTACTTGGAATAAGATCTCCCTGCAGCAGGCAACGTGCACCTGTGTACAGCAAGACATGGTCTATGCAATTGGGAGCTCACAACATAGATACATGAGACCAGAGAGCTGGGAGAAAGCAGGTGACAGATTCTCCACTTGAGGCTTGCCTGCCTTGTCGCCTCTCCTGACAGCAAGGGAATGGCTTCTTTTCCCACACTGACTCAAAGTGGTGGGCAGTGTCTCCCTATATTAAGCTCTACCCTACTTAGGAAACCCAGAAGAGTCCTTGACAACCACATGCTTGTTACTAGGAAAAGGCATTTGTTCTTAAACCCTAACAAGGAGCTACCTGCTTCTGTTGCTTAGCTGGTGGGACTGCATCCACCTGTCTCCTGCTAAGAGTTAGCCATCTCCTCTAAACTAGTTTTCCATGGTCCCAGTACAACCCTGAGAAAGAGATAGGAACTTACTGCCTCTATTTGCCTTGGCTGCTCTCTTCAAAGTGTAATGAGGGCTTCCTGGTTGCAGATCTCACCCAACAGCAGATGTAACTGGTCTTTTTGGACCTCTTCCACAGAACAAAGCCTAAAGGCCCTGCCAATGAGTGGTGAGTCCTGGTGGCAACAGAGAGACCCTTAAAAGCCTCAAAAACCTTTTAAGAAAAAATATGAGGAAATCTGCAGAAAGAGGCAGGAGCAAACATTAACATATCCCCAACATTTTAATCATTGTCCTGCACTCTGTTAATATTAACATACTAGTTACATTTATTTTGTTAAGGCTACTGCAGTTATTAAGCATGTTTTCAGGTTCTACACAGAGGTGAACAGATGGCTTTTTTCTGTGTCTGTGTAAGAAAACCCCTTTCTGCAAACAGGGGATGTCAGGTGAGTTACTCAGTGCACTAATTAAATGGAAAAAAATCGCACTTGTGTATTAAGTTAATTGTGCAGCAAAACAGACCTTACTGTCAGGTTAGTTTCCTCTCAGCACAGGTAAATTAATTAACTTTGCAGTGTGTTAACAGAGGAAAACTGTGATGGATATGCAGGTTTCTAGCTAAGTAAGATCAGAGCACACATTGCAAGCAGGACCAGCAGTCGTTTCGCCCTTGCTGGTATCAGCAGGAGTTGGTTTGATCCAGCCCTTGTTAAGCACTGTGATAGCTCGGTCTGGCTTGGACAGGGCCATGGGTCAGTGATGAATACATAGAAGAGAGAGATACAAAATCCCGTGGAAGAGTAAAAGATGCGAGGTTAGGAAGAGCCATTAATGCCCATCCAGCCTTCTGTAGGACAGAAGGAAAGATGTTCAATGGGTTAGGTTCAGAAGTACTGCATTGTATCTGGTTGTATCGGTAATACCATCAAATATTATTGTATTACCAATTGTTAATAAAGTGAAATATGTATAAATGTATTAAATCTCATTAATTGAATTAGAAATATGTATATTTATATGTTTAAAATGGGTAAGTCCTGCTGCATATGAGCAAAGATATTGTGATAACTCCCATTTGGCTGTAAACGTCTTTGATGAAGACTCCCTCTAAGCTTTGGGGAGAAACAGGGGCTCGAAGGGCTTGTCTGACTCAGTTTAGGCATTTGCATTGTGATGAGATGACCCGAACCCTGAAAGACTGTTGCTTTGTGCTGGTTGAAACAAGAAGGTAGTGATTAGCACAGAGGTAAATGTCTGCATTGCAGGCAGCTGTATTCCCTAAATAAATCTAACTGCATTATAACTGGAAAGCTTTTAGGATTTAAACAAACAAACAAAAAAAAGTGGTTTTTAGGTGAACAAAAATAGAAGTGCAACAACCCAGTTGATAACAACTGTCCTGGAAGAGTTTGTAACTTGCCCAGATCATTAAGGTGAAAGTCCCAGGTGCATTTGTCATGCACCAGAAATAACAATGGGAAAAAGCTCAGCCTTGAATCCAGTGTGCTCCTGGGATTTTACTAAACAAGGGCATGTGACGGCCCAGTGAAGACTGACATGCAGGCTGCATTTAAACCACACTTCCTAGAGATTAACTTTTTATTGGAGTTAATCAGAATCAATATCAATTTAGATTGCTTTCTTTCAGCTGTGGGAGGGATGGTGAGCAGAGCAAAGGCAGCAGAGGCTGTGAATAATGAGAAATACACATGGTGTGTCTTTGTTGTTGTAAATAGGGATAACTCTGCCAAAAGCAATGCTCTGATTTAACGTGAATATTCAGTCTTGCCTATTATTATACTGCACAAATTACATGGTTTAAAACTTTTCATCTGTTTGATACTGCTCTTAATAGGCAAGACATTTCAGTGAGAGATAGGCATAAACCGCAAGGAGAGCTTTTTTACATCTGGCTCAAGGCAGCCATGTATCATTAGCGTTCCCAAATCAGCTTATTCATCTTCAGTGTTCAAAGATATTTTAAAACAGAGGTTGAAGATAAAAAAAACCACCCAAACCAAAATGGAATTGTTGGTGAGATGCTGAAATGCAACATTTGCAAGACACTGCTCAGAAAATTCCCCATGCACAATGAATAGTGAGGCAAGAGAGATTTTTCCAGTCCTACAAACTCAGACAAAGCAGAATTATGCCTTTGCTTAGCAGAGGTTTCAGCCTCGTCTGCAATGCTGAGGTTTTGTTCTCCTGTCCATGGATGCTCCAGGAGCTCAGGGGGCTCATTAGGCAGCAGGAAGTCAGGGAGCATCTTCTGTCCTGCTAAGAGACAAGTGGGCAGACCACAGGGGAGCTAACGTACTGACATCAGGAAAGTGATACTCAAAATTGACGTTGCTGCAGGGCATCAACTTACAGAAGTCTTTCCATCAGTGAGAGCCTCAAGAGACGTCCCATGAAGCTCAGGGCTGGGGAAGGAGGAGACCTGGGCATGAGTTGCCCTGGACTCCGCTGCTCAGTGTGGAGCTTGCCTCCTTAGCCCCTTAGCCCTGTTGTCCTGCATCCTTCCCAATCCTGGCAGGTCCTGTGACCAAAGCCCAGGCTCAGGATGGTGTGTGGACAGCTCTGCAGCTTCCCTACAGGGACATCCAGCAGACCCCATCCAGCTGGAGTCAGGTCTCTGCTCTGCAGATCAAGGATCCTTTCCCTCATCTGCTCCTGCTGTACATGAAGGCAAATGCTGCCAGGGAACTAATAAAATTTCACATCCAACATATTTTGGCTTCTTTCTGTTTTCATAAAAAGCTGAGTGCATCTCACCATTTTCTCTGTTTATAGCACAGGACGTGGAAAAAAAAATCAGGGACATATGTTGTGTTTGTTCCAGCAACTGTGTGGCTCTCATAGCAGAACAAGCCAGCAAGCACTGGCACACAGAGCTGTGTATGGCAAAGGTACACAGCCCCACACAGCCCCAGTACGATATAACAGCGCCAAGTCCTGCAGCTCCCACTGGAAGCACTGGTCAGCCTCTCTGGGCACCTGTGACTGATGGACCTTGTGCACTTCTCCTCTGTGCCCTTTTCTTATACTTATTGCTAACAATAAACTGTCATCTGACACGGAGAAATAGCTGGGCCAAAGTACGCTCAGGCAGGAAGGAGCAAAGAAAAATGTGTGTTATATTTATGTACATTTTATAGCTGCTACAAAAGCACAAGCTTTGCTGTGCAGTATTTTCAGGAGTTCAAACTGTAGTAATAATAGGGACATGAGTGGTATTTCCCATGTGTATGTATTCTTTAAGGGGGACAATGTGAGGTCACCACTGCCATCCAGATTGGCATTTCTGGAAAAGGACACTCTCTGTCATGCAAAATCCCTTGTGTTTTATGTACTCCCTCCCTTCTGCTGATGATGGCAGCTCAGCTGTTTACCGAAGGTTAGCCACTGGGTCACTGGAACCAAGGCATCCAAACAGTGAAAGATGTGTGCCAAGAATGGTGATTAAGTGACTCCATTTTGAGGTCTTTCTCATATGTGCTTGATAGCAATTTGATTATCCTTCTATTTTCCCAGAAATATTTTCTCATTTCGCACTCCCTTATTTTCCAGGAGCAGAAGCAGCAGAGCAGCTGTACAGTGCTGGATGCTCATCTTGGCAATTTCCGAAGTGCAGGGTATGCCAGGACTCTTGTGTATAAACATTCACTAAATGTCCTCTGCCTCTGTGAAAGTCTCTAGCCCCCTTAACCTGAAAGCTAGAAAACTTTTTTAACGCATAAATACAGAAAACTTCCTTGTGCAAACTTAGGCCTTTTGGCTTATCTGAGGAAGGTGCCCAGACATCTACTTGGAGTGAACCTGCTTTTCCCTGCCCTTGCTCCACAGGCCTTCAGTCCCCAAGCCAGTCGTCCTGTCTGCTGTTAAAGGTTGAAACTCCATCCCCTACCTGTCACTTTGGCACCAGTCTCATTACGCCGGGTCCATCCTGACATGGCTTTCAGCTGGGAGGGATTCAGCCTTACCTGAGGTGAGAGCTGCCTGGAGGAACTTAGGACAGAAAGCAGCAAGCAGAGGCGGATCCCTGCTGCTGCTACATGTTAGACTTAAAAAACTGTCTGTGATGTTACCATTAGTCTTGCCCAAATACCATGCTCTTTTCATATTGTCTATAGTCCTGTGTTGAATTAATAGTACTACCTTTATAATGGCTTCTAGGGTGAGATCTCAGAGTGTTTACACACGGTGGATGAGCACTGGTTGGTAACTTGCAGATGACTCAGTCATTTAGTGGAAGAAGAGCTCCAGAAACAGAACTGGGACTTCCTAATTAGTACAACTTGAAACAGCTTAGCAGAGGCCAAGGTCCTGCCCTTTGGTTTGCCCAGGTCCATACATGCTATGTAGTTACAGGTAATTAGTGGGGCGTGATAGCTTACAGGATATTACAAGTATTTGTCTAAAGTCTTGGGGTTCAGACTTCTTTTTTCATTTCATAACTGTCCAGTACCCAGCACACAGTGTTGATTTCTGCTGCCAAAGAGCTGTTGATGATAACATCATCAATACAGAACAGTGTCTTCATTTTCTGACCTGGTATTTCTTCTGCAGAATAAATATCTAACCATACTCAAAATGAATAAAGACATAGACTGCATGGAGCAAAGGTACGATCTGGACTATCAGTTTGGGATGGAAGAAGAGAATTATGATCTACTCTTTTGGTCACCTGAATCGCAATCCCACTGAGCCCAGCTGGGAACTGCAGTAAATTCAAACATTCAGAGCGGAGCTGTAGACATTTGTGTGCATATTGTCAAACACCGCCTGACAGGGGAGAATGTTTTCCTGGCTTGACTGGGAGAAATAGTAGCCTCACTGCCTCTTTTCTTTTTTAACTAAGACAGGCAAATGTAAATAGCCCAGGGCATGGATGCCGTGTATCCGAGAGCTACAGAGCAAATGAATGAGTTGTAGCAGGATGGGGAGAAAGCAGCGATTTATTGTCGCAGTAGATTGCAAGATGTAGGCTATACATTTTATGTCCAATAGAGTTGGGGAGTGCCTGCAGACAGCTTGAGCAGGATTAATCTGACCGATGTCTCTGGTATGGGCACAAGGAGCTCGCTACCTTTCCTTATAGTCAGCCAAGAGAAACAGTGATTCCTGCACACGATCCCTAAACTAGACATCCACGTTGACTAAAAAGGGAGTTACAGATGATCAGCACAACTGTAGATACATCTACAGTTAGATCAGATATTTCATTTGCGAGTTTATGGCTGCTCAGTGTCCAAAACCCCCTAACTTTGCACCCCAGGTGGTCACTCAGTATTGCATGTCTAATAGACTAGAAACTGAGAGGGGAGGAAAGCTGAGCTGATGGTCAGAGGTAGATTTATTTACAGTGAAGAGATGGAAGTGCATGAAGAGGTCAAGTGTGAAAGGTAATGGAAAAGCTTGAAGGAAAATATGAGGGCAGTTGTATGTGCATTGCACATAAAATGGGATGTGGTCATTGAGGCAAGTAGAAGGATATAAAGCAAAGCCCTGGAGAAAAATGAGGCTGAACAGAACTCAATACAAATTAAAAGAATGAGCGTACCAACTTCCTTCTTTTAAATCCCGTAGGGAGTCTGCTGAAGTCCCTTCAAGGAGAAGAGCTGATGGGGTCTGGTAGGACATGCTGGCTCTTGAAGGTGAGATCAGGCAAGCTCAGGAGTGGATACTGATGACTGGGAAACCCCAGACTTCTGTGCTTTATGTGGGGCTGCAGTGAAAGGTGGGATAGGCAGAGTTCCCTCCTCTCTGAGACCGTCACTCATCAGGAGAAGGTAGCATAAAACCGGTCTCTTCTTCTGTGCTAGAGGAATATTTCAGAATGAGGGGAGTGATACTGTGTTGTCTTGACTTATGCTGGTTTTCACAGGCATTCCTGCAGTGGTTAAGGAACCTCCTTGCTCCCGACCCTTTCATTTCAGATGGTGTTTGAGAACTTCACTGACAGTCTGGGCAAAACTGGGGCCAGATTGTGATGTGGGCTGTTTGGGAGAGGCTGGTTTGGGTGGCAGCCTGTGGTAGTGTCCCTGCAGGATGGAGTAAGCTGGTTTCCCTGTCCATACTGAAACACTGGAATATTTTTCCCTGAGGAAAGAGAGGGGGTGACTCTGACCTGACTGCCTTCCAAGATGTGTGAGACAGAAGCAGCTCTATGTGAGAAGGTATCAGACCGGAGGAAGTCCTGGAAGTGCTACTGACTTGTGAAGAAGGTCTTAGTTCACGTGACCGTCCAAGCTGCCAAAAGGCTAGTTCACTCTTGGGTGAACTGACCAGTTCATAGTGTCATAGATTCAAAATGTTTGTTGGGAGGGATGTCCAAAGGTTGTTGGTTGGCTCTGCCATGCCCCTCACGTTACTGTGGACACTCTGAATTGATAGAATGTATAATTGTATCTCTAATGGGAACTGAAGCCAAATAATGACCCCAAATTATTTTGATGTTTCCCTGTTGTTGATATAAATTGAATTTTGGCTCCTGAATGTCTATCAAATGGATTTGTCAAGGATCAGTTGTGAAGTCGATGAAAGAGCAGGGAATTGAACAAAGTATCCTGAGTCTCAGGCTGCGTCCAACCAAAGAGCTCTGCAAGGTAGGAATATTAACAGTACCAGAGCATGGAGGAATACAGAGCAAGGGTTGTCTTTGTCTCTAGTGAGGTACATGCTTATTTTCCCTGCCTTCTTGGTTTGTCTAGAAATAAGTTCACCCTACAAGGAAAGCAGTGGGATCCTCTACAGCTGGATATTTTATTAGTTTGACTTAAAGACCTGAGGCACGCAGCCTGACAGCAGAGGAGATACGCTCGTGGGGTGAAGTCAGGGTGGCTTTCCAAGGACAGTGCTGGCCAGCCGGTTTGTCAATACAGACCCCGTGTCGTGCTTGCCTTGGCCATGCAAACTGCCTTGCAGCCCAAGAAGCCATGTCTTGATGTGGAAAGGTTGTCTGTATTCCTGTTACTCTTTTGATTGTATTATTTGAGTTTTCTCCATGCATTGGATTAGATTGAATGTGTCTGTTCAGGCTAAAACCAGAGATAATTTGAACTATGTGAAGTCTGTAACACTGAGCAAACTGTATTTGTAAATGAGGTAAACATGTGCTTCCCATGCAAAACACAAGCCCTTAGGCGGAAAAATTTAAAAGTGACAGTTTTGCCTCTGTCTTTCTTTATCATCATCAAAGTAGCTAGGAATACTTGTTACTACTTATTAGTGAATTGCACTTGTAAAAAGTGATTTAGGAACCAATTAGCTCCACATTCTTGGAATGAATGTGGTTTAAAATTAATCCAGGTTGTTCACACTTAGGAAATTGTCAGTTCAAGCTTTAAAACACTGGAATCTTCTAATGTTATTGACCCCTCAGAAACCACAGAATCATTCTGGAAATGATCACTTAACACAGAATTGGTTGTTTTGCATGAACATTTGCTCATCTGTTGAGGTCCTTATCAGCCCATGGCAGCTTGAGTCAATTATAATGTACAGCAGACAGAAACTTCAGGGCATCCTGCATTTATGCCCCTGACAGGAGGGATTTTGGAGCTGTGAATCGTAGAATCATAGAATGGCTAGAGTTGGAAGGGACCTTCAAAGGTCATCTAGTCCAACCCCCTGCAAGGAGCAGGGACATCCCCAACTAGATCAGGTTGCTCAGAGCCCCATCCAGCCTGGCCTTGAACGTTTCCAGGGATGGGGCATCTACCACCTCTCTGGGCAACCTGTTCCAGTGTTCTACAACTCACATTGTGAAAATTTTTTTCCTAATATCCAATCTAAATCTACCTCCCTCTAATTTAAAACTGTTACCCCTCATCCTATCACAACAGGCCCTACTGAACAGCCTCTCCCCATCTTTCCTGTAGGCCCCCCTGAGGTATTGGAAGACCGCTATCAGGTTTCCCCGGGGCCTCCTCTTCTCCAGGCTGAACAGCCCCAACTCTCTCAGCCTGTCCTCGTAGGAAAGGTGCTCCAGCCCTCTGATCATCTTCGTGGCCCTCCTCTGGACCCTCTCCAACTGGTCCATGTCCTTCTTATGTTGGGGGCTCCAGAACTGGACACAGTACTCCAGGTGG
>WHYT01017864.1:458156-472399 GCA_009806455.1 Tetrax tetrax
GTATTATTTGAGTTTTCTCCATGCATTGGATTAGATTGAATGTGTCTGTTCAGGCTAAAACCAGAGATAATTTGAACTATGTGAAGTCTGTAACACTGAGCAAACTGTATTTGTAAATGAGGTAAATATGTGCTTCCCATGCAAAACACAAGCCCTTAGGTGGAAAAATTTAAAAGTGACAGTTTTGCCTCTGTCTTTCTCTATCATCATCAAAGTAGCTAGGAATACTTGTTACTACTTATTTGTGAATTACACTTGTAAAAAGTGATTTAGCAACCAGTTAGCTCCACATTCTTGGAATGAATGTGGTTTAAAATTAATCCAGGTTGTTCACACTTAGGAAATTGTCAATTCAAGCTTTAAAACACTGGAATCTTCTAATGTTATTGACCCCTCAGAAGCCACAGAATCATTCTGGAAATGATCACTTAACACAGAATTGGTTGTTTTGCATGAACATTTGCTCATCTGTTGAGGTCCTTATCAGCCCATGGCAGCTTGAGTCAATTATAATGTACAGCAGACAGAAACTTCAGGGCATCCTGCATTTATGCCCCTGACAGGAGGGATTCTGGAGCTGTGAATCGTAGAATCATAGAATGGCTAGAGTTGGAAGGGACCTTCAAAGGTCATCTAGTCCAACCCCCTGCAAGGAGCAGGGACACCCCTGACTAGATAAGGTTGCTCAGAGCCCCATCCAGCCTGGCCTTGAACGTTTCCAGGGATGGGGCATCCACCACCTCTCTGGGCAACCTCTTCCAGTGCTCTACAACTCACATTGTGAAAATTTTTTTCCTAATATCCAATCTAAATCTACCTCCCTCTAATTTAAAACCGTTACCCCTCATCCTATCACAACAGGCCCTACTGAACAGCCTCTCCCTGTCTTTCCTGTAGGCCCCCTTGAGGTACTGGAAGACCTCAGGTCTCCCTGGGGCCTCCTCTTCTCCAGGCTGAACAGCCCCAACTCTCTCAGCCTGTCCACGTAGGAAAGGTGCTCCAGCCCTCTGATCATCTTCGTGGCCCTCCTCTGGACCTTCTCCAACTGGTCCATGTCCTTCTTATGTTGGGGGCTCCAGAACTGGACACAGTACTCCAGGTGGGGTCTCACCAGGGCAGAGTAGAGGGGGAATCGATGTGCATTTGCACTTCTTGAACTCAGTGAACGGACATTGAGTAAAAGAGAGTGTGATGGTAACAGATGCCAACACCGTCACTTCCCGGAGGCTGGAGCAGCAACCGAGCACCATGAGGACCCGGTGAAAGGGTTTTCTGATGCTTTTAGGAGTGACTGAGGAGGAATTTTCCTAATAAGAAACTTAAATCTGTGCAGCGATCAGCCAGACCTTCTTCCACTGGTTTTACTGTCTTTGCAGCTGCTGCCACGATGGCACAACCCCTGCTGCAGCACCAGAGCGATTCCTGCCTCTGTCTTACAGGAGGGAAGACCTGAACACTTTTCTCTCCGTCAGTTGGATAAACGTTTTGGCTTTTTGTGAAGGAATGTATTATTTTAAACAACAGTAGGGAAATCATAGCAGTCCTTAATTCTCTCAGCGAGACACCAACTGTAATGTACTTTAAATGTACAAGTGCCACTCTCTTGTGTTGTACAGCTTAGTAATTAGAACCTTTCTTCTCAAAATCCCTGCAAAACCATTGTTTTTCTGCTAGCCTGCCCTGACCTTCCTCTTCCTCCTCTCTGAATGTCATCCTTAGAAACTGGGAGAGCTGTTAGACAGCGAGGAAAAAAAACCCAGTGCTTTCTGGTGTTTGGATTGCTGTGGTGATTTATGCATAGGGTTATCTACTGGAGCTTCAGGGAGCAGCAATTACAGATCTCAGGTCATCAGATTAGTTCTCAAGGGGCCAAAAGCTCCCTTAGAAGTGATGACAGATTTGGTTACCAAGTGCTGCCTTTCATGGAGCATCTGCAGCTGCTTTAGAAGGCCAAAGGTTTTACTGAAAATGAGCTTTTTTTTTTTTTTCCAATCTGCTGCAGAGCAAAGGGACAGAAAACAGCAGGACTCACTCCAGGGAGCGCCCGTTGCTGGAAGGCAAAGAAGGGACTGCACTGCTGCAAAGCTGGAGGGGCTGGCCCCAGCACCACGCATGCTCTCGCCACACGATCACCAGTGTCTGCATGAGCAGAGGGGGTGGTTGCACGAGTGCAGCACGCTCCAGTCTCTGGCCTGCATGCTCTGTGCTGGGCCACGTCCAGCTGTCAGACCTTCAAGGAGCTCGAAGACTTGTGCTGCATCCCACAGCAATGCATTGTAACCAAGAGTGCTCGGAGCTGGTGGGCTTCTGCAGCATTGCTGCAGCGAGGATTGGTCCCACGTACAGGGAGGACAAGACTCATCTGCCGTGCCTGTTGCTATTTGGGAAGTAAGATAACGCAGCCATGTATTTGTGGCCCTATGTCACTGATTTAAAAGGGCAGCAGGAAGATGATAGAGGTTATTATTTATCCTTGTGAAAACAACTGAGTCAAACCAGACAGGAATGATGCTGTGAGCAATTATGGACAGTATTTTCCATTTGACATTTTATAACAACTGCTACTGAGTTTCATACTCTTATGAGACCCATTTAAACAGTGGGCTGGCTGGTAACCATGTGCCACCATGGCCCAAAGCTGGTCCCATCACTGATGGTGCAGACATCAGTGCAAAACAGCATCATGTTTTTAAAACAAGGAAATGGAACATTTCAGTTGAAATAACCAGTTAAAGTTTAAAAAAACAGTCAGTTCAAAATCTTTCTCTGTTTAGTAGGCAAGTAAAGAAAAAGATTGTTCATTAGATAATCTCATTAAAACAAAGCCAAGGAAATCAAGCAATCTACTAACACCAATACAGGCAACCGGTTTGCTAATTTCCATTGATTTGTCTCATTTCATGTATCTGGAATGATGCTTACCATTCTTTTGCATGATGTCTATAAATTACGTTCTGCACAGTGCAAGCTCTGTCACAACACACAAAAGTCTCTTACCTCATCAAACAATCTAACCTTGCCCCAGGGAAACAGCATAAGTTATGATCTCCTCCATAATCAAGTCAGGATGTGTTTTGTGATACCTATGGCATTTCCATGGGCCAAGGAACATGAAAGGTTGGCTCTAACTCTCACTGGTTTTGGAACAAAGGAAGTTATTTTCTTTATTAAGCAATATAACTTGGGTATTGACTCAGCAGTTGCCATGTCCTGTAGAAGTTTTCAAAAAGAAGTAAAACTGGTTTCATCTAGGGTGACTTGGGAATGCTGTTTCAGTCTGTCCTGGTCTTTCCATTGACGCCTTTGCATTTGAAGTTGGGGCTCCTCAGGCTGTTGCAGATGGTGGCACCTGAAAGAGTCAAAAGTCATAACATGCGGACTCATCACCAATAAGGAAGTTTTCAGCTGCTATAATCATCCTATCTGATGCAGAATAAGTAGCCTTCATAAGTTCACCAATAGGAAAAGCTCATGTGAAACCCTTGGTTTTTTCTCTGATATCTGTTTGTGCTCTAAATTCTCTCTCAGACTTTCTCCCAGGTAGCCCAGAGAAGTGCCCTCAGGTAAAGAAATACCTTTTCTATTTAAGTATTATACTTCAACATCGTGGTGACAATAACAGATGATACATTTTATATCTGCTTTAAACTCCCAAAGTACTTTGCATGCATTATTTTTAATTTTTTAATTTTTTTTTTCCCCACACTGGATAGATTACATTTGTCCTGCTTGGCAGAGTACAGAATTGAGATGCCTTGATGTCTCCTCATTTTGGCTTGCGATGAGCAAAGTAACTTCACAATCCCATTTTCAATATTTGCTTCAGCCATTTATATCTTGCAGTGCTGAAATACCTCTTGCAATCTGTAACTAAACGATTTGGTGAAGGATGCATGATGAGTTACTCTAATAACTAGGTTCTGAGTTCAGAAATACCTGCAAACCTGCCTTGGGCTGCCTTTGCTAGACCATGACTTAGAAGAGATGTATGATGATTGATGGCACTGTGGGAATAACCATTAACAACACTTAGGGCTTCTTAGGACTAAAAAAAAAAAATCTCGAGTAATTAATCTTCACAGCATTTCTGAGAAGATGAGTGACTATTTGCCAATCTGAGACAAGGGGAAACCTGAACTGTGCTAATTTGCCTCACTTTATACATAAATTTCAGAGCCTAAACACAGCCTTGATTTCCCATACTTAACACCTAAGGTCACTATTCAGCTACAAGGGGAGTACATTAATTTTGCCAAAGTTCTGAACGATTTTGTTATTTTTTATCAAATATCTGGCCAGAAGCATTTTCCTGGAACAAGTGTAAAACTCTGGGGGACTCAGAGCCAAAAGCTCTCAACTCCATTCCCCGGACTGGCTGCAGGATTTTGGCAGGGAGTTCAGTAGAAGCAGAATAATGTTGGTATTTCAGTTACTGTAGGTTTGCAATAAACACCCAAAGCATAAAAAAAAAAGTGTTGAAATGCAGATACATTTCCTTAATACAATTACGGAACTTAAGATGCCAAAAAACTTTTCTGCTTTACCCGTGAAATGACAATATATCGCGTGCAGTATTACGTACTTGCCTTGCAATCCCAAAATATAGGTGGAACTCAACCAAGATCTGGAAAGAAATACATATGCCTTCAGAACACCTCCTGAGCCAGAATGAAACTTAGCACATCTGACTACAAAAATATCTTATTCTTAAAAAAAAAAAAAAGGTTGTTTTTTTTTTTTAAGGCAGTGGCTTTGCTCAAAGCTCCTGGTCAAAACCAGGGATCGGTATGCTGCTTTGTGGTGTGTACACACTTATAAACTCACCAGCCTATGTCCCACAAATAGGGGAGTGGAGACAGACTAATCAATGTAAAATGAATGTGAATTGGATAGAAATATAAATATTGACATTTTCAGGAAACATATAATTCATTTTTAAGAGCTTTAAACAAATAGTGATTGATCAAAATGTACAACCATATTATGAAGAAAATACCTGTGCTGTCTGCACATTAAATATCTCCAAGGATATATTGCAAATAGGGAAAGACAGATTTTGTTCTGAAATGTTCTCCAGAATGGTTCTGTAGGTGCTTTGTTCTTATGTAAGAAGGATCTGAGAGTGACTCTTTGGTGAATGTCATTATTCATTTACAGAAGATTTAGAGTTTGTATATATCAAATAAATAAATAGATTTAAAAATTCATACTTGTCAAAACTGAAGTTCTTCCCAGGAGAACATTGGCCTTGACAGGTGGTTCAATTTTAAAAGACCTGGTGATATTTTTAACACAAAAAGGTTATATTTATGGCTCAAAATGGCTTTTAATTATTTAAGCTAGTATTTTTGGTAAATGCAATATGACATCACACCAAAATATTTTCTGCTGGCATAAAGCTTTTTTTCACATGTAGTTTCAAGCTTCCAAGACTTTGACTTCTTGGCTTGATCTAAAAAAATCATTTTTTATCCCTAAGAAAACAACTGCATAAGATTTTCATTTACCACAAAAGCACTGGCTTGGGGAGTTCATCTCCTTTCCAGGTTGCAAGGCCAATCCCTTTTGGGGACATCTACATCTGCTATGAACATCCTCAGAGGTCCAGTAGTGGTTGCGGTGCTTGGCCAAAATATGGCCTTATGTACCTTGATAATTGTGTGTGATCTGAGGTTGTTGAGTATTTTATCATCCTTCCACAGTGTTACTGAAAGCCTGTCGATATTGTTTCACCAGCCAATGCCGCAAAGTAGGTGTTTTCTAATCGTGCTTTTTGTGGAAAACAAAGCAGCTGAATTACACAAAGCAGTGTAATGGAGTGGTAAATAATCTTGTCAGATGTTGTCTTAATAGGCAGCAGAAGGTAATTGCCTCCAAGAGGAGCATGAATGAATTAATTTTTAGCTAGGCAATTCAGTTCATGAGTTGTTCGGAGACCCCCAAATGCTGTTCACATCCTTGTATAGGCTAAATCCCTTACCCAAGACCCTTCAGATGATAAAATCCTATACCCATAAATAGGTCTGATTTGACCATTGCTTCTGCTCATCTTTCAGTGCAAATTTAGCCATTGTAACGAGCTTTAAAATTCACAATAAAAGGAACTGGCTGGAGCATGAGGTGGAGCTGTGATTACAGCAAGGTAGACCCAGATTCTGGATATATTAATGACTTGTGGAAGGATATTGCAGCAATGACAGATTTTCTGGGTGACTTCAGGGTGATATTGACAAATTTTCATAACCTGCATGTCACCCAGACCTTTGTGCTGTTACACATCTATCCTGCAGATCTTGAGTGACCGAGTCAGACAGATCTTCCAGGGTGACCATGTCCCTCTGGCCAAGGTTCTGATCTGGTCCAGAAGGAATTTCCTCCAAGAAGAGCTGTGAGAATGGAAACTGAGCCTCCCTGCCTCCTCTGTGACTGAAGCAGCCAAAATCTGTTGAAGCCTCGTGCATGAACGAGGCAGTGCTGTTAGTCCCTCACCACCTGTGCTTGCTGTGGTGCCTGGTATGTCAGTTTGGTGTGGTTAGGGGTGTCCAAGAGCAAGCTTATAGCAAGAGCAGGCAACTCAACTTCTGAATGTTCTCAACTACAAACAACCCCACATTGACCTGGCCTGATCTGTTCTCCTTACATTAGGGTTGAGAGGACAGCTAGGGCTTGGGACATCTCAGGGTGTGATGAGGCCAGTTGGGAATGAGCTGAAAGCTTTCCACTTTGGAGGCTTTGGAAGGAGAGAGTTCTTATCATTATGAAACTGGCTGGTGATAATGCATTAGTTCCTGATATATTTGACTCTTGCTTTTCTTTTAATTTCCAGATGTCCTTCTATAGACTGAAAAGAGAGATTGGCCTGTTATTCCCTGTAATATCTAAAGATTTGCCTAAGCAGGTGAGAGAATACACCTCCCTCCCACAAACCCTCACTCCCCAAAACAGCCCTTATCTCAGGCTCCGAAAGAAAGCACTCAGCATCTCTAGTGAACCATGGCTAATTTCCACATTCGACTTAGCTGTGCATGGTAGCCAAAGATGTGTAAGTGCTCCTAGTGTTATTCTTCTGTATATGAAATCCCCCAGGAAGTCAGGGGAAACGGAGGCCTCCATTCAATCCTGGCCTATTTTGTTGAAATTGCATGCCAACAACATGCTCCTAGTTTGAGTGGATCATGACCTTGAGGTCATTTTCTGATATGACATCAACTACTCTGGCATTGGCAGGCACACATTTAGGCTTGTGGTATGGTGAGATGTCCTCTGTGTCGGTTTAGAAGGACTGCCTGTTTTTACAAAGGTTTTTCTGCCCTTTTCCTGAAAGGCAAACAAGTCAGAAGAATAGTAGCTGCCTGAAAACACCAATGTCTCCTTCTCGCTCCATATGGCTCAGGAGTTGGGTGTTCATCAACATGCTAGACAGATTCCTGTGATTTTGGTGGTGGGAAGAGGTGCCAGCTCTTGTCTCCCACAGACCATACTGGTGGACTGGAAGGACTGTGGAGCAGAGCCCAATCCATAAGATGCCCCAGGCAACCTGCAGCACATCTCTGGGGTCTGTGGGTTTAAGACTTGGGAAATCTTTCTTATGTCATCGGCATCCACTGGTCTGGTTGCAAGATGAAAATTCTGCTTTTCTGCTTCCTCTGTCCCTGTTTGTCACCACAAGCCATCTTCCACAGAAAATGCAGCTGTTGTAAGGGAAACTCTGTAATGGAGGGGCTCCTACTTGACCGTCCTGCGATGCCAGACTGGTAAAATATTTACAAGCTCCATGCTCATCTTCTGCCTAACTCCAATAAGGTGCTGCATACATTTTCACTCATAGCACAGGAATCACCTCAGCTGCCTTCAGTCTTCTGAAATTTTAGAGATACCTAAGGGAGGCGGACAAGCACATCTGGAAAGACCATCATCCCAGATAACTTAAGCACTGCTTTTAGGATAGCATGAATTACCTCCTGATAATCTTCTGACACCTAGGTTTTTAGGGAAAATTGATTCCATCTTCAGACTGAGGAAAACTAACTACAGGGTGTCATTTTATGCATCTTCATTTTTGTGGTTTCTTGGAAACCTGACTTTTATTTAGAAAGACTTCATGTATATATTTGTTTTTCTTTACCACTCTGTCCCTGCTGCTAGTATGATGACTCTTCATCATACTAGCAGTGGTATCAGTACAGTCAGAAGGTCAAGAACACTGACCTCAGTGATGCGAATGTACGTGGACTCACACCAGCTCTGCTGCTGGCCCATATTTTGTTGAATATCTGCCATGGTGCAGTCTGTGAATGCAGCTTAAGCAGGTGGGTATTCCTGTTTACTTTACTCTTGCACATAAAAGTTGCAGGATCACGCCTCCTGTCTACAGAGCTCTATTACAAGGTGCTTGATGTTGATGTAGCAGAGGTAGCAGGTGGTGTGTGCTTTACAGGACTCTGGGTAACACCCTACCCCAGTTTGTCCTGCCCTACCAAGTGGCACCAGCCTCACTACTGTCCTTGTAGGCTGGTAGACACAGCTTGAGTCATGCTGGCAGTGCACTGAAGTGCTGCCAAGGGATGTTAAATCCATGTGCTGGGTGAAACATGCCTCCTACTAGCCCCGCATGGCTCTTTGCTGAAGTACCCATGTTTGCCTTCCTCCAGCAAGAATCCTGCAGTCTCTGTGCCCCACATTTCTGTTCATACTTGGACTTTCCTGCCCAGAAACTGTGGTGCCTGGAAGCATGCCCATTCCTCACAGAGCTTCCTACTCTTTGCAGATAGTGGCTAGCTCATCTCTTCATGTGCTCAGGAACAAAACAGTGTCTCAGGAACACTGTCACTTTCCAGGAAGATCAAGCAGAGCCATCAGAATTGGCTGGAAGGAGGTGATATAAACCATCAGAGACCCAAGACCTTGCTGATACTTCAATGGACAGAATGACAAATTACCTTCTCAGACAGGGTCAGGGTTCACTGAATCCATTCATTTTCTCAGAGTGGTTCTCAGAGCCTCCAAAAAGTCACCTTCTTTCCTTATTCAGATGACAAATGATAGAGAGAAAAGGAATTCTGCTGTTGAAATAACTCACTAATTTTAAGAACATGACCTGGCAGAACAACGCATGACCGACAAGTAAAATGAGGAGAGGGCAGCCAAAAAGTCTTCCCATGTCAATACTTTGTAATCAGCTTTGTTGAATAAAAAACTCGGGCTTTTGTGGGAACATAATCCAACAAAACACATTTCAAATGAATAAATCAGCTTTCCCTGGTGGTAAGCTATGTGCAGAACACTACTGAAGCACTCAGGGTAGCTATGGTGACAGTATCTTCCTGCTAACAAAGAAATATGTTGGAATTAGAAAAGGATTTGTGAACAACCAATAACTGTGCATCTAGACTGCAAGAGTTTGTAGAAAAAAAAAGCTGCAAAGTTCTTGAACACAAGTTTTTACAATACACTATTTGAATGTTGCATTTAGATTCTGGAAACAGCAAAACCAGTACATGCCTGATTTGCTGAAGGGGTGTAACTTGGCCAGGATCACAGCTTTTTGTCACTTGTAAAGGCTGTGGTTTATTTCTGCTTGCACAATTTTCAACTCCTGTGGAAAAACTCTACTGAACTTTTCACCCAGCTGGTGTTTGCTCACAGCCTGGGTATTCATAGGCAGAGTTGTCTTGTTCCTCTCACTCTTTCAGGGACCATTCCTACATAAATCTGTAGAGATTGTGAAAAGGATGGGTCATTGAGGGACAGGAATTACAGTATGGTGGTGGGCATCTGGAGGGCTTCTCAGCCATTGTCAGACATATAGTATCCCCCCAAAGCATGTATCCATCATGCTCTCCATTGCACATCAGAAAATTCATAGCTTGCACTCTGTTTTCCCTCAAGTTACACAATCCATCCACAGCCACCCTGTCAGGAGATCCAGAAGTGTGCCCATGGTTTCACTGAGCTCTGCTGCTGTTCAATAGCCATGAATATGGAAGTATTTTTAGTGATATGAATTTGTTCATCAGTCTTTTGGGGAGTTATATTCACATTTTGATGCTAACCTCTTGAATTCAGCAACAACACACAGGCTGTTTGTCTTATCCTGGAGCTCAATGTGTCTTGAAGATGTATACTTGCTACACACCTTCCACTGTGTCTTTCTTCTTCCTAAAGTTGTTGGCCATTATCAAAGATGGAATTAGAAGTATTCTTTGGTTTCAGCTTGACACCAAAGTGTCACGGGGGTGTGCACTGAGCACCTCAGATGGAGAAGAGGCTTGTAGGCGGGGCAGGACATACTTCATCTACTACTCTGCAGCTGAAAGAGAAACTGTCTGCACAGACCTGATCTAAGATCTCCCGTGCACTGCCTAAAATCCTGATGCAGTGCAGCCAGACACTCCATATGGCCCTTGCGTGTCTCCTGAATTCTGTACTCACTGGCGAGTTGTCTGGTACCAAGCCAAACGCCCTCCAACAGCAAACCGCTGTGGCTGATTTCTGGAGCAGAAAGCACTGCAGAGGCAACACGGCTTCCCCATCCTGGAGACCTGAGGAAGCTTTCTGGCAATATCATACATTTTCTCCAGTGTCCCAGGAGACCTCTCACCCTGGAATTCCCACTGCAGCCACATCCCAGGAGGACAGGTTGCCCATGCAAACAGGAATCAAATGTGTAGCACTCCTTAGGAAAAAGGATGCTGAGAGCTATCTACTGGGATCATTTCACCAGTTTACTTCAGATGAGCTCTTTGGTTTGACTGTGTCCACTGCTGTCGATATCAACTGGAGTGCCAATGCCTGAATTTGTCTGGCTGAGTCCATTTTTTTCCTGAGTATGCTGGTCCTTGTTGATGGTACTTAGCACTCTTACTCCACGGCTCCCTAAGAAAGGTTAGATTGTGCGGTTATTATTAGCACGCATTCAGGCTTTTAGCAGCAGTAGGACACAAGCAGTAGCAGATGTAAGGACATCGGGTAATGTGACCTTTTGTTTGTGCCAGGGTATGGGCATGAGTTCATAGATACAGAAAGTACCTTAGACCTTTCTTGCCTCCCTTGTTCTATTTACAACCTGGGTGTATTTAGGGTATAGGGAAATGAATCAAAACTGACCTGGACTTTATTTAGCACTATAGCTACGGTTCTTATTTTGATAAACATTTTCTTGGTATATTGATTTCCTTTGGCTCATTTATTGATCATTTGACATGACAAGTATGCAGTCATCTTACTGATTTATTTACTTTTTTTTTGTCTCTACAGATAATTTTATAAACCAGTTCTTCAAATCAGTAGATGGATGGACAGTATTTCAACATAGCTGTTACAGAGATGTGTGCACCTGGTGTTATCATAAAATGCTATGAGGAGTGAACCAACCAGTATCTGTAAGGTGTGAGCTCAGCTTGCTCATTAAACAGCCTTTTCATGCTTTTTCTTTTTAAAATAGGAAATGATGATGTAAAAGACAATCATTCAGGAATGGAAATGTAAGCAAATCAGTAGTAATATTTAGGAAGTGTATGTCATCTTTCACCTCAAAATTTAAAAGTGCTTTATGAACTACTAATTAAGACTCAAAACCAGCAGGGTGTTGCTGTAATGAGCGCTGAGACATCCTACTCCATGCTGAGCTGAAAATAGTCTTGAGCATGCTAATAAGTTTCTATTGTAGATCTCCCTACAGTCAGTATTAACAGGGTCTAAGAAATCATGAACAGGATGGGTAGTCAAATATTAAGGTCAAAGTAAAAATTGTTGTGGTTTACAAAGACAACAGCAGTAGTTTCTTTTCAAAATGCCTCTGAGGGAAACAAGATTTTTGCTTTATTTCTATTAATACAAGTATTTATTTACCTAACTGGAGAAAGCATCCCCTTCTTAAAATTTGAAATGTAATTCAAGTTCCAAACCCTGTCATATTATTTTTTTTCAATGTTTTATTCTGCAACCATGTGGGAGAAGCTTTTTTTTAAAGCAGAAGTGTTCGCATCACAATGTGATTTCAGAAGCTCTGGTTTTAAGAAGAACACCAAATAATAAGAGTTTTATACTAAAATGAGGCAACCTAACAAAAATAAGGAAAAAAATATTTATTGAACCTTAAAGCAAGTCTTGTTCAGTATTTTATTCACAGATCAGCAGAGATTCTAAGGAAATATGAATTG
Source organism: Tetrax tetrax (assembly GCA_009806455.1). Lineage (NCBI taxonomy): Eukaryota > Metazoa > Chordata > Aves > Otidiformes > Otididae > Tetrax > Tetrax tetrax. Next base: position 470,318 of record WHYT01017864.1, read on the forward strand.
CTATAAAACAACTTGAGCAGAGGGGTAATAAAGGTGATACTAAACTCTTACGTGGGAAAGAATGTACATTTTCTTTTTTCATTAATTTAGTAAAGAGCAAAGGTGTCGTGAATAAGTTTTAAGGAAAGTTTGCATCTCTAGTGTCACTGTAAGGAAGGCTTTAGTTTTTCTCAAGTTGCTATGAATATCCCATCCCAGTGGCATGGAACTTCAACAACTGAAAATATAAATAAGGTCACAGAATGATGCTTTTGTGAGTTTTTGTTGGTAGACTAGGAAGCAGCATGAAACTCTGTCAGAAAAGAGATTTAAAGTCCCTTTAGTAATCACATGGCCACCTTCAGGAGTTTACCCAGATCCAAGTAACTACAGCTCAACACTTGCCAGATTCATCACAAATTAAACTAGTGATAGTCCATGCAATTTCCATCTAAATTAGAAATGGCTATTAATGATGGCTACTAATGAATTTGTTAAATAATTATTAGATACCATTCCCATACACACGACAGGTTTTTCACCTGTTCAGGCAAGGATATACTTTCATTTGGAATTTGCTATATGCACACTGTGGATTTTCCACTCATAAAAGCCCTTGAGGTTTCTAGCTAGCCAAGGGCTTTTTGTAGCCAAGTTTAATAGATCGTTCTGGCTTGACCTAATCATGATGCTACTCTGCCTTCCCTTTTACACAGAGGAAAGATCAAGGAATGAGTTTCAAAACAATGAAAGGTCCCTTCTTTTTCCCAATTCAACAGCAAAAGTAGACAGCCTAAAAAACACCTGGAGACTGATGCTTGCTATTTTATTTTCTACTTTCTATTCAACTGGGAGCATTTTTCTTCTTTTGCTTCTTGACAAAACAAATATGCTCCCCTCAGTGTTCAACACTTGCCTATTTTATGTGTATATAGGCAGCTACCTTGGAGCACCCACTTTACTGCTCATTTTTTGGTAAGATGTGACTCATCCTTGCAGATAATGAAACTCATACTCACTAAGATGATTTGTGCTGCCTTTGCACTTGATATAATTCCTCCATATTTTGCTTCTATGACTGGGACAAGACTTGTGCACAAGATCATTGCAAACATCACATCCAGCCCATGGCACCCAGGCATGCAGCACTGACCACAGGGCTCACTAATGAAACAAACTGTTTAAACCCGGATATAAAGATTAAAATCTTTAATATCTGTGTGAGGTGGCATCTCCAGAAATATAGCATTCATGAGCAGAGAGGCCCATTCAACAGTTCCATCTTCCCACCTAACTCAGTGGCGTATTGTCCTGGTTTTAGCAAGGATGGAGTTAATTTTCCTCTTGGTAGTCGCTCTCACTCCTTTCCTTGCTGCTCGGTTTCGTTTCCGTGGTCGCTGCTCAGGACGGCCTGTATCGGTCATTGGAACATTGGGTGGTGAGAAATCGTGCATTGTTCATTTTGAATATTTTAGTGTACTTATATTTTCTTACTGTAGTAGTTTTCCTTTGGTATTCTAGTAAACTGTCTTCATCTCAACTCATGAGTTTTCCTTTCTTCCCAATTCTCTCCCCCATCCCAGTGTGGAGGGGAAGGATGAGTGAGAAACTGTGGTGACTGGGGCCAAACCACCACATGAATCTTCATGGTACTGAGTGACAGAGATATGGACACATGCAACTTTCTCCCTTTTGTAGAGAGAGGATATAAACTCTTGATTCAGCTCTGAAATGTCTGTGCTTTTCCTAGGGAAATGAACAATTGTAAAGGCTGGTTGAATCCGTTACCTGTAAAGAAAAATCCCAGTAGCCTGCTGCAGGGAACAGGTGAAGAGATACAATGGTGAGATACCCGCATGTTGTAGTTCAGCCCCGATCGGGACCAGACTACGCAGTCTCTCTCTCCCGCTCCCCCCACCCTCCGAAAGAATAGGGGGAGAAATATAAGAAAAACAGCTCAAGGTTTGAGATAAAGACGGGGAGGAATCCTTAAAGTTACCGTCACGGGCAAAACAGACTCGACTTGGGGAAAAACCATTCATTTATTACTAAAACTAGCAGGAGAATGAGACAGGGAACAAGATAACCTCCCCCCACCCCTCC
>WHYT01017864.1:472419-564617 GCA_009806455.1 Tetrax tetrax
CTAGCCAAGGGCTTTTTGTAGCCAAGTTTAATAGATCGTTCTGGCTTGACCTAATCATGATGCTACTCTGCCTTCCCTTTTACACAGAGGAAAGATCAAGGAATGAGTTTCAAAACAATGAAAGGTTCCTTCTTTTTCCCAATTCAACAGCAAAAGTAGACAGCCTAAAAAAACACCTGGAGACTGATGCTTGCTATTTTATTTTCTACTTTCTATTCAACTGGGAGCATTTTTCTTCTTTTGCTTCTTGACAAAACAAATATGCTCCCCTCAGTGTTCAACGCTTGCCTATTTTATGTGTATATAGGCAGTTACCTTGGAGCACCCACTTTACTGCTCATTTTTTGGTAAGATGTGACTCATCCTTGCAGATAATGAAACTCATACTCACTAAGATGATTTGTGCTGCCTTTGCACTTGATATAATTCCTCCATATTTTGCTTCTATGACTGGGACAAGACTTGTGCACAAGATCATTGCAAACACCACATCCAGCCCATGGCACCCGGGCATGCAGCACTGACCACAGGGCTCACTAATGAAACAAACTGTTTAAACCCGGATATAAAGATTAAAATCTTTAATATCTGTGCGAGGTGGCATCTCCAGAAATATAGCATTCATGAGAAGAGAGGCCCATTCAACAGTTCCATCTTCCCACCTAACTCAGTGGCGTATTGTCCTGGTTTTAGCAGGGATGGAGTTAATTTTCCTCTTGGTAGCTGGTGTGTTTTGGATTTTGGATGTGAATGATGTTGATAAACATACCAAAGATAAGAGTTGTTGTTAATGAGACCAAGGACACTGTCCAGTTTTCCAAGTCTCGCTATTGCACAGGCACAGGAAGCTGGGAGAGAGAGAGACAGAATAGTTGACCCAAACTGGCCGAAGAGAGTATTCCATGCCATAACCGTCATGCTCAGTATATAAGCGGGGGTTGCCCAAGGCAGAAGCATCTCTCTCATGCTTGCTGGCTCGCTCTCACTCCTTTTCTTGCTGCTCGGTTTCGTTTCCATGGTCGCTGCTCAGGACGGCCTATATCGGTCATTGAAACATTGGGTGGTGAGAAATCGTGCATTGTTCATTTTGAATATTTTAGTGTACTTATATTTTTTTCCTTTGGTATTCTAGTAAACTGTCTTCATCTCAACTCATGAGTTTTCCTTTCTTCCCAATTCTCTCCCCCATCCCGGTGTGGAGGGGAAGGATGAGTGAGAAACTGTGGTGACTGGGGCCAAACCACCACATGAATCTTCATGGTACTGAGTGACAGAGATATGGACACATGCAACTTTCTCCCTTTTGTAGAGAGAGGATATAAACTCTTGATTCAGCTCTGCAATGTCTGTGCTTTTCCTATGGAAATGAACAATTGTAAAGGCTGGTTGAATCCGTTACCTGTAAAGAAAAATCCCAGTAGCCTGCTGCAGGGAACAGGTGAAGAGATACAATGGTGAGACACCAGCACAAGTGACAATCCCAGTGTGCTGCCCTACAAGTTAGATTCTGATTTTGTAATTATAAGCAAAGTCATATTCATTTCTTAAAGTGCTCCTTCTAGCACATGCAGGCTTGGGAATCCACCAGCTGTATGGTAAAGTCCTGATGCACTTGGCTCTCCCTGTACCTTGGGAAAGATGTTTGCCGTGGGAGGTACAAGGAGCTGGGGGGAGCACCCTTGCACCAGTTCCCCTTGGTCAGCAGCCAAGCCTTTACCTGTAACTCACCCCCGACTCAAAGGAAAGCGGGAATCTGTCCTGAGGATGATGGAGCGCAGAGAGGGCTCGGGCAGCCTCCCTTTGTGTGAGTTGTGGTTTTAGCATTATTTCTAGAACTTAATCACCTTTCAGTCGATACCCAGAGATTTGCTTTCTGCTTAAGCCAGGCATATACCTCAGAGAAAAAAGATCTATAGAGCTGCTATTTTAAAGCCAGTTGGTCACTTTTCCTTGCACAGCCAAAAAAGCCAGGAAACAAAATGTTCTTGGATGTTTTTGTAGATACATTTTTTAGGAGTATAACTCAAACACTGCAGAAACTTCAGGTAAGAAGTTTCTGGCAAGAAAACAGAGCAACTCAGTGCTGCCTTCAAAATCCCTGCAGTTTTAACTCTTTTATTAACTTCTCTGGTTTTCCTGTAGATATTGATTCTGTCAATTCCAATTTCAACTAGGCTGCACATGGGAGAAAAGTAAGGTCTGAGCAGATGGTTGTCATGAAATGAACAGCAAATTATTGCACAACTGTAGGTAAGGCAGCACATTCTGCAATGGTCTAAGTCAACATACATTTACAGATGCTAGGGCAAACAAACTCAAGGGACATTTGAACATGTAGGAATAGACATAAATTATACAGCCTGAAGACTGAAATCCTTAATCCTACAAACAGAAATGCTTCATCAAAATTTCTCGATATTGGACTTCTTGTTCCCCTTGTGAGAAAGTAATATTGACAGCATATGTTGAGGGAGTATGTAGAAATTTAGAAATCCAAATTATTCTTGTCCCTGCAGTGAAGCTTCCTGCAGAGGAATGGACCAGATATCCTGGAGGATAATAACTGTTATTTCAGGGACAACTGAACAGGTGCTAGGAAAAGATGAGGCAATTGGCTTGTTTATGGCAGTGCCTGCAATCTGAATAGACAGAATGAAAACATTTGTGTATTTCAACAATGAATTTCTAGTTTATAGTTTTGGGTTGCGAGCGAATCAGTACCTGAAAGGGGTTTGAAGGGAACCATGTTTCTGGGCAAATCATTGCATAAGTACCCTGGGGTTCTTCAACCTTCTGAATCCTCCAGAGATGGCCTTCCTCGGAGATGGAAAACTGGGCTTCAAACACTCTGTGGGGTGGAGCTGACCTACTAGTCCCTTGCTTACTGTATGTCCCACCTAAATAACAAGTCTGATGCAAAAAAAGCATTAAAAATTGTGGTGTACTCATCATGAGAATGTGTTGTGGTTGGCATCTAGCCTGAGTGGTTCTGTCCCACCTACATAGCACCCCTCTGTGATTATGGGTAGAAAGAGATGGAGAGAGCATCGGTTATAGGATCTTGTTTTTACATCTCTGTACAACATGCTGCCTGATTTCAGTAGTGAGTGAAGTGTTTCCTGAGCCAAAGTTATCCCAGCAGTTGCTGACTTTGTAAAATGCTTTGAAACCAAAAGGGTGAAAAGTGCTGGGAGCCACGAACACTTTTCTTATTAATCTTAAAATTGAGTAGTTGTTGGATGATCCAGCAATGCAGAATCCTAAGGACATTTTTTCCCGCCTGAAATTTTCCTTCCTCAGTTTATCTGGGTCACAGAAAAGGCTAATTCAATATTGCAACCATGGGTACTCTGCTTGGGTGGATTAATGAACTACACTGAGCGTTTACCTTCGCCCTGCCTAATAGTGTGTCAAAGACTGTTAGTCAGTAATTATTAATACTTTTGGCCTACATTCCTGCTTACTTGCATATATATATATTCTGTAAAACTATCTTCTTCAGTTTTATCCTGATGAAACATGCTTTCTGGTGCTTTTCATTTACAGTCAGGCAGCTGAACCATCACACTTCAAACGGAGAATGAAGACGCTCGGGCTGAACACAGAGATTGCCACCTGTCTCCTCTAACCCTTTCTAGCCTGATAGGCAACAGAGCATCCCCCACCCATCACAAGCTTGTAAAAGGCAGGCAGAGTGATCAGGGCATGAAAATCTGGATGGCAGCTTTAACGCCCTGTAGATTTGCACACTTATGGGCTGACATACCTTTAAGCCTGTTGGCCTGGGTGAGCTGGGGAGCTGGAAATGACTCAGTGCTGAGCACAGGCATGACCAATGAGGTCCTCTCTGTCCTTTCCTTCCAGTGCTGTTTTCCAGCTCTGTTCTTGCCAAACAGAGAAAAGAGGGCTGATCTACTTAATTTGCCATAGCAAATTGTCAGAGTTGTCAGAGTGGTCCAGCACACAGGCACATCCCATCCCAGCATTTCGAACAGCTACATGGATTTCTTCCCAAAGGGGAAATGGGATGGAATAGAGGATTTCCTGGGATGCAACCAGGTCTTCAAAATAGCCACACAGCTACTCTTAAATTTCAATTTTCATAGCTGCTGTAACAACACATACTCTGCAGGAAAAAAGAAATGGCCTAACTATACATATACCATTTAGAAACAGAGAAGAGGAAGGTCAGCTTACTGAGTGCTGATCTTCACGATAATTCACCCTCTCACATACTGCAGCTTAAAACATGACGAAGGCATGGGATGAATTTCTGTGTTTTCTTGACTATGAACTTTATTTTGCCTGCAGGGACCATTAAGTTTTCAATAGTGGTTGGGGATAAGCTGAAGGGAGGAATTCGAAAAGTACTGGAGATTTTAGCTGGAGGTGAAATTGCTTGTTTGTTGCGTTGTTGGAAGAGATTTACACTAGCTGTGTATTTTAAAGGACTGAACAATTAAACACAGTCCTGGTGATACAGAAAGACAATCAGGTTTAATTTTATGAGGAAGAAGGTTCTTCCCAGCACTCTTACTCCTGTGACCAGGGACATTGTTCAGATATATTGAACGTAATTTGAAGTACATCATTCTGGACTGTTCTGGCACACAATGAACTCCGTAGATAACCACTCAAATGTCTGTAAATGGGAAGATGATTTACCATGAGGTCAAAAGATCTATCAGGAGCTTTCATATAGCTCTTCTATGAATGAATTATCATTATCAACGGTTGGCTGCTACAGTTTAGAGCAGCTAAATTTTGACAATCTCTAAGGAGAATGGATGCACTTCGCAATGTTACTCATAATGTTTGTCACCAGACAGAACTGCACTTTGCCTGCTCTTGGGGGCGCAGCCTAAAAAAATAAGGTTTCTTGTAAACTGGATAGATTTTTGGTCACTTGAAATACAGGTGCAAACACCCCACGTAACTTCTTAGCAGCAGCCACTTTTGCTTTATCTTTAATTTTTATCTCATTTTGCAGTGGTAATAACAAGAAAGTGCAGAGGGGTTTTTAAGTCACTTTCCCAATAGGACAAAGATTATGCAACTGCATTTCTGTTTGTCCATGCGTCATTGCCTCCCAGTATTTCTCAAAACCAGCTTTTTGACCAGTCTTGACAAAGATGACGAGTCAAGAAATTAGTAAATGCCAGTAAGTTTTAGAGAGGTAGAGAAAAGAGAAAACCGTCAGTCTCACTGCTGCAACAGAGATGTCAGCGCGAGCTCCCTGGTTACCTGCTCGGTTTGACCCACTCGCTTCCCTGCAGGAGTGAGGGCCCGGGGCAGCATGAGTGTACTGCCTGGGGCTTCATCTGTTCTGGTAGTCCTGCTTTCCTTTACACAATGAGCAAACAAAAATAAAAAAAAACATTTATATCTTGTGTTCTGGAAGGGCATGGCCAGGTTCAGCGAAGCAGTTCTTGTGCGTTTAAGGTGCAATAGAAGTAGGATAGATCCAGCTTTTACTGCATCCAATTAAGAGGTAGCTTGTTCCACAAGCAAGAAACTATGTGCCAGATTAATTCCCTGTTACCTGCGACACAGATTGCTATCCCAAGCTTTTATTGGCATCACCTTGCTCACAGACTGACAATTTAGTGTGACTTGATCAGCAGCATGACTGAGCTGGACTCATGGCCATACCTCTGCCTCCCTTTGGGGTTATCAACCTTAGTCTGCAAGACACTGGACTGCACTGAGCACCCTGCCTGCTCCCTACTCACCTTTCCTGGTCTTCCTTTCATAAGCACAAGGACCTCCCTTTGCTCCAGGGTGCTGCAAGCCCACATAAATCTCACAAATAACAAAAAGGACACCAAAAAGACCATGAAGTGGTGTGTAAGTATCTCCGAAATGTTACTTAAGTATCTCTTTTGTCCATCTTTTGGTCCCTAACGTTTGCTGGCTGAGATGTTTGCCAGGATATGTCCACGGAAAGGAGTTTGGGTCTCACAGCCACAGCTCTAGCCACGTAATTTAGCTGAGTCCAGTTATGGCGACCTGGATGAGGGTACCAAGGGTCACCTCCCAACGTGACTTGTTGCAGCAAAGGAGCTCTGTGTTCCCTTGCCCCTTTGATTGTCTTCCATTCCCAGGAGGAGAAGGTCCTCTCTCCTTTCCCAGTCTGCATCGATAGGGTAGCCTTTTCCTCCCTGTTTATTTTCAGCCTTATGGGGTCAGAGACAGAGCGCAGAAGTAGGAGCTGCTCATCCTTTTACCCTAGGAGAGCAGGGAAGGAGGAGCCAGCAGAGCTCTTCTGTACGCCTGAGCTCTCTCTCCCCTCTCTGTTGTCCAAGTCAGCTGCTCTTCCAATTTTTCTGCCCCAGTATCACCCGGCACAGTTGCTAAAGCAAGCTCTATTCAAATTGTGGTGTTAGGTTTTGCCAGGGCATACAGTCTGGGCTGGAGGTCCCCCTGAGTGTACCCAGCCATGCTATACAGCTGAAGCATTTTGATTTCACTGATACATCTTTCCAAGGATGAGTCTAGCAGGCTGTATTTCTTCCCTGCCCTCCTCTTTCAGCATTATCTAACATGATGTGCATTCCTTCTGGTCTGTATTCATCGGGCCCATGACGGTGCTGGAAATAATACCAGCAGCCCAGGGAAGCTGCGAGTCAGCAAAGATATTTACAAGAAAGGAAATTTCCCCTTGCTCTTCTGCCGTCTCAAGCTGTCCTCCCCAGCGCTCCTTGCAGCTGGCCAGGGTGGCAGAGCACCGAGGCAGCCGGCCGGGAACGCCGTCAGCTCTCCGTCTCTGCTCTCCGCCAAAAGAAAAGCAGGAAGCCTGCGGTGAGTTCAGGAGGTCACAGCTGACATGGAGAGCTGAAAGGAGCTTGGAAAGCAGAGATTAATCTCCGGCAAAGATGCGTTTGACGTTCCCTTGCTATTAAAGCTGTCGGATCTAAAACGCACTGGCCTGTTTTATTATTTTACAAGTGCGACCTGCTAGCTGGGATTCTTTGTCATGGGAACCGGAATGCTGCTGCTTTCTGTTCCCATGAGTCACTGTTTTATGGCTCTGTTTAATCGGCATTTCTTTGCTTACTCTCTCACTGCTTGTGCTTGGGTCAGAGCTGAGTGACATGAACCAGCGTTAGTTCCACGTCTGGATCCCGTCACTAGAAATGAAGATATTTTTAGCCTGAGCTGAATTGCTGCTATTCTTAGCTGCTTGGCTGGAGCTTCTTCTGTACTCTCTTGTCTTCTCGCCCTTATATCTCCCGAAGATTTTTTACTTACTTTCTCCCAAAACTTGCTAATGAGGATATTTGGAATATATTACCGCTAATAGAGGAGGGAGTATCTTGGGATTGCACTGAATTTTAAAAGACAATAAGAATAAACTATGTTTTTCACACAATTCCCCAGACTCCATACTTTCTAAAAATGAATCTGTTCAAGTCTGTATGTAGGAAACCATTATCACTGAATTACTGGGGTGGGGTGGGGAGGAGGGCAGGGGTGGAGTTGTGTACTTTTATGATAAATCTTTCCCCAATTTTTTTTTGTTTCATGTAGGATCTGGTCTGAACTTGCTTAGGCTAGGAAAAACTTAAAGGTAAGATACATACAGCTCCCAACCTCTTACATTTAAGTGGTGAAAGATAACACAAAGGAGAGGTGAAATCATCAGAGGTTCCCGAAGGCATCAGCACCACCATCAAATCCAGGTCTTCTCAGCTGGGGATGGGGTTGCCTTTGCGCTGTTGCTGCAGTTGCTTTTGCTCCCAATTTTCCCACCTTTTATGCAGCTTTCTGAGAGAGCTGAAGCTGTGCTGCAGGGGAAAAACAGCGAGCTGATAATATCTCTTATTTATCATTCTTTTAGAAGCAGAGATATCAAATTAATGCCAAAAGTTGCCATTTAAAGCCTTTATTGATGGTAAGAGGTTGAGTACTCTCATTTAAATAATCTAATGCTTCAGCATTAGGGCAATATTCAGGAAAGCTGTTATTATCACCCTGAATATTATTCATACTAATCCATGCCACAAACCAGGGTGGGGGGAGAGGGAAGCTCATTTCATTCTATCAGGTTATAATAATACCTAATAGTAAAACTGATAATAATATAACAGCTCAGGCACAAACAGAACAGGATTTCTCTTGAGATATTGGTCTCTCTTGAGATATTGCCATGCTGCGAAGCTGCCAGCTGGGAGCCATCCCAGGGGACTTCGTGGCAGCTAGACAGTTACAAGCAAGTATCTGGATGCTGTACTGAGATAATTTTTAGTGCAGAGGAACAACAGCTGATTCCTTTAGGCTACTCAGCTCAGTGTCTGTCTCTGACCTTGTGGTTACTCAGGCTGGAATGCAAAGAGAGAGCGAACCCAGGCTACCTGCTCCCTCTACCCACAAGGGACATGGAGACCTGTGGACAGTTATGCAGGACCCCATAAGAAAGGGTCTGAGCGGCGTGGTGGTCCTCCGAGCTATCTCTTCCCTACACTTTGTCCACTCATCAGGAGATAATCTGCCCTTACCAAGAGCTCTGAGCATCTTCCAATAGCAGTTACAGCTGCAGGAATAGCAATATACCCACACAAATATCTCCTTTCTCTAGCTTCCCATAACAGATTATGTTCAGCTGAGATGCAGTGGATAAGAGAGCATCCAGTCCTTCCCTGTGCCTAGGCTATGATTTTCCACAAAACACTCAGGACAGAAATGGGAAATCTACCTTTGTGGAAAAGTAAATTCCAGACTTCTAAAATTAGGAACCAAAGAGTTTGCTGGAAGTCCTGTGTCTATCAAGGCACAGGTATGTGCAAGTATGTTGGTCTGTGTAGTACAAGAGGTTTCAGAGCACTATAAAGTGCCACAGAGATGGGAGAAGGTTTCTCGTGGCCTCACAGGAAGTCATCTGGGGGCTCCTTGTGGCTTCTTCTGTGTCTGCACCTACATGTCCACATCCACCAAGGCTGCAAACTGGAGCAGCCAGCAGAGGTGCTTTCATGTGTTTTGGGTGGTACCGGCTTTGTCCTGCTCAGAACTGACAGGCCGCTGCCTTCAACTCAGCATGCCTCCACACAAGTGCTCCAGGGTGTGCCGGGGTGTGGGTCACTTCAGCTTCAGCAGGACACCAGTACAACCCAGCATCCAGCCCCATGGGTGCAGGGTTGTCCTCTCCCCCCGCTTGTAATCCTGGCAGGGTTGAAACTGCTCTTTGTAGGCAAATGATGAGAAAGGACACCTCGAAAGCAGCCTAAGACACCAATCTTCATCTTCACAAAAGTGTTACAAGCAGAAAAATGGTAGCACATCAGAATAGACCCGTTACTGACAGTCACAGTGCTTTTGAGTGCCTAGGCTTGCAAAATGCAGGAGTGAGGTTTACAGGGACATATTTTTAAGTAGTGTGCATGTGTGTGTGCCTATGCATGTGCGCTTGTGTTCAGATTGCTAAAATGTGTAAACAGCAGAAAATAAGAAAAACCTTCCAGGGAAACAGTTGATGTGTTTTCAGGTTGATGATAGGAAAAATGGAAATAGATTTCTTCAATTCAGATTTCTGCTTCTCTTGTTATCCTAAAAGGACTTTTATTCATTTAAACTGTAGAAGAAGTCTATAATCCTACCAACTGGATGGACCACCGAGGAAAGTACATTTTGCTACTATTCCTTATCAAATCCCGGTGACAGAATAGATTGCATTTCTTGCACCATAGCAGTCCTTTCAAAGTCTTGCAGAAGGAAAGAATAACAGTACATTACATTAGATTACTTTCAAGGCAGGAATAACAAGCTGACAAACCAGAGTGGGCAGCTACACAATAATAAATTTGGTGCTGTTGGATTATCTGACATCAACCATTGCAAGAACATACTGGTGCATCACCACTCCTCTTACTGGCCAGCCTGCAAATTAGACCTAGCTCTGTCTGCCATTACACAGTTATACAAAAAATAGATCACTTTAATTGCATTTTAATATTTCTAAAATTATCAAAAGCTGAGCTGCAGAAGGGAGGCATCACTTCCCCTTCTCTATACCAGTATCTCTGTAGGTTTGCTTCCCATTAAGACCATCCCTAATTTGTGACACCCACCTCAAATCAGCTTCGGTATTCCATGTTTGAAGCTTCATGAAAATTTTGGATTTTCAGCTGGTGTTTGGTTATCCAACCACTGCACAAGAAAGCAGCTGGAGAGGTGAGAGAAATCCAAGGGATTTTGGGACTGAGCTGTGACACGACAGATTTTGGTCATTTATGCACAACTGCAGCATCTTGACGTGAGTATCAGCTTGATGTGGCATGAGGAGCAAGTGGAAATAAAAGAGGAGGTGGTCTCCGTGTTGAGTTAGCACTGAGCCAATCTCCCGGCACACAGATGCAGAAAGCAGGTTTAATGGGTTCTCTCAAAAACTCAGTTTCTCTTTGGAAAAACAATTAACAGAAAAATTTCAGCCAACCTTAAAGAGAAAATGCATCTTAATAGTGCTAAGAAAATTAGAGCAAATAAAAAGATGTTAAAATATTTATTTAAAGTCTTGAAAGAATTACATCAGTAGATGAACTTTCCTGGCTTGAATCGGGATTTTTTGAATGCAGCCATTCATTTCCACCTCATCTGGGAATGTTTCTGGTATTATCCATTTCTGGGAAACATGAATTCTTACAGGAATCTCATTGAATTCACTCTTAATTCACAGATCCCTTAACATGAAAATCATATGCTAATCACATGCTAGTATTATTCAGTTGATTATGACATAATTTGACATTAAGTTGATTGTGTTCCTAGAGAAATGTTAGGACGTGGGTACAATGTATGGACAACAGATTTTTTTAAAAATGAAAACAATCTCTTAAGCTTCAGAATTACAATTTAAGCACCAAGTTTCTTGTAATAAAAAGGTAAATAAAGGAAAATGAGAAACAGATCAGGGCAGACTTGCAAGACTCCGATCTGCTTCTTAGGAACCAATCAGTCAAAAAAGCATATTAAAGACTGTTGATGAGATGTAGTACTCAGAAGAATAACTGGTTTGAAAAAAAAATAGTTATTTAGGTTTTGTACTTTTGGAAAAATTAGTCACAAATCTTATTGTAGTCAGGAAGGAAGGAGACCATCAGCATTAATTTCACGGGGACTGAGACATTCAGATCTACAGGTCATGCCAGTTCACTTCAGTCTCTGGGAGTCAGCAATGACTATTCAGTTTTTCCAGCTCTTTCCCAGAGACAGACTGATACTAAGCTTAGCACGTATTGTGACTGAATTCTCTAATAACACCTTCAAAACATCAGGTACTTCTTGAGGTTCTTATAAATTTGTTTTTGCAAGCCCCTACCAGGGAAAGAACTATTATCATTGGCATTTTGCAGGTGGGTAGCTATGACATAGGCAGGTGAAGGACTTAGCTGCACAATGCAGTTACTGTTTCAGCAAACCCATGGTGCTTTTTCGTACTTTGGAGCCTGTGGCAAATGTGATGTAGTTTGATTTTGTTTAATCCTAACTCAGACGCTAACCCAATTTGAACTCTTTCACCAGAATAACTACGGTGCAAAGATACATCATTACACATAATGAAACTAAGGCAAAATAGTTCAGCAGTCGAATAATGCTGAGAAAACTCTTCAGTTAAATTTACAATCAGCTTAGCCAAAGTAACTGAGCAGAAGCTGGAGACAGAAATTGTACTTCCAGTGCACCAAGTCACCAGTGACTAAGAACCACCCCCAGTCCATGCAGGGTGTCAGGGCATGCTGCCCACGCCAGTAACACTCTTGGTCAGTCTGCCTGGTAGGTGACTGACAGAACAATAGCAAGGTTTTTTGCATGTTCTTTTCTGCACCTTTGGAAGTCCCCACACCTATTACTGCTTTTTTTTTTGGGGTTGTGAAGTCCTGTGTCTAATCCAAGCAGAGTGATTCCACCACTGGAGGGATGGAGGCATGAATCAAACCTGGCCCATCTGGCCTCCATGCTGCCCCTCACCTACTCATCCATTGTCCCTTCTCATCATGTAATCATGCTCAGAAGTCTGAATGAGAGGAAGAGTTAGTAAAACAGGGATATGTTTCAAAGGCTCACTGAATGATTGATGGAACTGCTTCTATTCATTCAGAAGAGTGAGTTGTTTTGTGAGTCATGAAGTCTGCTGAGATGTATAAAGAACTTCAAGCTATTAATTACTAAAGAATCAACCAACTTGATAATTGAAGCCCTCACAAGATAGACAAAAAGCAAATAATAAGAGAAGCAGCATGTCTTCAGCTGGCATGTATGTTTGAAAGGAAAATGTGAATGGCTTTTATATTAAGACTAATCAGAAATTTCAGTCTCCACATTTCATGTCTGATCAGTGGTGTTGCTCCAGCTCTTGACAATTTTATTATTTTGTCAATTGTGTGAGTACATTCAGCCCTACAAATATACAAAACTGGATCAAACAGGAGGAAACATGCAGTGTGACCCTGTCTTTCTACCATTCAGGTTTCGTGTAGGAGAAAGGATCTTTTTCCAACCTGTCAGCATGGTATTGTAATTCATTGTCTGAATAAATATATCCTCTGCTGGATATCCAACACTTCTAAGAAGGAGCCGAGGAAACTAATTTTCTTATGGTTAAAGGATTCTGAGATGTTACTGAGCATCCATTCCCATGGTTACTGCACAAGTGCTGTGACTTGCCAGGCAGACTGTAAAGAAAGACTTAATGGTTGTTGACTAACTCAAAAAAAGTTTTTTGAAGATCCATAGTAAAAATATATGAAGTGAAATTAACTGTTTCCATGCCGAAAAATGTCTGTAAAAACCAGCAAAAAGGATACAACCCCATCCAATACTCAAAATCTGTGCCTAGTGTATGTAATGCATTGATGTAAAACCATACTTAGTGCCTCTGCCAATGAAACCCCTTCTCCAACCCTGCACCTCTAATCCAAAGCATAGGCATATTTTTGACCTCTGAGAAACATCGTCTGATTCTGAAATGTAGTTTCTAGAAAAACTACATGGATCAACTATGAAGGTTCCTGAGATGGTTTTATCTCTCTCAGTGAAGATTTTTGGGAACTTTAATGCCAGTCAGTCTCTCACTCTTGCTAGTGGAGGATAGATGGGAACTTAGCGTACCCATCACAGGCCATTAATTTCATAAGTTAATCCTGAACAGAATCCAATGCATTTTGTTTGAATACGATAACGTAATTGAAATCATCATTCCATATGCCATTTCATAGCAGCTATAAAACATAGTGCTAAAATTTAAAGATCTAATAATTTAGGACTTGTTAGAGTTTCACATTTCTTGGGAAATGTAAATCATCACCTCCTAGGATCATAAAACTCTAATCCTTGTCCCTGGTGTGTTGTGAGTTGCTGTAAAACCTTTTATTTGCTGATAGTCTACAACTGGATGTTGCCATGATTTATGTAATACGGTTAAAATGCAGGAAGAGGGGAACCTAATATTAGCATATTTAAATTCCTTTACCTTTTAGTTTCCCTCCTATTATTCACTCTCACCATGTTGATTTGAGTCCTGAACAGATAAATAATAACAAAGAGGTTGAAGACATTAGAAGAAGTGAAAGGTGAATTGTGTACCTACAGTAATTGCAAAATTTTCTGTTGGGTTTGAGTTATTATTCAGAAAGATATCTGAAAAGATTGACTGCTTCTACCTCCCATCATCTGGTGGCTATTTTCAAATACTCCTAGTTCCTGACTTGGATGGTCATGTTTGACACAGCCTGAGCTCCTCATTTCTCATGCTTGCAGAAGAATTTGAAAAATAAATTTCATGACTCAAATACCAGACAGGCAGCAAATGAAAATGATTATTTTTTTCAAGATCTGATAGCTTTAAAGACACAGTTTCTGCATCTGATTTCTATTTTTTTTAACTTTTGGGGCTAGGATTCAGAAAGATTCTCTGGAGAAGAGTTAGTATGGAAATGATTCAGCTGAGAGCTCTTTACCCAGACACCAGCATATCCAGTGCTTATCAGTTCTGACAAATTTCTCATTCCACAGAGAATTCGTCTTGCTGCCCAGAAAACAGCAGGACTGCAGAGCACGGTTGCACATCTCTGCTGGTAAGTCACAACCTTCTCCTCATGAGAGGGGTCACATTCCCAGCCTCGGGGCAGCTCTGGGGTGCTCCTGCAGACAGCTTGTTGGGCAAGACCAAGTTATTGAGGCTGCTGTGCAGTCCTGTCCATGATCCTGTGCCCTGCTACCTCCCACCTGAGGAGGACTCATAAACAGGGAGACAGCAGAGATACATCAGGGCCTGAGGAGACACTTGCTCTATTTTTTTTTAACTACATTTTTGGCAAAGGAAGTGTTTTGTGGCAATTTACAATCTGGCTTGTTTCCATGGTGAAATCTAACCCCTCCAAAGTGATGAAACCAGATGTTTGCACAAAGGCTGTACGGGATATTTTTATATAAATGGTAACTTCTTAGTGAAATAAGGCAGGAGCACCAGCAGTAACAGGAGTTACTTCCACGTGCAAAGACCTACACGGGTGGTGACAGCAGGGAGGTGATTTGCTCCCAAAGCTGGCACGGCATGGCACACCCAAACCCAGTGCAGCCCTTTTATTATTTAAATGCATAAATATTAAAGCTAGCACCAGCAAAGGCTGTTAAATAATTTGTTGTAACATTCTGAATGGAGGGAGCTTGGGCTTCCACCTTAGGACTCTTGGACGAAGCCTAACAGCATGTGTTTGAGTGAAACAAACCTGCCAGAAACACTTCTGGTTCTGTTAAGATTTCCAGAGAGGCAGAAGAGTCTCAGCTTCACACTAAAGGTTAGAGTGGAAACAATTTAAAGAAAAATTGAGATGTTTTCATTGCCAAAAATGACCTACCTCAGCATCAGGGACTTCCAGAAAAATACATCGTAAAGCCACAAGAGCTGGCAGCTACAGGAATTTTAAATGACTCATGCTCACTTCTAGGTTGCTTGTGAACCATTAAGCAGATGTTTGCACCTCTAGTTTCATGGAGGCATTTCGGTTTTGCTCCTGACCCTTCACACACATGCTCTTTCTGACAGGGAATGTACAACCCAGACACAGACCTGTGAGATAGCAGGCTTGGAGCAACACCAAGAACTCACCCCTCACTGCTTTCTAGCCCTATTTAAAGGCAGGTTGGTTTTACCTTTTCCCTATTTTATGAGAATAATCCCTGTCGTCAACATGAGGTATGTATAAGAAATCAGTAAAAGAGGTTTTGGGAACACAAATTAGCACTATATCCTAACAGAAATGAAAAGTGTACCTGTAAATATTCTGGCTTGCCCTGTGCCATGCTGGTGCAGATGGAGAACATAACGGACCGTTCATGACCCTTCTGCCTCATTCCCACCTCTGATACAGCCATGGTGTAAAGGGGAGTGGGACCACCTAGCATGCAAACAAGGGCTTTGTCACAGAAAGACTCCCCTCAAATCAGAGGTCTCCTGAGGCAAGTTCATGCCTCCTGTTTCTAATTCTCAACTCTGATCTATTTTTTTTTTTTTAACATTAACATAGCTTTGCTTTATAGTTACCTCCAGCTGGTTGAACACAGATGGGTGAGCAGGACATCTTCTTGAGCTATTGCATGGTTGGGTCTGCTCTAGTGCTTGAGAGTGGAGAAGGCAAGACCCACACATTTTCCCCCTCTGCATTGGCTGACAGCATGACTGTGGTGCCTAATTTCGGGCATAGACCAGAATGCTACATGACAGACACTAGGTCCCATGAAAACAGAATGAAAAGACAACACACTGGGGAGTGTGTTGTAAATATTTTGCTCCATGTTGGCCAGTGCTGTAGAGTGTAAATATATCTATGTGAGGAACTCACTTCAGCCAGTGTTGAGACCACATTTACTTGTTATCTTCCTATTTAGTGGTCTGACTTAGACCACATAGAGATTATGAAGTGTTTTATACCACATGGCTGTGGCTGCTGATTGATCTTTGGTTTACCAATGCCACAAAATCTCTCCCTAACCTCCTTCTGCTGATCTATAGTGTGGGGGAACAAGCTGAAGGTATACTCTCATTGGGAAATTAATTCTCCTCTCATTATTCAGTTAGATTTTCAAGCTCCCAGTCCTGTGCCTCCTCCACATCTTGCAAGGCCAGAAATAGTGTGTATTTTCCAATACGTGTATTTGTCTCTAGCCAGGCCACTCTGAAGGGCTCCACATCGCAGTGCAATCAATCAAAACCTATGCTAGAAGTGGATTTTTAAATGGGTCTTTTATGTTAAGTTGTATGAATGACAACAGGCTTGGAATGATGAGATAGAAGAAAAGGAAAAATGAGTGTAAGCTTGTTTAGAAATCTGTCTTCCTTGCAGACTTTGCCTGAATTTTCTGAATGCAGAATAAATAATTTCTGTCCATAGGTATGAAAAAAATTTACCAGATGATCAAATGACAGTTGCAGATGAAAGCTGGGCTTCTCAGCAGCACTGTATGGCTCAGACAATAACCAAAAAACTGAGATGGACCAAGTGACCTATGGTCTGCTGAACTGCAGTACTTCCCCAAGTTCCTACAAGAAGAGGAGGTAGTAGGTAAAAATTCAGTGAAAGACAACACAGACTTTAAGCACAGGATAAAAAAACTTAAGTCACGTTACTTTCTGACTGGTAAGAGCTAGTAGCTTGCCCACAGGCTGTTATTAATAGTCAAGTTTATTAATGTTGATCAAAGTCATTTAACTTTGTGGGCCCACAAACATCCTCGCATCTCAGTATCTCTTGATAGTCAATGAAGACAGGGACTTGTAGGGACTGAGTCATCCTGCCTATTTTAAACACCATTGTAGAAAGAGACAAACTGCATACTAAATCAGCCTAGTCTACTCTACTGACTCCAATGGGTGTCTAGATGATGCAGTTCAGGTGGAAACATGGGGAACATAGAAGCCAATATTTACTCAGATGCATCCTGGCCATACTACCCAGTTAAGGCTCCTTAACACACTATACATCTGAATCTTCAGTTGCTTAGGAGTGCCTGCTTCATTTTGAATCAGCTGATCTGCAAAAATAAGAAAAGATTGGGTGATTTTTTAAGATCGGTCCAAAGACTGGAGAGTTGAAGACAAGTTCACACCAGGACTCCCACACCCTCCAAAATGCTAGAGTTAAGTCTGTAAAACTAGTACCACAAGTTCATGCTGATTTCCAGGAGTACCGTTTATTAGATTGAAAAGTACCTAGAGGATAGAAGTAATTCAGTAGTAATCATGCTCTGAAACCAAATTCAATTACTTAAGGACTTTAAGAGCTTTTTTTTTAGGTTGGATTCTTCTTCTGGATTATGCACATTAGTTTTACTTTTGGAAACGTGTGCACAACATATCCCTGATTTAAGTGCACCACTACTGAATGTGAATAAAAGGACCTGTTACCTTTGGTGGTGTGGGATCTCACTCATGGGTATCCATGAATATGGCTTGTCATTTCTGCATCTTCCCTTGTCACTATCACCAAGCTCCTAAGACTTGCAGGATATATCTGCGCCTTTTTTTTTTTTTTTTCCATTGTAGGAATTCCAATCATATAGTGTCAAGTCTCACCCTACTGTTCAGGCCACCTGTCCTTTGGGTCTATCCTCCTGTGTATTGCCAACCCCCAGGTATTTGGTATCACTCACTGCCAAATATGATCAATATTGTGCTGCCCCACTCTCTCACAGCCTCTGCATCAACAGCATCACTCTCTATTTCGCCCCAAGACCACCTTCTTCACTTCATCTCGTGTTTGAATCTCCAGAGCTTTCTGAAGCATGAAAGATGTTATGTTTTTAAAAAAGTCTTCCTCAACATGCAGATCAAATATTCTCTTTTCTCTCTTTCTTGCTGTATCTTGTTATGTCCTCCTCTCTCTATAAGCGGTAAAGCTATTCCACCTGTATTACTTTAAACAATTGCTTCACGTGACTCCAACATTCACTAAAGGAGTAAAGTGGCAAGCAAACAGACTACACACTGGGTTTTAGTTTTTTTAATTATGTCAGGAGAATTCAGGCAGTCTGGACATGTAGTGGTAAATTATTATTGCCTTCCCCTCACAACCTCTATACAGAAGAGACAGATATTTAAAAGATTTGGGAATACTTGTATCATCAAATAATTTGATAGAGAAGATTGCCCATCCTCCTTGCACCCAGACTGCTCTGCCTGGCACCAGGACTGCTAGAGCTGGCAGACACCAGTGCCTTCCTCTCCTGGGCAGCGTGATTCGGAGGGGCTCTCAGTGTTTCCAGGCTTCAGGATGTTCCACCTGCCATGGGAGAAAATGACCTAAGCACCCTATATCAGTGCAGGACAGAGTACCACAGACCTTTCTTGACTTCTGCCGCTCCCATAGGATTTGGTCCATCCATTTCTTTCCCTGTTGTGTAACCAGAAAGCAGCATATGTCTGAGTGTCCTTGAACCATCTCCCAACTCATTGCACAATCCTTACGTTACTGTGAGCCAGGAGGTATATGACCTCTACACGTCTTGGGAAAACACTTGATACTGCCCACATGCCCTCGCTGGCACAGTTAGCACTGCTGATTTGCAGTCAAAAAGAGCACTGCAAGCTCTCTACCTGGAAGCAGTGGAGTGAGGTGGAATGCCAAGGGAGATGTTCTTCTGCACCCACCTTGGTACAGATCCAAGGGAACTTCACAGCTACCATCTGGCAACCTACAGAAAAGCCTCTGAGAAGGGAGAAGTCCAGTTGCAGAGGCTGGGCTGTTCCTCTCGTTCTTTAGCCTCTCCAGGCTAAGAAAACCCAAATCAAATGATTATAGAGTGAACGCATGGGATCTGCTCTGGGCTGCCCCAGTTGGAGTTGTATTGGCCCTGAAGCTGGGTTTGGCCTGCTGTGAAGACAAGGATGCCCAATGCCTTTGTGAAGCCAAGATCTTTGTATGTAAATTGGCTGCATTATATCTTTTTCTGAGATATATTAAGTCTTTAGTATGCAAAATATAAATAATGTCTCAGATAACGGAAGGGGTTGACCAGTTGGTAAGGAAGTCCTCTCTCAAGGACTATTAAAGCAGAAGCATTTAAATAGCATAAAGGCCATAGAGGAAAGGCCAACAAAAGCTCATGGCTGGAGCCAAAACAGCTTATATGAGATCAAGAGGGTCTTTACTATTCTCGTTCAGCTACTGCATAGTTCTGCTACATTTGTTGGCTCTCTGGGCTGTGCTCCTGGATACGAAGCACTGCCACCTGCTGAACACAGAGGACTTGGTGCCTCGTTTTGCTGTTGCACAGTCTGAGTGCTGAAATTGCCGGTGTTGCAAGATGGTCATGGACCTACAGCAGCAACTGGACCCTGCAGGTGGGTGGCACCAGGCCATGCAGATTCTGGGACTGTTGGTTGACAGCTGACTGAATATGAGCCAGAGGTATGCCCAGGCAACCAAGAGGGCCAACAGCATCCTGGCTTGTATCAGAAATAGTGTGGCCAGCAGGAGCAGGGAAGTGATTGTCCCCCTGTACTCAGGACTGGTGAGGCTGGACCTCAAACAGTGTTCAGTTTTGGGCCTCTCACTACAAGAAAGACATTTTGTTGCTGGAGTGTGTCCAAAGAAGAACAATGAAGCTGGTGAAGGGTCTAGAGCACAAGTCTTACAAGGAGTGGCTGAAGGAACTGGTGTTGTTTAGTCTGGAGAAAAGGAGGCCAAAGGGAGAACATATGGCTTCCTGCAACTATCTAAAAGGAGGTTGTAGTGTGGTGAATGTTAGTCTCTTTTCCCAGGTAACAAGTGATAGAGCGAGAGGAGACGCCCTCAAATTGCACCATTAAAAGTTTAAGTTGGATATTAGGAAAAATTTCTTCACTGAAAGGGTTATCAAGCATTGGAACAGATTTCCCAGGGAGGCAGTGGAGGTATCTCCAGAGGTATCTAAAAGATGTGTAGATGTGGTGCTTAGGGACATGGTTTAGTGGTGGACTCAGCTGTGTTAGTTTTGCGGTTGGACGCAACGACCTCAAGGGTCTTTTCCAACCTAAATGATTTGATGATTCTATGATCTCAGTGCTGGATCAGGACAGAAAGAACTATTACCAATTAAATTCCTATCCGTAGGTGTATTCTTGCTTTTTCACTGGGTAGTGGGCTTCTGTATATAATGGTATGGAATTGTGCAGGACAGATTTTGTAATAAAGGTTTCTTTTTTTCCCTTGTTAATGCCTGTTCAATAGACTAAGCTCTCAGAAGAGTGGAGGAAATTTTCCTTTAAACAGGAACTGAGTAATAATGAGGGACTGAAAGAGATTTGAACGCTGTAGTGAACATTAATTTTCTTCTTCTGTTCTTTGTTACAAATTATAGGTAAGCATGTAATCAGACATAAGGATAAGGATAAAGAAACCACAGAGTTTGGGGAAAAGAAGGATTAAGGCTTGGCTTGACCTGAACCCATGTGAAAAACTTCCTGTCAACATTTATTATTTGTCTTAAACACCAGGATTAGGCTACACTAAGCACCGGACGAAAAAATGAAACAAAATCCCTGCCTGTATGAATTTACCATCTGGAGGTAAATGACACCAAGCAAGGGCTACATCCAGGCTCTCTCATGCCCCTGTTCAGAGCTGAGGTTTTGGTCCTGACCTATCTACACTCAGATTTTGACCTGGATTTACAAAACTATTGGCTCTCACCATGTTTATAGAACCATAGAATAATTTAGTGGCAGGCAGGCTTAATTCTGAAAACTGGGACACAATTGTGTGGTTGTGCGGGATTCATTAGGAAGGAATTACATTAAAATCAGGTTTAAAGTGTCTTGAACAAATAAAGGAGGTAGCATTTCATGAGAGATATATACACTTGTAATGGGAAATTATACACAGCACTTCCAAATCCTGTTAAGCTCCATGAGCTGTTTTGTGTGGTACGTGATGCAGAGTGTGACTGAGGAGATCCGCAACAGAGCACGGTCCTGTGACAGGTGACCTGTCCTGGCTGCATGCTCCCCTCAGTCCCTCAGAAGAAAAATATATATTCATGCATAGTAATCAGAGAAAAAGCAAATGACTAATGAATTTTGGATGAGAAGCAAATGAATTGTTCACTTGTGCTAAAAATACTCGCATTTATTCATGGTTAACACAAAGGACCATGAGATCCTTGGTCATGCATGTGGCACACGGGGCCTAATGTCATGTAAATGAATGAGCAATAATACTCAAATTACCTTTTTCCAGTGTATTAAGGGAGTATTGCTTGAGGTAGAAATGACTGCAAAAGCTACCAAAATTTGCAAGCTAACACTGAATAGCTGTGTTTTTTCCTCTACTAAGGCAAGGGCGATTACAAATCACAGTAATCAAATATGAAGATCATACTTAAAGTAAGGACAGAGGTAAGAAGTAGGAAAAAAAAAAAAAAGCAGCAAAACTCAGTGTGCTCTGCAGCCTGCAGACTTACAGAAAGAACTGGGATGAGTTTTTGGCTTTTGTTCCCTTACGCCAGTCACTTCCATGCAGCATGTGTTGAGAAGGAACGGGAGAAACACCCCATCAAAAGTCATAAAACAGCAACAAGACCACAACATATGAGGAAACGTAATCCAGAGCTCAGAGGAGGGTAGGACTCGGAGGGGAATGGTAGCTGTGGAGATTCCTTACAGAGAGGAATTCAGTCGGTTTAAAAATAGAAGTTGTCAGGCAAAACAGAAAGTCCTGGAGATGAGCAGGTGGCTGCAGCAGATTTTTGTTTGAAATGTTAAGGTGGAGTAAAATTATCATCTTCATCCTGCCTTTCTGTTTTCTGAGATTCAGAATAAGCCAGGAAAACTCATGAAAATCTCTAGTCTTCCCACTGAGCATCACCTTTAATGGGAAAACAAAGATAACATGCAATGTGAACTATTGATATTCTGAGTGTATTGATGTTCTCTTTGCTCCCACAGTTTGAGAGGTTATTTGGAGGCCAGATACTCTTACAAATGTAATTTACTGCCTGTGTCAAAGCAGATTTTTTTTTTTCCTTTTTTAGTTTCTCCAGGGCTCTACTCTGAAACAATTATCTGCATCTCTTCTAATGCTTGGAGCCAGTTGCCTCTGGCAAGGAAGGAAGAGATCTATTCCTAAAGTAACCAGATTATGTCAGAAATGGGAATAGGCAGAAGGAGACAAACAACAGCCAGAGCAATCCATCAGTTGTTCCCAAGGGGCTCTTATCAAACAGCCTTGACGCACTCTCAGTACAGGAATTTACTGGCACTGTAACCAAATAAGGCTTGGTGCATTGAAAGCATTTTCATCGATTATATACTACATGTAAGCCAATAAACAAGTCATCAAAGTACATGTTTTTGCAGATAATTCATTTAAAACAGACTGAGCATAGACTTTTCTGTCAAAAATATCTCTGCCGTGGTTAGATAGGGAAAGATACGTCATACCTAAGTTTGGATGTCTGTAGTGCACATATCTCCATCTGAGCTTCACATCCTAAGCTCCTGCCACTGTCAAGGGAAAGAAAAAGTAGGCAATTTAAAATATGATTTATATAATGTATTTTAGATGGACTTCAGAGTGAGATAAAGGAAACTAATAATCCTAGTTGTAACCACTATTAAGCAAAGCCAAATGAATGTCTCTTGATCACATGAATCCCACCAAAGAAGTTCATCCTAAGACAGCTTGGCTTATGTAGACTTCCAGTACTTGCCCAGTAACTGTAACCCTCTGGCCAGTCTGAGAATACTGGTGTATCTTAATCTATAGTGCTTGAAGATCATCTGGGACAACCTCACTGATCTGCTAGAGCTGCTAGAGTCTGACCTTTGTCTTGGTAGCCTGAGGGAGAGCAATGGCTAGGAGGACTATGGCTAGGAACAGCCCTATGCCTTTAGGGCAGCACCATCTGAAGCAGGTCTCTTTTCTGGACTTTGTTTTAGTATCTTTTAAATCCTAGGGTGCATCAAAAGAAGTGTGCCCAGCAGGTCAAGGGAGGTGATTCTTCCCCTCTACTCCCCTCTGGTGAGACCCCACCTGGAGTACTGCGTCCAGCTCTGGAGCCCCCAACGTAAGAAAGACATGGACCAGTTGGAGTGAGTCCAGAGCAGGGCCACAAAGATGATAAGAGGGCTGGAGCACCTCTCATATGAGGACAGGCTGAGAGAGTTGGGGCTGTTCAGCATGGAGAAGAGGAGGCTCCAGGGAGACCTTATCATGTACCTAAAGTTGCTTATGAGAAAGATGAGGAGAGACTTTTTAATAGAGCCTGTAGTGATAGGACAAGAGGTAATGGTTTTAAACTAAAGGAGAGTAGATTCAGACTAGATATAAGGAAGAAATTTTTTACAATGAAGGTGATGAGACACTGGAACAGGTTTCCCAGAGAGGTGCCTAGAGGCAACGGTTTCAAGCTGCGCCAGGGGAGATTCAGGCTGGACATTAGGAAATATTACTTCTCGGAAAGGGTAGTCAGGCACTGGAATGCACTGCCCAGGGAGGTGGTGGAGTCACCGACTATGGGGGTGTTCAAGAAACGTTTGGATGTTGTGTTGAGGGATATGATTTAGCTGAGAAGTATTGGTGATGGTTGGACTGGATGATCTTTTAGGTCTTTTCCAATCATGATAATTCTGTGATTCTGTGATTCTGTGAATTCTTGCAGTATTTGGCCCGTTAGGTCCCCTGACATCAGTTAAGAGACTGCCAAGACAACTTAAACCAGCCCAATCGCAGTGCTCACCACTACGCGCCTGCAGACTGCGGGACGTGGCTTTCGGCTGCCCCGGAGCTTTTTTACTCTGTCACAGCCATGTAAAGGGACGATTACATAAAGCGCTCTTGGTTCTCATCTTGAGCCCTATTGAAAACAAAGGTACATGATGACGAAGGCAGCGGAAAGGAGCTCTTTTTGTTTAATCCATTTCTGTGCAGAAGCCTCTAGGGTTTTAAAGTACTGAGGATACAAGTTTTAGAGCAAATTCACTGCTCTAGCCTCCATGCTACAAGTATTTTTTTTAATGGATATGCAAACATGCAGAAGGTCAAACTGAGATTACCAAGTTCCTGGCAGGTATTTTTCATTGACCTGTGGCTATTTCAACATTTTCCTTTTCTGGCTGAAAACTGTTATAACAAATCCACATGGCATCTTAGCATGTAGAGGGTTTTTTTAAAAAAATAAAGGATGACCCAAATGGCTTTACTAAAAATTATGATTGGCCTAGAATCATACACACTTTCCTGACAACATATGGCACATTTTCAGGGTGTAATCATGACACAAAGAGATTTGCTATGAAATTCAGTGGTTCTATGTTGTAAGCAGCAAACCCAGGTCCCTGATCTGTTCAGGCCTGCCAGCCTGGGCAGATATGTGGGACAGTCTCCTTCTAGCCCACTAAGGCGATCCAATCCCAAAGGATAAGTGGACTCTGCAGTCCCCCTTTGCTGCACACTGTAAATGGACAAGGTGGAGAGAGAAGACCAACCCGTATCTACTCTCCTATCATAAGGAGAAATTTGCTCACAAGTGATCACAGAATCACACCTACAGAAAGATCACAGATAAAGGTCTTTATCATCTTTGAGCCATCAACAGAAAGGTGCACAGTGCAGCTTCATAACCTCTCCCATAAGTGTATCCCCACAAGCTGGAGGAGTTAAAGGGTGTGCAGTAAACTGTGCAAGATTGTTCCTGTGCTTAGAGCAGCCACAAAGCTGTTTGGGACTCCTGGAAGAGGCTAACCTTCCATTCAGAGAAAACCGAATGGGCACAGACTAAAGAAGTTCTTCTTAGTCTACTTCTAATGTTAATTTCAATTATAGCTTCACTTAGTAACCTGAACAAAGACAAACGAATGGCAAAATACAATGCCGCACTTCACACATGCATAATACAATTTTTTGTTATCAAGCTAAGAAAAGAAAATTCTTTTTGACGCTCTATAAGGTGGACCCTATCACACCAACAGTCAAAATCACCAGCTGGCTCCACCAGGCTGGAATGCCAGTGAAGGTCTTAACGGAGCTGGGAGACAAAATTCTGAAGACAAAAGTGATGCACCAGAACAATCATTGAGGGGTTTTTTTTGCCACACAAAAAAATCAGAAGCCCACTTGAACTCAGTAATCCTGTATGAAACACAGGATATCAAGCAACGGCTACTCCTGTTCCTTTACAGATACAGCATTTACTGTGCTCCTCAACGAATCCTAGGCAATTACATCTAGCTAGTAGATGCTAGCCTTTATACTGAGTTTTATTTTACAACCCTAGACAACTAACCGTATCTGCACCACTTGTTACTATATTAATGTTTTATAAATAATAACATAAAGACAACTGAATGGTAAGTGAAGTAATTCAACCATTCCACAACAACAGGAAGCTAAAATTAATATTATGGACAAAGGAAAACTAGACAATACAATCAGAAGATGACAAGTGAAAGCCAAAGAGGAAAGCTGAAACCACACAAAAGTTTTACTTCAAAGAATTGCTTAATCAAACACACAAGTCCAGTGCTCATTTGTTTTTCCCATTTGCCCTGTCATAAACAATGAGCAATGCCACAGTTTTTCCAAGAAGCCACAGGAGGTAAACTTTCTGTAATTTAAGTCAATACAATAAGGAAAAAATTATTTAATGTAAAACACAGTGAAAACCTGATTATTAATTTGCCACAAATATTGCACTGTTTGTATTCTTAAAATTATTTACATTTAAAACTGTTCTTTTTCATTGCTGACTACACAGCAGAGTCTCACGGTGCAGAGTTCCAGTTTGCTTTGTTAAATGCTCAGTTTTCTCAAAAACATTATTTTTGGACTGTGATTTTTCTCATTGTTTCCAATGTTTGAAATATTTCTTTACCCACAAAGGCTGAGTAAATTAACATCTGCTATCCTTGAACTTTATCCAGACCTTATAACTGAAAATTTTTGTAGAGGGCAGTATCAAAATCATCAGTCCTCCTAAAAGTCCTTATTCTTGTGAAGATACTTATGGGTGTTATCAGTGAGCTTGCATTAAACTACATTACTGGATCCATCTGAAAAGTAAAGTAACATCAGAATTCCAGCCCTGCACAGGTGCAGTATCTAAGCTTCCAGACACATGAAGTAGTAAGAAAAGCTGAGTGACAGAAAACACTGCTGTGTAAACAGTCTTCAATTGGAGATAAGAGTAAAGAGAAGTAAAAATTCCCATCAGTTTCTCATTTCTGTAACTACTTTTATGCCAGCAGTCTGTAACTGAATGTTTTAAGGACACTGAAAGTTGATTAGGTGCGTTTGTAACCGATATTCCTGGAGCTGCAGAGCAGAAAAGTGATCTAAGCCATTTTTCTCACCGTTAAGGGTACTGAAAATAGAGCCAGCCTTTTCTACACAGGCTGCAAGTTGACCTACGGCAACATATACCAAACATGGTAAGTATTACAGAAAATGCACAATGTTATTTCCAACTATTAACAAGAAAAAAAAAGTATATATAGAGTAAGATCAGAGGATAATGATTTGCATTTTTTCTAACAGTTCATCTAAAGAATCCATCACATACCAAACAGTGCCTATTAGCCAAGGTAGGTGCTGAACACCTCTTCCTCAGTAGTCACCAATGAAAGGCACATAATCCCTTGCAGTATTTTCTTCACCAACAAAGCAGTGAATCAGGTTCCCCCCTGCCCTATCTGTAAACTCCACCTTCCTTCTAGTCATCCCATCCCAAAAATTTGGCTTGAAAGCTAAGTCTGGGAGAGTGCTGAGAGGAGCAGCAGGTGGGCTGGGTGGCACCTAGGGTGGGATGCAGCTGTAGGTCCCCATGAGGCACGCTGGCATCATGAAGGGCATGATGGGGAACTGCATGGAGCCCCTTGGTCCATTGGCAGCTCTCCAACTCTGGAGAGGCATCACCTTAAATAGATCTCCAGCTGCTCCGTGCTCTGGAAGTTGTAACCAGTTCCTTAAATCCCGGCCCCAAACTGAGCTGCAGGTGAGCGAGGTTTCAGTTCACATAACATATGCCGCCCTGGAGAAGCGGCATTAATGAAAGTAGCCAGGACGTGTTGTAATTGCGGTCAGCTCTGAGAGGGATGTAAGGGAAAACATGGGGCACGTTACAGCAGCACAGCCTTGAAGCGATGATGGAAGGTTTTGGGTTGTGCAGAGTCACACTAAATGAAGCTGACATAACCTCCCAGCCTGCCGCAGCCGCACAACTGCTTAACACTGCAGGGTGATCCCTTGGCTGTTATAAATGCCACACAAATCCTGAGCAAAGGCAACAAACAGGTTTGTAACCCATGTGAACACTGCAGACAGGTACCAGGGGAGCTCTCAGACTTGGTCTCACAACCACCTCCCAGCCCACTCCTGGACTTGGGGAAAACCAGTAACACTGTTGGGTCAAAACTGGGGCCATTCCCCACCTTCTGATCCATGCATGGAAACTGCAAGCCCTAAACCAAGCCTGTTATAATTGTCTACCTACATTAACTAGCCAATTATGTGAGACTGGAAACATGTATCATATTACAGATAAAGTCAGGAGCAATAAACCTAACGACAGCATGAAAGATTCAGGTTAGACATCAGGAAAATCCTTCCCTGGCAAGGGCAGAGAAACACCAGAACAGATGTCACTTAACATGTAACCAGCTTGTATGCTACCTCTCTTCAACTGCCTCTTTTTTGTTTTATCCTACATGATATTACACTCTTTTGGTTGTGTGTTTTTCAAGTGCCCACAGTGTGTGCACATGGCTGTAAAAATAATAAATACTATTAACAAACGGTGGCTATTACAAGATTTACAGCAGATATTCAGGATCCACCTTATGAATACAGGGCCCAATCCTAAAAAAAAATTCTCACTTTATTAATAGGCATAATTCTTATGTATGCTTTTAGCTTCACCACCAGCAATGTAAGTAGTCGCTTAAGAAACTGCTCTTGTAATAGTTTTGCAGAATCAGGCCCTAAAAACAGAGGATATAGATGATGAACACAAGATGCACATTGAGTGAAAACAACTCTCATTTTCCACGGTGGCAGAATGCCAATTAGTTAGAGCCTGCTGACGACGGTACAAGAAGAGGAGGAACAGTCATGCACATGTGCCAAATTTACTCATTTAAAAAGTGAATTGGGCATCACTGTCTGTTACAGCTAATCAACAAAATGAGATAAGTGGGGCAACAAATTATACCCCTTTTAATCAACTAGCACTGTCATTCTCTTTGTAAACAGGGCGAGTTTCTAAATTTGCTTTTGGTAAGTCTGAAGCAGTAAAAGAAGATGGAAACATCCTGTTAACAAATTACTGGCTCAATTCAAAGACCATCAAAGGACTTTCTACAGAGTTTAGAGCAGAATCAAAATACATAAATAGCATCACTCCATGAAGGAAAGTCAAGGATGAAAAACAGATTCATCACTTGAGTTTTAAAAAGTTATTTGAGAAAAGAGAAATTATTAGATCCTGATTGTTGAAAAGCATACAAATGAGTTTTTCCAACAGTGTGACTGTGCTATATTGATGAAAGCATAAAGGTTTGAAGAATTAGGCTTTTCTTTTACTTGTTGCTTGGCTGCATCAATCCAGACAACAGCCAGCTAGGCTGTGTTATTTCACATGTTTTTTTGTAAAGAGGAGTAGAAGGAAAACCCAGAATTCCACCAGCTTATCTCCATCAGAATGTAAGTCTTCTCTGAAAAAGATAAATACCACCAACTCTTTTTATATTCAGAAGGTGGCACCTGGACCACATAATCCTGATATGAATCTTCTAGGGGGAATTCCCAGTGCTCCTGGTACACCATCCCTACCAGAAGAGCTCCAGCACTGCACCCATTTATATTTTAGAACTCCTCAGTGTGAAAGAGCTCAGTTCCAGAGCACAGTGCTACACAAACAACAATCATAAACCAACTGAATTTAAAGTAATTGCTGGAAATGCTCTAAGTATTTAAAAAAACTTTTCCTGAAGTGATACAGGTCTGAACATATGATCAATTAAAGAAAAAACAAACCCCATATGTACAGAAAATGTCTATGAAAATCTAGGTTATCATCCAGGTTTAAAAGCTCCTTGCACAGGATGCCAGAAGATGTTGCAGCCTCTACAAAAATCTTTCTATAATACAGATCTTTATCAAATCCAGTAATTCAAAACTAATTTAACTGAAAGCAAAATGAGAAGCTGCACAGTTCATCTGGTTTACAAAAGCCTCAGAGCCTTCAGTAATCCAGTTAAAAAGAAGCCTGCTTGACTACAGAAGGTGAATACACAGCCTTTGCTTATAAACACACAAGGCAATTGCCTGAGGAGCAGCCTGGCATTGCATTAGTACTGTAATGTCCCTTCATTTCTGCTTTCCCTCTCTGTGAGGGGGGAAATTAAATTCTCTTCATAGTTTCTGCTGCCACTGAAAAATATTTCAACAATCCAAATACAGGCTGTACTCCACTGACTGCTAATGCCAAAGGCCCCCAAACCACTTACTCTGAAAGAAGGAGAGTTTTACAATCTATAAAGCAATGAAAAACTGATGGTTTCCTTTTGACTGTCACAGAAAGGGCTGCTTTGTACGTTTCTTTCCTCAGGGAATCCATTGCTATAATTTTCCATTAGAGAGTTTCTATATTCCTGTGTTGCTAAAGTGACTGCAATGTTGGCCTAATTTGGGTCATCAAAAATCTAGGATTAATCACATACCTAAAACAAACAAACAAAAATTGCTACATAAATTTACTTGCTTGATTATCTGTAACTATTTCTATCAAATACTATGCAGCATTCTCCAAAATGTTAAAACACACAGGCTGTAACTTCTGTATTTTTTAATCTATAACAAATTAAAAAAAAAAGAGTAATCTACATTTCATTTTTCTGTATTGCTATTATCAATAGCATACCCACTGTGAACATCATCCACTGTAGGATGTCAAAGTAACCACAGAAACATTAATCTAGTCTCAGAAAACCCTGCAAGTTGGGTAAGCATTAACCTCGGATGCTGTGAGGTTAAGCCTCTTGCCTGTGGCCACACAGTGAACTTGACAGGACCAGGAATAAAGCCCAAATTTCCCGATTCCCCGACCCTATCACCAGACAACACTGATGTAATTGCTAAGTTTTAATTTAATGGTCTGTACCATCTCCTGAGTTTGCAACAGCAGGTATTAATGTTTTACTTCAGATTCAAGAGCGCAAAGTACACTAAAAGCTGGTTTTAGTGTAATGGAAATGAAATGGCCCATCTCAAAACATCGTGGTGTTTAGAGCATGCTAATACCTACAGAACTGTATGAAAATTGGTTACTCATGTCATCAGAGCTGGCAATCCAGTGCTTGGATCAGCTTGCAGAGGGCTGGCTGGGACGTTTTCACACAACTCCTCTATGTCAGGCAGATGTAACCTTGACCCTCTCCTCATAGGCACGGCTCCATTGAAATGCCACAACGAGAGGTCAGTCCCATTAGATTTTACGGATCTTCAGAATCTGCTGGCTAGGTGGGATAGGTAGCCAGTGTGTGCTGGGAGGGGGTTACCTACCCTGCACTCAAAGCATGTTCTGGTTTCTAAAAGATCAAACAGCAGCTTGGTAGAGGACCTGTTATAGGATTCAACTGCCTGTTCCTCAGTCCCATTTCTGCTGTTATGAGTGTGTGCCCAAAACCTCTCTTTGAAGGAACCCCAAATTCTCTTTTTTTTTCAGAGGTCCTAAGAGCCCCCAAATGTCGAAAGCCAAGATGAGCTGCAGGTAGCCAGCCTTTGGGTACAAGTCATGAAGAAGCATGGAGAAGCACACATGCTTGTAGGCCACCATAATGGTGGTCAATCCTTTCTGTGTCGGGAAACCAGTACTCACCCAAAACCAAAGTATGCCATTCCAGAAAGTCTTGCTACATGCAAAATACAATTTAAAAAATTATTTTTAGCTTCACTGTCTTCCCTATGCCTTCATCTCTCTTGCTACTGACTGTCCCTTTCCCATCTTTTCATTAAGAATTTTCCCGACTTGCACACTTTATTGGTCTTTGAGCTCTTACTGGTCCTAGCCATCTCATGGATTAAGGATCATCTGCTCAGATAATTAGAAAATAAGAAATTAACAAATCAGAGAATAGTCATTACCTGTAGATATTCTGAAAACAGCCATCTCCGCAAATCCAACAGACAGAGCCATCAATTATAGCAATTCTAGAGGTAGACAGCATTTGCATAGAAAGAGTATTTTAACCTTGTAAGTGGAACCCACACTGAAATAATTTTCTCTATTTCCAAAAATGTTAATTCCAGTATTTCAGGAAATAATCATCAAAAATGGTGCTTGCAATGTCACAATGTAGATTGTGTCATGCTTCTAGTGATTAACCAATTCAAGAATAAGTGACTACTTAGCACAAGGGAAAGAAAGACAAAAACATTTAGCCAGTAACAGCTTCAGTTCTCACTGACAATCACCTCTCGTCATGAATTTCTGGAACTACTTGCATGTACAATGGCATACATATGTTTAGTATAAGAGCCAGAGGCATCCAGTTATCTCAGTTACTTGGATAATGCTAAAATAAAGACATGCTTTCTTGAATAACTTCAGTTCAACTATAACATAAGAACACTTTTAAACCCCTAATAGACTTCATCTTGTTTCATTTTTAATTTGAAGAATTTATTTATTGGAAAGGATAATGTACTCAACTAAGAATCTGTTGGAAGTTTTATTTAACTATCTTGGAATTTGTTAAAAGTTCACCTTATAAATATATAAAACTAGAATTAGAATTTTTTTAAAGAATGTTTTGAGAACAGTTTTTGACCTAGGGCTTTACAACAGATCTTTAAAAGATGCTGTAAAAAATCATTTTTCCTCATTTTTTAAAATTCTATTTTGATCTTAGTTTGAAGGTAAGTTTAAAAAAACTAAGATGCTGCTTTTCAAGAAAAGTTATATACAAAAAGCATGATACCATTTTCAAGCAAAAATTCTGGGGAAGTGTTTATAAAATTAAAGCAGCTTTTGAAAACTGTTATAAACATTACGACTTGGCAACTTTAAAAAAAAATTCCAACTAGTTGAATAAAAAAAGTCTGCATAGAAAGTCATGTTGGCTAGGTATCTGTAATTTAAATTAGGTTTTGTAGTAGTAAACATACCAGAGTAACAGGAGGAGACGTGGAGAAGGCTGAGACGGAAGGCATACACACACACATATGCCAGCCCTTTTGTTACCTCAAATGACATCATTTCACGGCATCTCTCTCTATACGGGGAACAGCACAGGACAGACCAATTCCCAGATTAGAAAAATAAGCCTGGATGAACCACTTGCCCTGCCAGAGCAGGCTGGTCGTGCTGCTGGAGACACCTGGGGTCTCACGGTGTCCCGTGGATCGTGCCGATGACTGAACATTTGTCCTGGGAAAGAGGGTGTTCACTGTGTGACCCTGTATGCAGCCACCTACCAGCTGAGGAAAGCCCCGTGGTCAGAGACACCTTGTATGGACTTTAAAAAGGGGAAAGCTTCAAGACCTCAGTAAATTTCCAATTATTGGAAAATTTTGTGACAGCAGTCTGGATGTGCCAATGTGCCCATTTGAAATAAGCGAAATACACTGACCATAGTGCAACACACTTCCTTCAGGAGCTGCTGCACTCATAAAGCCGTATCCAGGGATTTTCCCACAGAATTGATGAGGGGTCAACAGCCACTGCAGAAAGCATGGACACTCTCCTTTCTCCCCAGGACTGAACGTGAGAGCATAAAGCAGATTCAGAGCCTCCTCGTCCCCAGCTGAACGAGCTGGTCAGAGCCATGGGATGACTGCCAGGGGTGGTGGGACCACGCTCAGCTCTCTTGTCTTCGGTCAAGTACAACATCCCTTTCTGAGCTGTTTGCTCCCTCCTGGGCAGGGGCAGCAGAGTGCCTTTCAAGAAAAGCTAAAGTGAGCTGTAAAGGGCAAATGCATACAAGGGGTGCCATCTGGCAACAACGTAAGGAACTTGACGCAGAGTGACTTAAAGGAAAAAAAAAAACCCATTCAGTGGCTTTATATAAACCACTGCCATAAAACCCCTGTGTAAAAGCAGTTAAGGGCACTATCTCTCCCAGCCTGAGGTGCCGCTGGCTGATCGCTGCAAGCAGAACAATATTCATGTTACGCAATGTCTCACATTAGGCCTAAAATAAACAAAATCAGGACTTGCATTTTGACAGCAATGTGAGCCAGACAAAGCTTGTGCTGCTGGGTAAAACCCCTGAGCTCCTTGCCATTGTTGTGGAGAACTGGGATGGGTAGGAGGTGAGCAGGGGCTGCCTTGGCTACAGGAGCCCTGGGAGGTGCAGGCCATGCCTGGGAGACGTGCAGACCTCCCACCAGGCCTCAAGTGACAGGTCCTCCATGGTCCAGCCCACAGCGTAGGCTCTCCACGGTAAGAAAAGTCTAGCACTGTCAGGGAATTAAGGCCTGAACCGAAGCCACCTGAAGTCTATCAATGACTTCAATGTATTTTCAGTGAGACCATGGTAGCACTCTTTGCAGGAGTTAAGATCTCTGAGTCTCTGATCACTACCCACCTTCTTCTTCAGATTCCTCAGCTCACAGTAAACCTGCACTGTCCCTGACTTTTAAGGACTACAGAAACCAAAGATGAGCACATTAATTCATTATGTGTGGGAATTGTTTACATTTGCACCAGGATAGGTTCAGACTGGATGTCAGGAAGCATTTCTTTACCAAGAGGGCCGTTAAACACTGTAACAGGCTTCCTAGAGAGGTGGTCGATGCCCCAAGCCCGTCAGTGTTTAAGAGGCATTTGGACAATGCCCTTAATAACATGCTGTAACTTCTGGTCAGCTCTGAGTTGGTCACGAAGTTGGACTAGATGATTGTTGTAGGTCACTTCCAATTGAAATAAACTAGTCTATTCTAATCCATTTCACAGACCAAGTGTTTTCCAAACAATCCTGAAGACCGAGGAGATGGCAAGTGGACGTTCTGCCACTTATGCTTATGCTCACCACAAAATCCAGTGACCACGCTTATGCTGAATACAAAAATCAATTCACAGAATTCACCAATCCTTGAAATCCACTGAAACAATTTACTCCTAAACATACTACTTTCATGGGGTTTTTTTTTTTGCTTATTCTTGTTTAAGTTTCCCCATTAAGTAAGACAACTTGCCACGTGCAGCCTCTATTATTGTTATGGCAGTCTGTGCTGGGGAGCTTGTGGTCCAGCCTGGTTTAGCGGGTGCTGTTGCCTTGGTACCACAGAACCCTCCCCATCAGCAACAAATCTCCTCTCCTCTCAGGGTTTGCCATGAAGAGCAGCATTCCACTCCCGAAGCGTTGTCATTCTCCCTCTCCCTCAAATCAGAATAGCTCCAGTTCCGGATAATTACACTGTCAATTAGCAGAGCTCATTAGTGGAAATACTGCCATTTTCAGAAGCACCAACAATGGCTTTCTCAGGGAAAACTCCATCTTCGAAAACAGATGTCAAGGCCAGCACCAAGTGCAGCCTATGGTACATTCCCCCATGTAAGTCTTCAACTCTCAGTCACAGTCAACATGTGGTTCAGATCCCTCTAAGAAAAGAGCTTTAGCAGGTCGAGGGAGGTGATTCTCCCTCTCTACTCTGCTCTAGTGAGACCACGTGTGAAGTACTGTGTCCAGTTCTGGAGCCCCCAACATAAGAAGGACATGGACCAGTTGGAGAAGGTCCAGAGGAGGGCCACAAAGATGATAAGAGGGCTGGAGCACCTCTCCTACGAGGACAGGCTGAGAGAGTTGGGGCTGTTCAGCCTGGAGAAGAGGAGGCTCCGGGGAGACCTGATAGAGGTCTTCCAGTACCTCAAGGGGGCCTACAAGAAAGACAGGGAGAGACTGTTCAGTAGGGCCTGTTGTGATAGGACAAGTGATAATGGTTTTAAAATAGAGGGAGGTAGATTCAGATTAGATATTAGAAAAAAAAAATTTACACAGGGTCACAGAGCACTGGAACAGGTTGCCCAGGTGGTGGATGCTCCATCCCTGGAAACGTTCAAGTCCAGGCTGGATGAGGCTCTGAGCAACCTGATCTAGTCAGGGATGTCCCTGCTCCTTGCAGGGCGGTTGGGTTGGATGACCTTTGAAGGTGCCTTCCAACCCAAACCATTCTATGATTCTATGATTCTAAAGGGGTGAACTTAAGTGACTTTGCTATAGAAAGGAATCTGACATAACACTAGTTTCTATGCAGTAGAGACCCTGAAGTATTACTTAGGCTTCTTATTTTTCCTATGAGTAATATAATGTGCAGAAAATAATATATGAGCAGACAGCAAGGCATAATACACATCTGAAGAAAATTATTTTCTATGTTTTGCTACAAGTGTAGTTATACAAAGTTCACCATGCTGTAATACTTTGGTTTTACCTGTTGTAGTCAATCACTAGCAAACTGATCCACCTTTACTCCCAGCAGAATTAAAGATTTTGGTAACTTTTCAGTAAGGTAACATTCAAATAACACACAAACATCAATTTCATATAACCTTTCTCTATAGGGAATTGAATTTAAGACCAAAAGAAAAAAAAAGTCTAATTAAAAAACTTCTACTAAGTTTTAAAAGCTCTATACAGTTACTTCAGATGATTGCTCATAAATTCAATAAAGCCCTAAAGATTACTCATGTCTACCAGTGTTATCATCAAGGGGAAAGCAACTTTCTTTTTTATCTTCCAGAGAAAATGGACTTTTATTATGCTGCTAATCACACCTACACATTGACTACCCATCAGTGTTAGAAGCTGAAAGCTATGAGCAAGTTTTCTCATTTTTAGAAGACAAGAATATTTTCTGATTGCTCACTCAGACTTTAGAACCAGGGATATGATTTTCCTAATAGCATCTATTAGTCCAATATTAAGAATTTAAGAACTTATAAAGAATTTAAGATCTTATAAAATGTCTTTTTACTTAAAATTACACCCAATCTCAAATATACATTGAATAAGAATTTCTATTTGCAACTGAAATTTCCAAAATGGAATCTGACATATAAAATCCACAGTGTTAGGGATCATTCGTATGGGTCACTATCATTTCTAACATGAAACGAAATTCATTGCTGAAAACTTCTGCTGCACAGACCATAAATATATTAAAGAAATTGGAAGATTTAACAGATTTCTCATAGCACTAGAATAAAAATGTTAACATTTAAACCTGGAATTTTCATGATAGATAAAATTAAGAGGAAGAGAACTTTGATTTTTAGACCTGTATGATGCCCCTTAACCATTTACAATCCTTGGCCTCATTTTTCACCTGCAAATGTTGGCATAAAACATTGCACGGCAGGCAGCTACCCCTCCCAGAGGAAATTCCTCAAATATCTCCAAAATTTCTTCTTGATATTTACTACTGACATTCCTTTCATGCTGTCATAAATGCTAGGTGACTTTCAAAAGTCATCAAGACTGAAAGAACTTCACTTGTAAAGCAGAACAGTCCTCATGCTCTTCTGCAACCGTGGCAGCCCTTGAGAGCATCACATGTAGCCTTAACATGTCAAGCAATATTTAAGCAAGCCACTGATGAGACCAGTGTTAAGATGCAGAGGGTGCAAATGAAAACATTTTGTTTCCATATTCTTGACCATCTAGCCTTTCCTGTGAAAACTACCCAAACCTGCTCCAGATATCATTTTTTCTTTACTGAAGTTTTCTTCTTCTTCATTCTCTAACGGTCAAGTACGCAAGTTTTCCCCACATCCGGTTACTATTTTTGTTTTTGTGTCATGTCCTTTGTGTTCTGGTAAAACGTCAAAATTTAGTTAAGTAGGAACTGACATAGAGGATGAATTACTGACAGGATTAACATTTCACTAGTAAAAATAAGGAGTATATCAAACACCTACTTTATGTGGGAAAAAAATGAAAGGAAAACAAAACTTAGGGTTATTGGCTGCTGAGCACGTTGCTTTTTAGTTTGCTCAGTTTTAGCTCATCATTTCCTTGTACTCCCCTGTCTGCCATTGTGTCTGTCTGCTTTGTTTTATCCTCCACAGTCTCACATGTGCCTGGCAAGGGTCCCATGTTGTCCTCCTGTGGAGCACCAGAGCAGAGGACCACGGCTCCTGGCCAGGGATGCTGTTCGTTTTGGTGATACGTACAATAAGCAATGACAATGCTGGAAAACTCCACTTGCATTTGATGCAACTGGTGCCTATTAGCCTCCTGTGTTTCTATTTGTCTTCCGTCCCTAAGCAAAATCTTCCCCAAACTCTACACTGTCTACACTCTGCTTCTTCCCATAAAATGTCCTGGGCATCCTGTTGGTGTTTTGCCAGGCCCCTGATCATAGGAATATGACCCCATCATTGTGCTGAATTATTTAGATTGCTTAGGAGTTCACTGGGAGCTGATAATCTGCCTATCATGACCCATCTAAAACTGGAAAATGGTCATGTACGTTTTAAAAATAGTCTGTTTATCACACCATATATATTGATTATTTTTTTGGAAACACTCCCAAGAGCCAGCATTCTGGAAGTCAATCTAAAATAAATATGACCTGAATTTACCCAGTACAGGTTGGATGAAACCTTGTTACTAGGCACCTAGCTTTTTTTATTCTCCATCCCAAATTGCACACATGTAAACAATATATAACTGTCTACATATTAATAACACAGCCTCCTGGCAATTATGAATCATTAAACAGAATTTTAATGTGGCTTATTTCACAGCCGTGCATTGGTATTTGGAAAACTTCAATTCCCATTTGCCAAGTATTGAAATGCCTTTCAAAATCCTAAAGTTGTATCACTAAAGTGGCCTGGTATATGCACTGAACTAACGCCAACCATCTACCTGTGACCTGCCAGAAAGAGAAACAAATGCTGTCAGGCAGCAAAAAACAGACTGCAGAAAGTTGAAGCATAAAAAAAACCTATGATTGAAAACACCAGGAAAGAGAAGATGCAGATCTGCAGCCCTGGTGCTAATAAAACTCTGTCGCACAACCTCAGCATCTGACAGCAATCCCACTACAGCAAATTTTACCTGACTGAAGCTGGGACGGGGAAGACACAGTTGGCTTTGGCACCAAGCTTCAGATCATTCCGTGCTTGAGAAAGGCTGTCAAACTTTGATTTCCATGTAAAGGCAGCTGATTACTAATTATTGTGTAAATTAATTGCTTCTCAGGGTTGATTGCAGCCACTATTTACTGCTACAGCCTGAAGAAGTCAGGTTCTTCTGTTTAGTATTTGAACATATTTACAGCTTCCAGAAGCAGAAAGAACACGTTTAATTTTCAGCAGTCTACCTCAATGTCTCTTCCTCACTAGAATGAACTATGGATACTATTGTCACACATTTCTTGTGCAAATAGAATTACATTATACACCTGCTTCATTACTGTTGCTCATGAATAATAAGGATGAAATGTCAGGCAAAGAACAGATAGTTTCTGAAAGGGGAAGGGAATATAACTTTGGAATAAGTGGGTTTTTTGCAATAAATAATTTGTAATAACTTGTTACAGGACATACATTTTATGGAACATAAAACTAGAAGCATAAAGTATTGTTACCTTTTGGTAACTTAAGATCAAAAGGTTGTTCTTAATTCCCTCTTTCTTGCCTGAATCTCAGATCCCGTGGTTAACCCGGCTCTTTGGACCTCCCTAAAGCGTGGGGCATCCTGGTGTGAAACCGGCATGGCTCTGTTTCAGTTCTGCTTTGACTTCCCTCTTGCTCACAAATATGACAAAGATGAGTGTCATCTGTTTTATACACGAGATCCAGGTAGCAAGACTATGCTGCCGAGAGAGTAGGAGGACGGCGCTGTGATGTGAGAAGCTCTAATGCAGTTGTGTTGGCAGGAGCAGCTCCATCATCTCTGCATGCCGCCATACAGCTAGAAAACGTTCAACCCTTGTAAAATACCTCATAGGTAACAACACACTCGGTTCTCCCCTGCCCAAAACTGCACTCTGACACAGCAAGCAGCATAAAGGTTTGCAGAGACGCAACATCCTCCCCTTCCACCACATGTTCTGCCTCATGTCTTCTATTCCAGGAGTGGGGAAAAAAAGGAGATACTCCATAGAGAGACCACTACATAGATGGAAATTACTCTAATAAGGGAGAGTTTTCCATGAGGATTTCCATTTGCCTTCCACATACACTACATGCATGTTGTACGAAGCAAAGAACCTTGCTGGAGCAGAGTATCCAGCCCATTATATTTTAAAATGTTGGTAAATTGAAAATGGATGATGTCCCTTCTCTTCGCTCCTTCCTCCTCCTGTCCCCCTACACACCACAAATATATTTTTGAAGAAAAGAATACACCCACTACTTGAGTAGATTCTAAGTATTTCATGGATTATGCATATTAGGCGGAAATGATAATACATAATTTCAGCAAATCTGCAGTGCTCCATGCCTATGGAAAAACTGCAAGAATTTTAGCAATACAAGCACTTGGACAGGAGTGAACCTTCCCCTGTGAAGCAGGGACCAAAGTGCAGCAATGGCTGCGACCTGCTGTGAATAATTAATGACATTTTTTTCAAGCAGTGACTTACGCCTGAATTCCTAAAAGAAATAGTCTACTTAAACTGGTTTATTAAAGCTGTATCCCAAGGAAAATCCACACTCTGTTTAATGGAGCAATCTGATCAATTTGTGATGCATTTTCCCTCTCTAGTTTTTTACGTGCTATTCAAACCCATACAGCGCATAATTAAATCAAGGATGGCTAAAATATCTCTCTTGCTTAAATTACTATACATTTGCCTAATTAGCAATTACAACCCACTGTTGCCAGAGATGTTTGCTGAGTAATACCTCTGTTCCCCTGTAGGCTCGAGCACAACTACAGAAAGTAATAACACACAAACCCCACTGCAGTTAGATGCTTAACGAGCACTGCGGATAAATCAAAAAGATGGTCACAACTTCAAAGGAACCAGAGCTTTAATTTACAGGACAGAGATTAGCAATATAATTAATGAGAATTATAACAAAGCGAAGGAGAGAAATCGCTGAAATCCCCTAACCATGCAGCTTTGGGAAAAGCAAACAAATAAATCCCAAACCAGAGTCAAATGTTGTCTAAACCGCTTATTGGTGCATTGTGCTTCTGATCTGTGATCCACTCCCTCCCCTCCCCGCCAGCCTCCTGTTAAAAAGAAAGAAAGATTTCACACCAATTCCACACTTCGGAACAAGATTTCAGGGAGCTTTTCTTTTCCTGCGATGTAGGGAACAAGCAATGATAGGATCAGATAAAAGCACATAATGAGATTAAGTCTCATTTAAAAACCCCTCTTGCGCTTCAAAGGCGCTAACTCTATTAGAGGTAAGACTGAGAATGGTACGTACACTGACAAACACAACACAGTCACCGTGCAGAAGAGACCCTACACTGCAGAAACTGCATTTATTGCCACAAAGCAAACAGTCACATCAAATGGCAAACCACTTTTCTGAAGCACATGGATTTTATGGGATGAGACAGGACAATATTGGACAGGGATGTGCCTTGCATCAAAAGGGTTTCTAAGCAGCTAAGTGTGAAACATCTTCACATTCAAAGGATGCACCTGTAACACTCAGGGTAAGTAATTGCTTTTTTTGCAACGAGCACCTGGTACGGCAGCAGCTCAGGGCACTCACTTGCCACAAACCACTTCGTCTCCCGGCATAGCCGTGTGTTATGGATACTGTATTTCGGTCCCAGAGGCATCACAGGGAAGGCTGCAGACCCACCACTGCCCCTGAGCACACGCACAATGCTCACCGCCACCTCCTGCATCCCACCCGTCTGCTGA
Organism: Tetrax tetrax; assembly: GCA_009806455.1. NCBI lineage: Eukaryota > Metazoa > Chordata > Aves > Otidiformes > Otididae > Tetrax > Tetrax tetrax. The sequence goes on from WHYT01017864.1 coordinate 513,228, forward strand.
GACTGATGCACCCCACTCTGTGGTGAACAAGTCTCAAGTGTTTCCTAGGGACTAGAATTTCTGGCTTTCAAACGCAGAAACTAAAGGAAGAACATGCCTGATCTTTAAGAGAAGACAGAGAAAACCGCCTGCAAAACTTTTGCAGGAAACACAAATTCAATTTTATTAAATATGACTTCTAAAAAGAAAGAGAAATAAAGATATTTAAATACAAATTCAGATTATCACAGGAACTACTGGGAATTCAAAGATTAAATAATTACATTGAAAGAAATCAAGTAACTTACTGAAAATTAGATGCAAGTTTGAAAAAAATATATTAATATACTTCTAACAGTAGCACTGACAAGTGAAGAAATTCAACAAATTCAGTGATGTATAGGCCACTCAAATAAATTATATGCACCTTTTTTTGAACAAAAATGTTTATTCATTTGCTAACTTTATTACATTAATCATATAAATACCTTTATAGACAGGTATGCAAAGCTATAAAAATAATCACACTTCATATCAACTTGTCAATTATTAATTTATTTTGTTTTCCTTTGTGAAGGATATAATTACTGTTTTTATCAGCAAAATTCTTAAATTTCTGTAAAAATATTTGATGTATAACATATACTTTAATTTTTGTGCCAAAGATTTTCCTACAAAATTCTTTAGTGAAAATGACTAATCCTCTAATGGGCAATGTTCATCCTCATATTGTGAAGATGACTGGTAAAATTATTTATTAGCAATGAATCCTTAAGTGTTCAGTGGCATCCAGGTCAAATTTAGCTAGAGACTGACCTTAATCCTAAACCAGATTTTCTAGTCAGCCTCTATTCTGCCAGCACGGAAAAGCTACAGGTGGCAGAATGAAGAAACGCAATCATACCAGATAAGAACATTCCTTTCTAAAGACAACTTAAAAATAAATTTCTCATACAGATTTATGACTAAATTGGCTGTTAGGCAGAAGAAATATAAAATAAGACAAAACAAAATGCTGCCTGGTGTGGAGTATTGCTGAAAATACAATGTTTCCACAGAAGCCAGCTCTGAGGCCAGACAGGGTTGCAGACTGGAAGGGGGATGATGTCCAGGGCACTGCTGTAGGCAAGGGGACGTTTTTGGTAAATTCTGCTCTCCCTTTCCCAGTGTCAGCTTCTCAGCTCCTCTTTACATTCAGTGCCATTTCTGATGGTACATTTTTTTTCCCAGGGATCTGAGTATAAATGAAAATCATTGTCTACAAGGATGTTTCTATTTCCTAATTAACACTATTCCACTGTTTCCTTCATGCAATTCTGGAAATGTAAAAAGGCCTTGCAGCAGGAATATATTACACGTATTCTCAGTATGGGTATCTTCAAACTGCAACAAACACAGGATTCAAGACGCAGTGTCTAAACTACACCAACTTCCATATGATATCGATAAGAGTGTTTTGTTCTTAACATCTATCTGAACAATGTCATTGCTTACAGGGTATAGGAGCACAGCATAAAAAACATCACTTCTCACTCTAAAATTAACACAACACTCCCATGGATTATGCAACAGTACTTAAATCCAGGCAGATTTTTTTCAGAGCTGTGTTTGCAAGCAGCCATCCATGGATTCATCAATACCATTATTTTAACAGAAGCTTAAACCACAGTCAATACTTATTTCATGACTCATTTTTTATACAGCTAAACTTTCTATTTTTATTTCACCTATGTGTAAAAGTCTGCCACCAAAATATTCTATAATGACAAAGAAATACTCCAGTGGGATGGTCACCACCATCATGCTGTACAGGCAGGGTCCAAAAAGTTCCCCAGAACCTTTTTCCAACAAACCCTGGGGCACCAGTTACCACCCAACACACCCAAAGCTAAACCCTCCTGGCAATAGACCAGAAGATAAATCCAGTTTTAGTGCCACCTTTCTCCAGAATACCCAATTTATCACCCACCAACCCCACAAACAGCATGTTGGGGAAACCTTCTGAACCCTCACTGAAGCTCTGCCCCTTTTGAGGGCATAACCCCAGGCATGCGGCACACAAAAGTCAGAACAAAGAGCCGTAATTAGCGAATCCCAGCACACTAAATTAGATTCAGTTGCAGAAAATATTTTCAACATATCTATGGAGACTGGTAGCAAGACTTTTACAGCACAATTTGGCCATCAGAATTTATAACCAGGAAAATGTTTGATCCAAATTAATACAATGGCCATTTATTTTAATAGCATTGCATGTAGAAAATATACAACCAGTACTAATGTACTTTCAGAAATGCTAAGTTAGCTGCTTTTCAGGTTATAACAGTAATTCACATTACAACAGAATTAAAATCTGTTCAGCTATAAAAATGAGGCAATAACACATCTCTCGTTAGGAACTCTCTCTTCATCCACTTAGGAAAGCCTCTTTCCCTGACAAGACTTCCATGAATGGTTTTCTCTGCCTTGAGGGTTGGAAAGTCAGTCACTTTACCAAAAATACCCTCAGATCTATAGATATAAATATGCACAGACAGAGCTATTATGATTTTTCTGAGCCTAGCAGTCTGACACCAGGGAAGGCAATGCAGTCCATTCCTAAGAACTGGGAGAGGCAAATTTGTTTGGCCACTGTTGTAGAACAGGAACTGCTTGCAATGGGGCAGTATTTTTTGCCACATCTGGAGGCGTTTTCTGCGACAGCCAGCTGAGCGGTAAAGCCCAGAAAATGGTGACATTTATAGTCACACTCAGGAAAGGCAAACCCTTCTGCGTCTGTGCTCCAGTGCTGAACAACTGCTGTTCTCACTACTGATGTAAAGAACTGCTAGCCAAAGTTGGCTCCAAGAGTCCTTTTCTCAAGGGAAAGAAGTCCTTTAGTTAGGAAGACTCCCTTCCCTTTCAGAAAAGATGACTGTGTGGCTCTCTGTCCCAGGGGTGGCTTTGCCAAGTGGACAGGTAGGCTAAGGCTGAAGTAGAAGAGCTCAGGCTATGAAGAACACCCACAAAGTAGAAAGTCCTACGAGAGACCATATTAAGCAACCAACATAACTAAGATGAGATATAGTGTCATGAGGACCAGCAGCTTAGGTGCAGCACCCAGTATCCAGCAGCAAAATAGATACAAGCTAAACCTGGGATGGCTGTAGAGCCTCAAGAATTGAAACACCCTTTCCAGGGTGACAACTGGCCCACCAGACAAGCTTCTCTGAGGTGGACAATGAACAGGGAGCAGAGCAAATGGAAATAGAAGCAAATCTCTAAGTCTTCTGCCTTCTGTCTTGTATGAATTTGATGGGTGCAGCTGGTACTTGGGCTTTTTACAGCCTCGCAGCAGGAAACAAAAGTTTTCTTCTGAAAGAGGAGCCCAGAATGGAGGTGGCCTCAAGACAGTTCACAGTGAGATCAGGTCTAACATACAGGGCAGCAGCAGTGGCCACGAAAAAGAAGTAGCAGCAGCAAAGAAACAGAGGGGTAAGACGGGTGTAGGACCCAAGGGACCTAGAGGTGAGGTTGGAGAGGAATGCCAAGAGGAAGCTTGGCATTGGGAAGGTGGTGCTGGTGGGCACGGATTTGGGACTGGTAGAGAAAACAGGGAGCAGAAATACCTGGGAAGGATCTACAACAGGTGGCTCAACTGGAAGGGTATTTGGGGCAGAGTAAGGACTACTTAGTAAGGACTCCTCTTTGTCTTTTGGTTTTGTGGAGGGCTGATGCAATGGGCTCTGGGTCTGTAACCCAGGCTGTCTGGCAGAAGCGAGGAATTTTTTTATTGCAGAAGTCCAGACAGGTGATTTGGACACCACTGTCATGCCTACATCAACACACCCTTCAGCATTAACCTATAATTAATATAAAGCAGCTGAGCTGGGGACTGTACAAAGCTAAGTTGCAGGCCTTAAGAAGATTGTATTGCCGAGTCTATGGTCTCTCACCTTCCTATCCCTACTCTATGGCAGCACAAGTAATGAATAATACCAGGTGCCTGCACCAAAACACCTGGTCTTGACTTTCTGAGATGCCGAATACTTACGGACCCTGCTCAGTCTGGGTTGTGACTGATTACCTGCTCTGAAAATTGACACCTCTCCTTGAGAGCACCCCTAATCAGGGATTTTTGAAAACATTAGCTCCACATCAACCTTCCAAAACTGACAGAGGGACTGTGGCCAAAGGATATCAATCAACCTGAGCTAAATTACGATTAGGGCTATTGTACAATAGAATAAGATTTAGAGGGAGAAAGCACATTCCTCAGGCATCAGTTAAAAAAGCCTCACTTAAATAATGTGCTTTTTGCTGCATGCAACAAAACATAATTCATCCTGCAATCTCAGCAGCTTGTGTTAAACTGAAGCAGTCACAGCTGACCTTCCTCAGTCACTCTGACAAGTCTATATTAGTTGTCCTCATTACATAAAGACAATCAATCAGAAATTGGAGAACAATGGCCTTATAAAGGTTCATTAAAATTGAATGCAAATCCTCTGTGCCACTCAGTCAGGGACAAGGTATTCCCAGAGCTACAGACACACATCTGTGCCAAAGTCAACATTGTTGGTTTGGTTTTTTTTCTTTCCTGAGTAGGGTCTGGGCCCAAGAGGGAGCTTGCTGATCACCTCAGGAGAGAGAACTTACAGAAAACTACTCAGGGTTTCCCCGTTCAGTGTGACTCCTTCATCTTCTCTCATTATTGTGGCACAGAACAGGAAAGATATTTATACATGTAGCTGCTGTAAATTACATTTTTTTAATACTCTAGTATTACCCTGATGTACACACTCTACACCAAAAAAAAAAACAAAAAAAAAAAAAACCTAATTTATACATAAATTCCGTTTCAGCAAGCGCCTCATTACTAATTGGGATTATCGGGAAGGGACTCAGACAAAGGACCTCTCCACTTTTCATCCTCCAGAACTTCCTCCTTTATGACAAGGCAGGCTGGCTCCACATCACTGATTTCTAATGCAGAAAGTAGAGAGTATCGCTGTCACACATGATTGAAACAAGCTAATATCTTCAATTTTCAAGGGAGATATGGAGCAGAAAAACAATTATCAAGGAAGAAATGAGATCCTGGGTGCTTAAGTCATACAGGTCTGCTAGAGGTCACCAGAGTTGCAGTTTCTCATATATCTTCAGAAGAAGAAATATGAGGTCTTGTTCAAAATAGTAATGAGCTGCTGCATATCATGTTTGGAAGTCCAGATGCCTGTCAGAAAAGTCAATGGCTGATAGTCAGGGACCCTGTTTGATATACATGAAAAGCAGCTGTTCCTAATATACTTAGTTAACCTGACACCATCAAGCTTATTTTCGGTCACTGCTGGGTCAACTCCCATTTCTTCCTCCTGCCACAACCCTACACATTCCCTTCCCCGAATATAAACCTCACAGTCCAAAATCCAGATGGCCTTCATGAAACTTTACATTACCTAAATATAATTTTACTGGTGTTTTTTGGTTTTGCCCAACCCCACCTACAGATTTAAATCAAGATCCAAGTGTTGCTTTTGGTCCTGACTTAACTGGACAAAACCTCAACATCTAAACAGAAAAAGTGTCATCCTGCATCCCCTTTAACAGGATTTTCTCCTCTTGCTATACTTTAAAGGTGAAAGTAGTTTTCAGAAGCTAAAACATTAGAAACTAAAGTTTTCCAGTGATTAACAAAACTTAGAGTACTCCATCTTCTACTGTTCTTTCTGTTGAGCTGATCTTTGCCTGAGAGGTATTAATAAAAGTAGACCGTATTTGACAATTTTGTCTGCTTTGGCCAAACAGCTTAACCAAGGTACTTCACTAGGTGCTCCTGGAATTCATCTAAGTAATTCAAATACCACGGGAAAACATTCCCAAACTTTTGATATTGCACACTGCACCTGTTATCTTCTAGATCTTCCTCCACAATCACAGATAAATATGCTTACACATCAGTGCTTCACATTTCTACAAGGTAATCTGGAGCAAGCACAATCAGTTGATGAAACATTAGTCTTATTTTCACTCCCAAATAATGACAAAAAAGTTAATACACAAAACATTTTGCATATATAAAAAGGCATCAATATTGTATTTGGATCTGAAAGCCAAACAAGCCCTGTGACATTTAAGGACTTGCACCCAAGTGAAGCACTACATTTCACATTAAGAAAAAATAAAAACCCCTCACAAACCTTGAAGACATTCAAAGTCTCCAATGTGTGCTCCTGTCAGCTTCCACGGAACACACGTGTTGTCTGAGGCCTCTGTTGTAAAACAATCCCAAACTATACAAACAAAACCTCATCTGTATCGAGGGGGAGTCACATGGAGCTCCTGAATTCAGGAGCTCCAAGAGTTAACACTGACTTGGTTCCAGGCCTCCACCTTGGACTAGGAAATTACGCCTCATACAATGCTGTCAGGCAATTTTTGTTTACACACTGTATCTGCAAATGTAATATTAATATAGAGTGAATAATCCACATAGGTGTATAGTATCCACAGAGTATCCACATTTCTACAGAGTCAAAGACAAGACAGTAAGATTTTCCAGACCTAACAGTTACATGGCAAGGATACTTATAATACCTCCTGACTTTTGCACTTAGAAGCAAAGATAATTAGGGTAATGTCAGCAAGATAGTTTGAATTACTAATGAGAGGTACACATACTCACAAAAGCATTTGTCAAATCAATACATTAAATGACCCAGCATTTTGATAATAAAGATCTCAAAAACTTCATTTTATGAAGTAGCAGCCTCATCCTCTAAGAAAAATCTTTTCACAGAAATGTCATACGTGTTCACGGTCTCATAGATCGCTCACCACTTTCCAGGAGTGTGGGGAGGTGGGGAAAGAGAAAGCAATATGTTGTGCAATGTGGTACTTGTAGCCAAGCAAATATAAAATACATTTGACAACTCACTACGTGAAGATACTGCTGCTACTGTCAAATCTATCTTTAAATATGTGCTTAAATAAGGGATTTAGAATCTGTTTCAAATGCTTGCTGAAGTCCACGGGACTCTCTCTGTTATTAATTGCTAGGAGCACTCAAGCTCATACACAATAGAAGCAGGTACATTACACCAAATGACAAAACACATCTTTAAACTGGTCCTTAACACATCTGCTCACTGCACCAGCATTATTCTCAAGAGAGATGCAAATCACAGCGAAGCCTCACAGTACGGGTGATACGCAAACACATTCTCATAGCCTCTTTGATAGGACAACAGACAGTGTGGACTAGGACATAGTTTAAGCCTTGACTTTCATGACTTTCACAGTTCAGTGGTTTTAAAATAACATGTGCCTTCTGTTATGCTGAAATTACTCGCTGTATCTCAAAATGTGACCAGGTGGAAATCTGCAGCTGGAAAGGTTAAATAAAAAGGAGGGAAGAAAGGTTTTGGAATTGTGGCTCCAGAGGCGAATTTGAAACTGAGTGACTAATGCCTAGACTGCTGCTGCACTGAAGATTTTCAGAAGGCTGTACGTACTTTAATCCAGCAGAAATAATGCTGTTTAAAAAAACCTAGGAAGCTATAAGCACATACTTTAAATATAGCCGTGCATTTGATTTCAAAGCAGAGATTTTTTTTGACAGATTCTACATCTTAGAGAAAGTGGGAAAGAATGGCAATAATGAGATTTTGTATATCTTAAGACTTTTGGTCTCAACGACTGGACCTATTTTAATTCAATGTTGGAAACATAGCCTTTGGAAGCAGTTTCACAGCAGGAACAGAACTATTCTAGGTAACAGTAGGTAACCTTAATTAAACTCCACTTGAGCATTTCAACTTGAGGACAAGCAGAAAGGCCAAGCCCCCAACTCCAAGCTTGCCCGCTAGGTAATTTTCCCTAAGATTTATGCAGCAGCTGGCCATCTGTTTAACTCCCCTCATTTAGCTGACACTAATTTCTAATCTGGATTTTCATTCTCCTTAAAGATTTCGTTTTAAAAAAAAGCCTAAAAGTACTTCCAAGTAAAGTCAGAACATGAAAATAAAATGTAAATATTATACACACTGATAGATATATGTGTTATATGATTTAAAAGCTCCAAGGTTTGAATGGAGTTAAGGACTACAGTGATTTTTGCCCATGCCTGCCCTGCACCAGCCCTAGCTGAAGTATGACAGTTTTCCTTCATTCCAATTTGAACAACTGATCATTAACTGCATCAGGATGTGATAGCACATGGCACATAATTTGGATGAATTCTGGAGAGACAGTACTTTGGATGCAAGGATAATTCTGCTCCTTCCAATCACATCCCCTCTGCAAACCGGGCTTTGTGCCTCCAGACGGACAAATCTGATTCTTCACCTCCTGGACTGTGCGCTCTTCTGCACCTCTGGGCTGCAGCAGCAGGTCCACCTGGGTCACCAGCTCCTGCCTTTAAGAGACTGTGATCGTTATGGAAAGGAGTGGAGAAACAGCTTTCCTGAAACTGAGCTGTTTCATCGTAACAGCGGGAACACAAACCAAGCAGCTTATGCATATACCTCTCTCATCCGGATGTGAAACACTGCACACCTGGATGAACCTGGTGAATATACGATATGAATATATGGTGGTATACGAACAGGTGATTGATCACCTAAAGAACTTGAAGCCTTTAGAGACCTTCTAGGTAGGCTAGAATCAAAACCGACATTTTCCGTTACAAGGTTGCACTCGCAAGAGCTTTTTACAAAAACACAGGAAGAAGTCAGAAAAGGAGATGGAACAGAAGGAGTTAGACAAAATATTTTTTTTGAAAACTAGAAGTCTGAAAAGCTCTTGAAAGATGTAGGGAAGAGGCATGGGTCTGCATGCAATTTTTGTTACTTTTTCTATTCTGCATGTTCGTGCATGGCTCTTTCTGAACGCACAATGCACTGCCTGCTCTGTACCCTCATGGCTGAGCTTCCCTCCAGCAGCACAGGGACAGGTGTCCCAGCAACAGCACCCAAAAAAGTAGTCTCTTTAGTTGTAATCCTCCTCAGGAAGGCTAGACCATTTTAGCTGCTTTACAGTACGGCTGATTTTATTGGCCTACGTTCTGCTACAATCTTCACAAAAGAGAAAAAAAAAAAAAAAACAACCCTGCATGATCTACTCTGGCAATTACTGAAAATATTTATTCCTATCTAAGAGAAGCAAAGAGTGAATGGTAAATACTAATTTTAAGATGATACTGTGAAGGATATTTAAGTTGCTAGCATGTAATAGGACCAAAAAAAAAAAAAAATTTTCATCCTTCTGTTTTCCCCTGTTCCCTGTATGAGAAGAACTCATTCACTGGATATCTGGTTTTGGAAATAGTTTCCCCTTTGATACTGGACTGATACTGGAAATAGTTTTCATTCCTGTAACTTACTTCCCTGCCCTTGCTGGCTTCCTTTTTCTCTCCCCCAATGCTTCTGCTGTCTTCCAAGGTTCGTTAGAGTACAGTGGAATTTGGGCATGTTCTTCAGCAGTATTTTGACAAACGCAGATCAAAAACCACCTCAAGTCCTCTTTTGTTTTTCTGGCCTCACATTCTTCCTTTAGATGGACTGATACCAGAAGCAAATATTGATTAATTTGCCTGCCACTCTCCTATTGGTTAAATACCTCAATTTTTTTTTTTTTTTAAATACTGAAACAGACATTTTTTCTGTGTGTGTTTTATCCAGGAGACAGAAGTTTTACTGTTCCCTGCAGCCAGGCTCAACTCTGCTCTCTTCTGCAGACAGATCTGTTTAATCACGTCTTTTCCCTAAACCCAACTCCACATTGTCATTATCACCCTGCAGTCCTATAGGAAAAAGTCCATGTGATGTACTGTCTTTACTGAATTACCAGATGAACTATTTTAAGAAAGATGAGTCACGGGAGATATATCAAAAAAGAAAAAAAAAAAAATCAGATATAGAGTACAATAGCTTATATAAATACAATGGCCAGGATTTTCAATAGAGTTAGCTGATTCCTGTGGGTCCTCTGTAAATTCCAGGCAACATGTCTCCTTACTGGACTGCTTCATACTTTACTGCTTCAAATTTGCTAGTTTTCATTATCTTCCATATCTTTGAAAAACGCTTTGTAGGAAAACAAACTGTCTTATCAATTTCCTCGATTGAAAACCTAATAACTAAAACCAAATATATTTTACAAATATTTGCCTGCCCATCATGAAATTTAGAGTTTTACACATACATATTTGATTCAAATCACCAGAGTAAGTGAATCCCCATAACGGCTTCCGATGTCAAGGCTTAAACTACATTAACTACATTAATTTCCTCAATTTAATGCAGTGTGATGAAAAACTGCCGGTAGGTTTATTCAATAATACACCTGTTGACCTCTTTCATCCAAGGAATGGCTAATATTTATGACCACTTTTACTGGAAGAAGGGAGTTGATGGAATCAGGTACTTTATGCAATCTTTTCTACAAAGCAAGGGCAGCCACAGAAAAGGAGAAACTGTGCCTTTGATCCCAGGCACAAGACTGTGGCCAGCAAGTACTATCTACCAAGATGTTCTTCTGAGGCCACGCAGAAAAGCGCAATCCAGCTTTTGAGGTGTCTCTTCTGTGGGCCCCTGTGTTATTCACCTCTTCTCACACACCATTTCATTAAGCTTTATTCATTCCCCTGAGTTTAGGCAAACCATCTCAGACTGCTTTGCTTTGCCTGTAGTTCTGTTAGTGGTCCTTACTGTTTTACCTATGAGCTCTGTGAAGGACCTTCTTGGCTTGCCTTTACCCTAGATGAATAGTAAGTGTTAAATCAGTCTCAGCAAGATTTTACCCAAGCCTTCATTGAGCGCACATTTGAAATCTTCATGGTGTGGCTCCACTGCCACATAGCACTGGGCACCACTACATTTCCAATCTGCATTTTGAGATACTATGAAAAGTTAAGGCCAACTGAAAGCTGACACAAATCCTCAGCCAAAACTCCAAACCTCCAGCCAAATTTTGCTCACTTGCTAAAAATGAATTTAAACTTTTGCGTTCCTGAGATCATATCATGTTTCAACTAAAATTTGCTTTTTTGAGGTAAGGTGGTGGTTGCTTCAGTTAATTAGAGGGGTTAACCCAATACATTCTGAAGGAATACCTGCAATTTACTTGCCTGGGGAAAGGGCAATAAAGTCAGTCTGTCTTCCATTACAGTTGACTAAGCATTTGCACACCAGAGATTGGCTCTTTGGGTATGTCCCTGGTTGAGCGGTTTGGTAAGAAACTTTTCATATGTACTTGCACCGTGCTTTAGCTCCAGTGTGAGCACAGCAGGAATTTCACATATTTGAAATGTTCCAAGTGGAACATTTTGAAGCAATTTGCAGTAATTTGAAGTTCAAGGGGACAACTCATCTGCATAAAGTTTCTTGTGTGTCTGAAGTATTTGCAAGTATGGAGAGCTTTTGTTTTAAAAGTCAGAAAGTACATGCTCTGTACTGTTCTTACTTGAAATGCATGTGAATTCTGACTTTGATTTGACCAAAATTATTTTATTGGATACTTCTGGTATCTGCACTACTTATTTAGAACTATACAATGTTCATTGCTCTATTCTCGTTCCTGGCTACTGTGACAAATTTGAATAGACTTTTTGCACTACAAGCAGATTTTTCAAGAAGCTGTAAAGAAAAGGTATTAAAATTTTGTAATACGTGAAGTGAATTGACAAAAGGCAACAATTTAAAAGTTCCTCCTCCCTTTAAAAACAGAAACTGAAGCACTGCTCATGTAAACATTTATGCACATGATTAAATATAAGCGTGCCTACTCATCTGCTACATCTGCCTAAGTGTCTGCAGGATATGGGCCTAATTCCCAGTTTCCTTTTAATTCACTCATATTTCCAGTCCACACTTTGGAACAAAAATAAGTAACTCCAGTCACTCACAGCACACCACACTTCCAAATCACTCTACGAACAATTACATGACAATTAGGGACATCAGGACATAGGGACATAACATGCAGCTAAACGGAGACTCCAGATTGGGACCCAAAAAGCATGAACCACGTTATTGCAAGCACTTTGCCAGAGTCATTAATCCTGTCTCTATACAGGATTGTGCAGCCCTGTGCTGATGATTTATAGCGTTCTTGAGACTCCAGCTAGTATATGAACATGGCAACAAACTGTGCTTTCTGCTATACGTGCCTGGAAATATTTATCACCGTCTTGCAATAAGATGCCTGACTCCCAACTCCTCATCCACAGCCTTAACAAGAAAGCAAAAAATTGTAAAATATGAATCCTAGTTGCAACAAAACAAAGCCCTTGGATTTAGTAAAAAACATGTTCAGAGGTACCCTGTGTTATTTCACCAAAAGCCTTTTTTTCTGATCCACTGAAGCAAAAACATATTATCTTTTAAATGTTATTTTTATATGTATCCAAGTTAATTTTCCAGCCTCACTGAAGAAAGCAATCAATTGCAAACCAAATAGTGGAAAAGCACATGATAGTATACTGTTCCATAAAAGGAAATGGTAGGTACAGCCTTGAAGCAAGATTTTAAAATTCAAATTTGATAAAAGGAAAGAAAATGTACTGGAGAAACAGTTCCACTATTCTGCCTAATTTTGTATATTTGAGAACCAGAAATATTCAGCACACCAAAATGTCCTGAGGTTCGCATGGGTGGGGCACAGCTCAGCAATTCTGACAAAGAATATCCCTTGTTCCTCTAAGTAAACTGCTAAAAATCACTACTAAAATCAACATTTAAAAAAATTAAGTAAATACGATGAGTCAAATTCTGCCATCAGTTCCTAAGGGGCACCTCCTATTAATCATTCTCGTCTACGGAACAGACCAGCAGAGAGCTGAGGTACTTTCTTTCCATGACCTTTTACTATTCAGTGCCATGGAGCAGATAAAGAATTCCAGTGACGTAAGAGGAAACCAAAGGCACTTTCCTCTCCAGTTTTATGAATATGTTTGTCCAGTGGTTTACAGTTGGCTTTTGTTGTTTCATCTTTCTGCTCTTGCCCACATGAAAGACCTGTATTTCCACTTTTTCTTTTAATAATTTGCCTCCTGATGCTGAAGATAACAATCTTATTCATTGTCTGAAAGTTCTCTTGACCATTGCGTTGAAGAGCCACTAACAAAGGATGAAAAAATAGTCCAAATTTTGTATTCTGGCTACTGTTTCTCTGTGATTGTGAGTAATTGCTGCCACCTTAGATGTGCTGATAGCAATGCAGTACAAACCTCCAAAGGCCTTATTTCATTTGTAAGCAGTCACAAAGAACAAAAACATTATGACAGGGTTCACCATCATCATACGGTATTCCTTCAGAAGAGGACTGTTAACAAGATTAATAAGATGCTGTCTATGCTGAACCCTCTGAAATAAAATTGCAGTGCCTTCAAGCTCTCAGGAAGGGTTAAAAAAAAAAAAAAAAGAAGAAAGAAAAAGAAAACCTCCGGGTGTTTATGGGCAGCTGCCTCAAGGTGTGAAGCATTCTGTTTGTAGTTGTCACACCAGCTTACCATAAGCAGCTGGTTTTTCATTAGACCATGGTGCGGAGGGACAGTAACAACATGCGAGAAGGGAAACAAAAGAAAATAAGAAATCGAGAAAACAACTCAAATAGTTTTAACATTTACAAGAGATTTTTTTTTTTCTGCTGCAGCTGCAGACTATCTGTGAGGACCAAACCAAAATCCACCTTTCCCAATACAGAAATGGCGGCGTTTAGGGGGAAATGCAAGACTGTGATCTGAAGAGGTCAAGGCTAAAAAATTGACTGGTGAGATATTAATTTCTCTAAAATATCAGAAGCAAACTAAGCTGTGTAAATGACTTATGCTCTGCAATTAATTCCTCGTAAATGTGTGTGTTAAATGCTACTACCACATATCATATGATCGACAGGAATACAACTGCGTATAAAAACTGTCTTGTTTCTGTTAGATCTGAAGTGCATTGGTAAAGTAGCAAATGGATGCTTGATTATGCTGTTCATAAACAAAAAGACTTATTGGTTCCCAAAGCTGCAAAGCCATCAGTTTTCCTCCCCACACTAAATTCCTCCAAGAATTGAAGGCAATGGTCACTGTTGATAAGGTTTGGTAAACCTCTGTGAACAGCTGATGTGAGCTAAGTCAACTTGCAGCGGTTGAACGTCCTCCTTTTCCTCCTCTGCCAGACACTCAGGTCAATTCAAAATCTCCTGACATTCACTCATCACTCCCAGAAATTTGGGACAGGTCAAGTAGCAGGTCCACCTCAGTGCTATAGCTGGCACCGCTCTTCAGTGGCCTTTGCATGCCTGACATTTTGCAAGACAGACAAAAAGCCCCCAAGGCAAAAAGCTCATTTTCTAACTGCACGTACACCCTGTGTAAGAACAGCTCCTGCTGAAGTAATCCATCGACTTGTGCAAGCTTTAACAGGCGAGACGCAGGCTGCCTCCTCTCCATTTTTCACTTGGCCATGCTGTTTTTTTTCAGTTAGCACACAAGATTCAGCCTGCTAACCTGGGCACGTGCAAGTCAGTTTACACATTTGTACCAGGTCTCCTTCGTCATGGATTCACTGAAAATGCTGCTTTTGTGTGTCCAGTGTCTGCACATACAGCAACTGTTTGTCTGAGGTCACCTTTTTTTTTAAAAAAAAAAAGACAGATGATAACTCCAGCTGTAAAAGGCATTACAAAGATGGGACTGAGATAATACGCCAAGAAAGAGATGAAGAGTGGAAAGGAAATTGCAACAGTAGGAATCTCCTGTACTTTCCAACATATTCTACAGCTACATTTCCACCCAACTCTTTCAAAGAACAACAGGTTGCCTAAAGGTTATTTCTTTGAAAATCAAAGTTCTTTGATTGTCTGCTCCACAGGCTGCTGCCCTTTTCACATTTCCTAAGTGATAGAGTAAATATGTCATTCTGTCGTGGCAGTTTTGGATTGCGCTGCTACTCATATGTCTATCGGAACCAATATGCTGGGAAGCAGTGAGATGTGACATGTCACTCAGAAAATTCAATTTTAAAATGTCTTTTCTTGCTTGCAGTTCTTCAAAAAAGGAGAAGAGGGGAAAAAAAAAAACACATAGCAGAAAACAATGGGCTTTGTTACTGATGAAAAGACTAAAATCCATATTCACCAAGCAAATACCTCAATTCAATGAATCATGACAATTACTACTGAGGAAATATCTCTTTCTAGTAACACAAGGAAGAAAGTACAGGCTCTCAGGTAGTATCTGATATTTCAGGACTCAGATGTTCCCAAACATATTTTTAGAGTTAGTTCATCTGATTTTTCACACATACATCTTTAAGGTAAGCGGAGAATAATTTTAACTATCAAAGGAACCTGTCAATAGGAATTACTATCATGGTTTTCATCGCAATTTTTGCCACTTGTTCTAGGAATTTATTACTTTTCCTTAGGGTGGAAGGCATGAGATAGCCCATAAGTTGCATTCCTTCTTTGTGATCACCTAGGGAAACTCCACCATTGCACATTGATGCAGAGATCACAGCAAAGCACAAGAGAACCAGAGGTAAAGTATTCCTGGATGAAAAGCTTGAGCTCGAAAAGACATTGCCAGAGAGAATGAGGTCAAGTGGAATGAGACCATCTCTAAGGCACATTATAAGATTCTCTCAGGCACCTTTTTCATCACAATTTGTACCCACTCCCTAGAAATGCCTTTCCACCTGAGGACAGCAGAAAAGTAGAAGGTTCCCAGCACACTTCATCATGAAGGCATAATTCACCAGCCAAGTGCTTAGAGGCATACCTTTGACATGCTGCATGAAAACCCTTGAACAACTAGAGAAGGAGGAGAAAAAGAACACTGGGATTGCACATGAAGATGTAAATACCTTCTGTCAATCTCCCTTTTTTAACTGCTTCCAAAATTCAATAGAATTTACATTCAGGTTTATTGCCAAAATAAACACTCCAGCTCTAGTTTTCTACTACCTTGCCCCAAAAGAATCTTAAGAGGTTTAAGGTCAGCCTGTGTGCCTACTGAAACTTGAGATGCATTGATCAAGGAGAGTTCCAGAAATTTTCTGTCATCTTTTGTCCCTCAGTTGCATGACATGATATCAACCTGGGCATAGTCATGGCTAGGGATCGGCTCTGCGGCTGAGAGAGAGACTGTATCTCTTCCACCTCATTACATAAATAAATTTAGGAGTAGAATTGATGAGGGGAGGCTGCTGCTTTACATCTGCCTGTTTCCCTACAACAACCTCTCAAATGTCTTAAATCCTCCATTACCCCACCTCACTGGCAGTCATCATATGGATGATAAGAAGCTTGCATGTCACATAGGCAGCCTCCCTGCCATTAACACTGTGTGCCTCCACACAAGAAGGACCTAATAGAAAGAGAGAAATCAGGAGCAGTGAATGCACAGGGGACCATGCAGAAGGTGGTGGAGGAAGAAGACACAGCAGAGAAGACAGCCTGAGGTCAACAAAAAAAAAATCTGGGATGAAGTAGTGGGTGGTGGTGAGAAGTAAAAGCTGCAGGATGTGCAGAGCAACAATCTTTTTCCTTCTGAGAGCCTGAGAGCATTATTTAAGAGGAAGCTCATTCACTTCCCTGAAATAGTCAAAATTTTTGCAGAGCCAGTCACAACTAAAACACATAGCGCTGTATTATTCATAAGCATTTTAGCAGTCTGCCTGTGCTTGCCTGGCAATTGTCATGTGTGTGACAAATGCAGCTGTGTAACATCTGCATTCTTTTCCTAGTGTGCCATAAGCTATATAATTAATAATAAGTGTGTAAATAGCACTATAAGGTCACACATTGCTTTTCATAGTAAAACATATTTCCTATCTCCCACTCACCAAACAGCGTAAATACAACTCAGATGATACATCCCAAAATAGGTTCTATCAAATTCTATAATATGATAGAGAAAGAAACTGTTTTGTCTTTCTCATAAATTGCTCAATGAGTTGCATTTGGCCCATGGCCATGGTTCCATACCTTCACTGCCCTGCTTGGACTCAAATCCTTCCAGCGGGTCTAAGGGAAACTGAGCGTCAGCTCCCGTGTGCCCCTCAGTTTCCCTTGTGCGCTCCTTAAGAATGGCCTCTCACAACACGCCCACGGACCTGGGGGAGTGGGAAAATGCCAAAGAGCCCAGCTGGAGACACTGCCATTAAAGGCTGTGAGCCTTAACCAGGCTCAGCGCAAAAAGTAAAAATACAAGTAGAATTAGCATAAACTGCTTCAACAGAGACCAGCATAGGAAACGTATTTAAGAAGGCAGAATCTCACACTCTGCCTTGAGGTAAGTACAGATATTCAACTCCAGCTTGCTGCACTTTAAATGATGAAGCAGAACCAACCCACCTATTTCTAAGATAAAGTTATTCACACCCCTTAAGACTTACAGCCTTTTAATCAGGCACCGTAACTGGAAACAGCCATATTTTGTCCCAAGTATAATATGAAATTCCATTAATTTCTGCACGCTGGAGCTCAGTTATCATTCAGGTTTGCTAGATAAATTTTTGAGCTGTGCACAGATTACCCTGGAAATTTAAACCAAACTGCTCCACTCCTCAAGGGGAAAGTATATTTCTACCCTATCTCGACTATTCTCTGAAAACAAAATGAGGAAGAAATTATATTCTAACCTCAGGAGAGATTTTTACTAAGCTAAACCTACCGAAACTAGTTTTGTCTCCTGCTGCTGCTTAGTGTCAATAAATACTTCAGGGGCACCACCCCCCCAACTCCCAAAGTTGTATGGGTAGTTTCATTGTTTAGATATCTATAGGCTGGAGGTTATTTTTACAACATCCTGTCAACAGCAAGGGGACAAAACTGCCAGGAAGAGGATGCATTAGGCTTTTACATTAACTGGTGGTAAAACCAGCGCACATGACAGCCTAAGAGCTGGACATTCGCTTGCTGACACAAGTGTGCTGTGTATTCCTGATTTGTTTTTCCACATTAATGCCTAGTTCACATAACACTATAGATCCCACAATCTTACTGACCTTGAGCTGAAAGGATGAGAATCACAGTTTGCTAAATGTGCTGGGGAAGGTTTAGGAAAACCCAGCCCGTGCTGCTTACAGCAGGGAGGTCACGTGCCAGCAGCCCTGAATCCCTTGCCTGGACAGCCCAGCGGACAACTGTACTGGGTTGTCTGCGTACACCGCGTGCTCGTAGGAAAAAAAAACCTCATTCTTATAACTTATGGTTGGAAATGTTACTCCATACCACAGTTCAATTTACTATCAGATGCTTATTGACTTGCATCCAGCTGGAAATGCACAATTATAAGTGCAGGACTGGGAGCGTGCATCTGTAGGTTGCTATTGCTGTTTTATACAGTTTGCAGTACTACACAGATACAACAGCAAAGAAAAAGTTCCCTTTCTCCCCTATTTTTTCTCCTATTAATTTTTCTCTATTTTTCCCCTATTACTTTTATATTCCATGTTAAATGGAGCATTACCTCAGCAAGTATCTTTGGCTTAGGTCCTGAAAATATATGTTGTAATTTTAAAATCAAGACCTAAATTTTCTGCTGAAGGTCTTGCTTAAACATCCCATCAAGTGAAGTAATATTAAAATACATTTTTAAAGTCAATAGAACTGGTTTTGAAAGGATTAGCATTATTTTTCAGAGGTATGGTGGTAATTTTAATAAACAAAACAATTATTGAAGAATTAAATAAGGGACTTTTTTTTTGTACACATCTTTAACGCTTTGGAGCAATAAGCCCACACAAATGTTTTTTTTCATTCAAGGCCAGGTTGGATGAATCTCTGAGCAACCTGATCTGGTTGGAGATGTCCCTGCTCCCTGCAGGGGGGTTGGACTGGATGGCCTTCAAAGGTCCCTTCCAATCCAAACCATTCTGTGATTCTTTGTTTTTGTCTCTAGTCCCATATACTCTACCGAAATTAACACAGCATTTTTTTAAAAATTGGTATGGACCTTTTTTTCCTCAATATCTAGTGACCTTGACAAATGAACGTTTAAGTCTCTGGGCCAATTTTTTCCAATAAAATTAACACAGTGGACTCTGACTGTAAAGAAAAAAAAAACCAGAATCTGTTGGCTTAGATTCAGTCCAAGCTTAGGGGAATGCAAAGTACATAAACCATGTAAAAAGTAAAGTACAAATGAGATTTTAAGAACTATTAGCATTTTTGTATTACAGAATAATAAAAACATGATCTAGAAAAAACATATGGAAAATAACCTAGTAACATCATGCTAGTGATATTTGCCAGATCACGATCATAGCCCTGTGCGCATGCAGTGGATGTTGTGAAGGGCAGGTTCTTCTTTTAGTAAAGCACTTATACAAAATCTTAAATGGCAGGTTGCCTATGATGCTCTACTGAGTGCACTACAAAACAGCAAAATCTAACTTGGAAAAGATGTTATTGAAAATGGGAAATGAAGTTTGCTGGGCTTATGTCACTAGCATTTTAGGTTTGATCTACAACATCAAGCTTTTGCTTGCCTAGCTTTGTTATTTGTGAACACGAAAAAGAAATGCTGCCTGGGGCACCGCTGTAACTTTGACCAGCTACGGTCCTTCTGTTGGGTTTGCTTCCATCTTTCAGGGAGATGTTTTATTGCATTCCCCTGTAATGCTGCAGGTGCAAGCTGCGTGGTCTTTGTTGGACTTTGTTATGCTGGAAAAGGGGGGAACCTGTGGATTGTCTATCACTCACAGGATTTCCAGCCAAAAACTGGACACGCCAGAGGATATTAGCTTTCCTCAGCTCAAACTCTGCATCTACAGCCAGAGGAGTTACCAGTTGTGATTCACCACAGTGCACCTCAGGGAGTGAGGAGGGAGGCAAGATTTGCAGAGTACAAAACCAGCTGGCAGGAACAGCTGCTGAAGCAGTCAAACCAGGGGTGTTTTTTCCAGACATTCAGTGCTATATATGCTTCTGACAAGAGTTTCTCAGTTTTATGTTGACTGCTTGTTTGCTCCAACCCTCTCCACACCCTTGTTTCTCCGCCTTTTACTCCACTGTGCCTTCTTTCCTCCTCTCTGCAGTGTTCCTCTCTCCTCCCATTTTAGATTTAGTTCTAGGTGAGCCTTCCTCCCTTCCAGAAGCACTGCATCTTCATCAGTCTGAGTTCTGCTGAGCTTCCTCTCTCTGATAAAAGAGCTAATATGTAGCAGAGGTCCATTAGCAATATGTGACAATAAGATTTATTTATAGAAACTATACTCTTGACCATTTACCTTCTTGTTAACTCATTGTTACTTATCTAACAGATTACACGTATGTAACTAACACTGCTGTTAAGGATGTTCAACATCAGAAGTAACGCCAATTAATACCATGTTAGAAAATAATCCAAATTCTTAGATAACCTCCTTAATTAAAAACCGTCACGAAACAATTTGGAGTCTGCAGCAGGTCCCCAGCTCTAAAGGACCAGCGGCGTATTTCTGATCGGCACTGGATGGGTCCAGCATTCTGCAGCCCTCCCTGCACTGTTCCTCCTGCCAGGGGCACCTGGGCATTACTGGGGACAGAAGGGGTAAGATTTGTGGTCTTTTATTGCTGTGCTCTAAGCAGTCTAATATTTTCAAACAGTAAAGTATCTGCTCTGACAGATCTGAAATCAAGAAATAAAATCAAAGTCTTGCAGGTGGGCCCATAGAGAAGCATATGGAGTGGAGCTAGTCTCCAGTATTTTGAAGACAATTGAATAAACAGTGTACGGTGCCTTTGCTCACCATAATTTTCTACTGTAATATAAACACAATTACTGGTTCTTCCTCAACATGAAACAGCATTTCTGGACAGTTAGACCAAAAAAAATAAACCAAAAAATATCTGACTACGCATATCTTTGATTTTACAGCTTAAGTAATTACAAGAGCAAGAGAATGGTTTAGACATCAGGCTATGTTAACAGTGATCTTTACAAATGTTCCTGCTGTCAGAGAACTTAATTTTACCAGCTTCTGTGTCCTTATGTATGGATTGTGGCAACGTTAAAATATTCTAAGACTGAAAACTCACAAAATATCAAAATTAATAAGCTCCTTACGATCACTTCCTGAAAAACTAAAGCTTGAGGTACTTGGGTGAAACAGTTAAAAAGTACAAAGCCCTTTGTTTCAATCCTGCAAAGGGCTGTGCATGTAAGATATAGCCTCATCAAAGATGACACACCTTTCCACAATCACATGAATAGCAGGCTTAGGTCTCCAGTGCTTTAAGTCTAACAATACTCATACAGATATGTTTGCTTTGTAAAAAGGATAGTAACTGTAAAACAATATTTTTCTAAAGAGGTTGGTGGATTTTTTTTTTCAATGTAAAATAAAGCCAACTAAATTATTCCTCATTTTAGAACAGAAGATGTAAATGGTTTCTTATTATAAAATGTTATTAACAGTGCTGCCTAATTTCCAGAAAACTATGCCTCTTAAAGCTTTTCTGTAATGACCTTATTTTTTCTCATACTTGCTCAAACGAGAAAAATTTCCCTGAAATGAACATATGTCTCACTTCAAGAATAGAAGATAGGATGAAGAATGTTTCTAAACGTTAAATGGGACATACAATGGCCATTTTCTGTCACTATTTTTTCCAAATGTGTTTCTAAACAAGAAATATGAGTGATTGCAAACATAAATAGAAGAGAAAGCAAAACAGTATAAAATTGCTTGGCAATATAAAAAGCCCCATGTAATCATCTCCGTTCCAAAAAAAAAAAAGATCATCAGCAACTAAGAGTTCAGCCTGTGCAGATTTGTTGGAAGGATGCTAGGGAAGAGCCGGACAGACAGCATGCACTTGTAGAGAAGCCACTAGAGCACAGAAAGAAGCACGAGCAGGTTTTGACTCCAGCTCTTATTTACCCAGGGCATCCTTCCACGAACGACCTGAAGGTCCAACCATCAGGGTTAGGCAGATTTAGCAACAGCCATCCAAATATGTTTTTGCTTCCCACCATTTGCTCCATCTCTCTTGGAGATGACTGCCCCTGACCAAGGCAGGAAGATGTCTCAAGTAGCACCTCACTACAATAGCATGGCAAACCATGCAAAATAAATAATGTTAATGTTACCTTTAATAAAAAGCCTAACCATCCCTGCCCTCTGCTCTGCCAAGCCTGGGAGGAGGCGGCTGCAGTACCCAGCACTGTTCTGCTGACCAGCTTGTGATCAAGGCAGCAGACACTTACAAAATAAACAAGGTTTCAAGTCTGGTTTGGCCCCTGTTCTCTGGTCATACTAATCTACTTCGCTACTGGCGGCTCTAGGGAACAGAGGGGTGTTTTGTCCACCTCCTTTCTCCCTTATACCAGTTACATAATGGGTAAATAAATATATATTTTCTTTTTTTAAAATCAACTCTGTTGTTCATTCTCAAGCCTCCTTCTCTCCCCCTCCAGATTTCCTCTAGGCCCTACACGGTCTGTCCAAGCAATCCTCCTCTTTATGCACACTGTTGCATTCTATTCCTTCTCTGTGATCTATATTTAGTTGTTTTCCTGTTTATGCACCCCTCCAGAGAGGGGTATTGTTGAATGTGACTAGTCAGGAAGAGAAACAATGCGGTTAGAGCACAAATCCTTTCAGAACAGTAATTGGGATGAGAAGCTGTACAGGACTGGGTAGGATATAAAACTTTTTCCTAAGATTAATCAGAAACAGAGATCTGAATATAAATCCATAAAACCCCTTAAAGTAGCCTCATCAAAGCCGAAGAGCACCTAAATAGGGGAAGAAACAAAGGAAACACACGTAAATTTTTTTCTTTTTTTTTTTGATACCGTGATTTTTTTTTTGGTTTTGGGGGGTTATTTTGGGGGAGTTTTTTTGTTTGTGTTTGGGGCGTGGGGGTGTTCCTATAAATAAGACCAAAAAAATTGGGTTTGGAAACCTTACAATATGAGTGTCCCCACCTTTGCTCAGACTACCAGCAGCCCCTGAAATGCTAATCCAGAGTACAGTGATGAAAGCCCTGGGAAAAGTGTACTTGAAGACTGGGGAGTTGAGTATTGGTTGGTTCAGAGACACTTAAAGTGTCTTCAGTGGAGAAGTAGTAAGCACAAAGCAGGTTCTCAAGAAGTTGGCTGCAGCACAAGTGAAATCAGGACAAATGAGAATGCATGGGCCCACCATTGGTGGGGCAGCGAAGACCAGCAATCCAGTGTCCACGCCATGGAGAGCGTCTGGTCTGAGGGACATTTGCACAGCAAATAAATAGAGTGTTTCCATCTTCAGGTTTCTTCCAATAATAAATAGCTTGTGAATAGTGGAGATAGGGATTGGTTGTGAAATACAACACACAGACCCACACAGATAGTGTGGGTATTCTCCATAAGAGCTATTTATCATGGTGAAATGAGGCCCTTTGGTGGGGAACACAGAAATCTGATTTGGATCAAAAGAAATGTCTGGATTTCTGCTTAGGACTTCTACCATTACAATCATGCAAACAATTTTGATTATCATACAGAATCAATAACGCTGATAGTCTTTAACGTTATGCTAGTAAATGCATTGGCAGCACAAGAAGCTAAGAGAGATGACTGGGTGCAAGCGGTTGGTTTCCCTGGTATCACTAACTACGAAAGCAAAAGCTGGAGGACTTTGTAAAACATCCCAGACATCTGAAAAATTCACAAAAAGTATGTGACTAGTGATTTCACATTTAATTTTGCTGGCTAAAAATCTGCCCATCCCTACTAGATGGTGCACAGTGTGGATTAGAAAAATGCCTGTGTGATGGTAAGAACATCTCTCAGTACTTAGGACTCAAAGATGAAGAGGATATGCCCTCGATGGCTAGCAGACATCCCCTGACCAAAGAGGGTCCACAGCCTTTGCTGCAACACCAGAAGGGAGGACAAAGGGAAAGGCTATAGAGTGGAAATGAAGGCAACAGAAGGATCACAGGAGTTTCAAGGAAAGTATGCTTGCAGCATGGCGTGCTCTGCTGAGCTTGTTTGCTTCAGTTAGTGGCAAGAATGAGTGCTTATAAGATATTTAAACAAGGGAAGGGAAGTGGCTTAGTCTACAGGATGGGCTTCAGCTGGCCTTTGGTTCATGCAAGGTGAAAGTGAAACAGAACATGCATCTGAAGCAAGTGGGAAAAAGATTATTTCATTAGCAGCATTTTTCAGAGGGCAGGAAGAGCCTCTTAAGGACCAAAAGGGAAAAGCCTACACCTGTGGGGACAGGAGATTAACTAACAATATGGCTTGATGATGAGAACAAAATCAAAGGAACAAGGTCAGAAATTGTTTTGTCATGCCTGGAAAAATCACTTTAAGAGGAGTGAAGATCCTGAAAGAGAGAAACAATTTTAAAAATAAGTTACACAATACAAATTTTGATGAGGGATTTCCATGAATAATAAAAAAAGGAACTTTGTTGTAATTCTCAGTCCAGAAGGAATATTAGCAGCAAAAACCTGAGCTGCTAATCTGTTTGGTGTCCAGCAAAACTAAACAAACCTGCACTGAGTCAATGAGAGGTTGTGTATGGTATTATGAGATCAAACTCTAATCCTCTTAGTAGCATTTTCTACAGAAAATCTGCCATACTATATGGCAGATTTATATTCACAGTTACCTGCATTATTCACATAAATGCTACATACACACAGACAGCATGTGGATGTAGTTACAACATATTCCTTATATATTGTATGTTCTGAATCCAGTTCAGAAACAGAGCAAAAATACCACTAAGCATTATTTGTCTGTGAACAACAAAACAGACTGTCTGATAAAAAGATGTGCATAATCTGGTTAGTATAAAACATTTGTTATACATGCCCACATAAGTCCCTGATTCCCCTGTACGCATTAATGTCTCGTGTAATTCGGAGGCAAAGCGTAAGGAGGCTGTACAAAACAGGTCAGTTTTAACTCCAGGTTGTGGGCCACAGGTATACAAACAGAGCTTGGCTAAGAAATTTAGCAGGTCCACAGTGTCACCATGCAGAAATCTTGCTTTGCGACTTATATATCTTACAATCATCAGAAAATGACAAAATTTTGTATATTGACCCACTTGACTATTCAGCATGCAAATGAGACATCAAACTATTTAAGTAATTTGATAGTGTATAAATATAATCACATCCAATTTTGTAGTTATTATTATAAGGCATTATTTTAAGGAGAGCACAAGTGAAAAACAACATCCTTCCCAGGTTGCCTGCCTTCCTCTCCTGCCTGAGGACTCCTCAACTGCACACTCCAAAGCCTCTCTCACTAGATAGTGTAAATATCCACTTTTATCCAGAAAAATTAATTATTCATGTCAGCAAAGCCAGTATCAGCTAGCAAGATAGGATGTTTCAAGCAAACACTGATGCTCTAATTACAATTCTGTAACAAGCATTCTAAAACCTTCTGAGTTATTGTACTATGATAATTTTTCTGATGAATTCTTACTTTGGCAGCCTACACTTTCCATTAACACCTATAGGATTGTTAAAATAATTCTACTGATAAATCAGTCATTTGATGTTCAGTTCTGTGAGATTTTTTTCTCCATAAATTATGGTACATTGCCTCTTTTCCCTTTTCTCAGTACACCATATTATAAGTAGCTTCAAACATCTTTAATGTATTTCAACACAAAGATGATCACTGGATTCCAAAGAGAAAAACAGCCAGCATCATGCTATGTTGCCTCCCTCTGATATCAAAAGCATCTCAGTAACCTTGACAAAATACTGATACTAGTTACTTCTTCTGCCTGACCCATCAGATTAGAAGTAGGAATTGCTAAAATGAAAAGGCAAGCTTATTTCATAGTATGGTAAAAACATTGGTAAAAGACCATACTATTAGAATACATAATAATTATTGAGGACTCTAGCATTTCAAAGTCCAAATATTTATACAAGTAAACAGACTGATCCACTTGTTTCCGCAGCAGTGCTCACCAAAAAATCCAAGCTTGCTTCTTGGCATTGAGGTATAGGAACTGTTCTGCAAACAGTGCAGTGACGAATTCCAGTTTCTTGTCAAGCTGTCCCCCCTCTCTCCTGCCATCTTTCTCTGCTTCTTCTCACATTCCCCCTGTTCCTTCATTTTGTGGTAGCAGTGGTGTCTCTTTGTCTATCCCCCTATTTTCATTACTCTAACATGAACATTATGTATTTTTGAACACAATTCTGTCTATCGCTGTTGAATTTCATAGAATCATAGAATGGTTTGGGTTGGAAGGGACCTTCAAAGGTCATCTAGTCCAACCCCCTGCAAAGAGCAGGGACATCCCCATCTAGATCAGGTTGCTCAGAGCCTCATCCAGCCTGGCCTTGAACGTTTCCAGGGATGGGGCATCCACCACCTCTCTGGGCAACCTGTGCCAGTGTTTTACAACTCGCATTGTGAAATATTTTTTCCTAATACCCAATCTAAACCTACCTCCTTCTAATTTAAACCCATTACCCCTTGTCCTATCACAACAGGCCCTACTGAACAGCCTCTCCCCATCTTTCCTGTAGGCCCCCTTCAGGTATTGGAAGACTGCTATCAGGTCTCCCCGGAGCCTCCTCTTCTCCGGGCTGAACAGCCCCAACTCTCTCAGTCTGTCCTCATAGGAAAGGTGCTCCAGCCCTCTTATTATCTTCGTGACCTCCTCTGGACCCCCATTTGACAATGCTTTCAAAGCAAATAGCCAGAAAGGGGAGTGGAGAAGATGTATAAAGCCTCATTTCTTTAGGAAACTAGGCTAAAAATTAATCTAAAGCAACAATTCAGTTTTTCAGTAATTTCTTGCCTTCACACACAGGCCATCCCTTTCAGATGACTACACTACAGACACGCAGCGCACTGACAGATCACAGTTTTGGAAAAGTACATGAGAAACAAAGTAAGACCCTGACATTTTGGTTTGCATACAAGGAAACTGGCCTTGGCTGGGCTAACAGAATGCCTCATCTGTCCACTGCTGGTTGGGAACCTCAGTAGCTCAGAATTGGCTTAGCTGGGTTTTATTAAATGAAAATAGATAGATAAAGAAAAATTTTCCATGAATATAACACTTTTGGTGCACAGACATAAATATCAAAGTGTCTGCTGCCTACAACTAGACTGTTTCTTTCTCCTAAGCCTCCTAAGAAAAGGACAAGACACTACATAAGATGCAGTTAGGCAACAGTTAGAATTCGACTAAAAAAAAAAGGAGATTCCAGGTTTAACAATCTCAGTACAATTTTAGAGGCAAACTTTACAGAATATTGTGATTTCAGATCCAGATATACTGTCATCCTACACTTTAACCTCCAGCTCAAGCAGATTTAGCCTGCCAGGTTCACAGCCTTGGCCAGGGGATAGCTCTCCTTTACACATCCAATTATGAGGACACCAGTTTTGTGCTCACCCAGAAGTCAGTGACAATTTAAGATGCACTTAAATAGAAGGCAACATTTGTTTGGTGTGGTCCTTGTCAGCAACCTGAGGCCACCAACCAGGAGGCAGACAAAAAGCCAGGGAGGTTTACCTAGAGAGAAGGTTGTTAACGCATTCTGTTATGTCTCGTGTTTTGGCAGAGAGGAAGGAACATTGCCATATCAACAACAACAACGCCAGTCTGTAATACGTTAAGTGTCACAACAAAAGCAATACAAGTTTTCTTCTGATTCAGATTCAATTACAATTCCAAGGGGAAGAAAGCGCAATTTGATTTGCTTTTCCTTTTGCTTTGAATTGCGTAGGTTTGCACTGGTTCAGGCTTTACAGCACTATAAATTTTAAAGGAGAGGTAGCCCTTAACTACCAAGGTAAGGCGCTTTGAATGGAACATCTTTTTGTCATAAGTGCTTAAATTAATGCAGGCTTGTTTGAAATTTGCCATGAAAAACCCAAGATGAACAACTACACAAGTGTACTCCTTCCAGCAAGTTGAAATGGATGATGACCGAGCAGAAACCAAGCAAAGCCATTACGCTCTGCCTGATTTCACATATCTGAAATGACAATGGACCGAAGTTGGCAGCTGATTTTCACTCTGAGGTTTTGTTCAAAGTACAAAAGAAAACCCAGAGGGTGAAAACACCCAGGCAAAACAGGAACAAAAGTTGATACGTAAAGCAAAATGGTAACATGGGTATCTTTACATCACTATTTTCTAAGATATTGTAGATGCCATAGTAACTGTGCTTTAAAAACAGAGTATGGTGCTGTGAAACTGGTACTATATAGAGCGAAAATCCCAGACAGATGTTCGTGCTCAGTTGGAAGCAGAGCTGAGTCATAGGTATGAAACCCCCAACAACACATGCCTGAGTCTGTGATGCAAGGAGACTCTCTAGGAGTTTTTGTCCTTGCTCTCCTGGAAAGAGAAACCATCACAAGACTTTTAAACCACGGAAAGCCAGAATACAGAGCCATTTGAAGACAAATAGGTTAGCGCTATGTTATACGAGGGAGGGGGGCATTTCTGAGATATGTAGTGAGTACTGGATTTGGGATTTGCTTTGGAGCTGTCTGACCATGGCCCAGCCTTGGATCCGAGTGTCTCCTCTGAATCAGCGCTTCCTCAAACAAAGCTTTGTTTTTAGTGATGACTCCCGAGTTACCCCAGTAAATGGAGGGTGGAAAGTACCAAAACAGAGGCAGTACAAGAAAAGCAAAAACATGTGATTCCCATTGTCTGAGTCTAAAGCATAAATTTAAAAAGCTGAATCAGATGAATAATAGGGCAAGGGAGAAAGAAAAAGCAGAACTATTACCTTACAAGGGAAACATCTGAGAAAGCAAAGTGAGAGTTTCTGTAGGCATCAGGAGCCAAGAGCCTGGTCTCAAGGGCACAGTTTCCATGAGTGCAGAGCTCAGCATTTCCGTGGTCCAGCTGTGGGACTCTACGTGCCAGTACAAAGCATGGTCAAATCCTCAACCCTTATTTAGAAGAAGGAAGAAAAGTCTGAAGACAAGGGTAAAGAATCATATCCCAGGAGGGAAGAACAACTTAATTTTTTCTCCTCAGTAACTGGAAAATGGGGAGTTGATGTGCCTCCCTGAAGAGATGATACAAAATCCCAGACAACGACAGCTCTGTGATCACCAGAAAGATAAATGAGTGCTCGTGGATCATAGTGGTAACTCCACAGAGAGAGCTCTGTTCTTCTTTCTGTCTCAGTCCCATGAATGTCTCACCAGCAAAAGGATTTAAAAAGCAGGGGGAAAAAGGTAAAATTTCTCTTGGCTGTGGTGTGTACAATATGTTGGATGTTTTATAAGGTCCATCTTCCCTGGGAATGCGTTATAATTGCTATGGTTGTGCATGTGGAAAACAACGAGGATAAATAGACAAGCACAAAAGAAGAGGCAGAGAAAAAACCCTAAACTGATCAATAAAAGAACAAGTGGTCAAGAGGGGAAGCAAAGGACTGATCTACCTTTTTCATAAATAAGGCTCTTCAAAAAGCTCTGGCTTTGAAATGACCTAGATTGTCTGCATTAGAAAATATTACATTTTTAATCCACTTATTTGACATGCCTTACAAGAAAGATGGAAATATTAAATAAAAAACTTAAGACTTTCCTTACAACTCCAGGGAGAAAATTCCATGTGGAGAAAGAGGTCCAAAAATAACTCCTCCTATCACAAATGTCTGCCTGGTAGAGCATTTCTTTCAATACAAACATTACTCAAATGAATTTTATGGTTTCTTCTATAAGCCTGTTACAGGAGAAAACACTTTTAAACCAAGCCGGAGAAGAACAGGTAGTTGACACCATTCACATAATTATCTTTTCCTACACAAACAATATGATTATAGGTAACTTACACTCTTTCATAGAGGATTATCAATTTTCAAAGTTAAATTGCCATGTCAACTTTACCCAGATGTTCACAGAGAATATTTTCAAAAAGACAATTGGGATAAAATGAGTATCTTTTGGCAGATAATCACTATAGGTGGTGTATGATTTGGGAGTGACAGTCCTCAGAACTGTTAATGGTATTTCTTCTAAGGTCCCATATGGGTTTTCCTGTCTGGGAAAAATGAGAAATATATTTGCTAGATTACAAAATTCCTATTGAGTAGGCTTTTAGAAATTAATTTTATATGATCAGGCAAAAGATACCATTAGACTTTTTTTTTTTTTTTCCCAGCAGATAACCTTTCAGAGAGAAGTAAATACAGATTTAATTTCTCTGCTGTGCAAGAAGGGATGCTATAGCATCGATGGCACTAACAGCCGTAGGAAGGGAGAAGAGGACAGCTGGATGCTGCCATATCTGCACTGGATGAACAGAAGAAAGTAGATGAGTAAATATTATCTACGCTTACTCTGCAAGCGTAGTAAGTTCTGCTACCCACCATCTTTTGGCACTGGATACATTACGATGTGACATTCACTTTTTCACAAAAATGTGGGGAAAAAAAAATGCAGGTGCGTTTGAAGTATGCTTTTAGTAAGGATTCTTCAATTTTGCAAAGACCAAAAGAAAATTGAAATCACAGGGGAAAAAAAATTTCTCAGTTACAGATCATGGGAAACTGGTTTTTCTCTAGCTTTGGTAACACTGATGATTTTTTTTTCTCGTATCAGTTCACAGTTAAGACGGTACGTGCAACTGTCTTTTTTTCAGACCTGAGCTAATGCCTCAAAAGTGCTCATCCTTACAACGTAAAGGCATCCTTACGACATCCCTATAAACTGAGGATAATGTAGACTGAAAGGTTTTAAAGGAGAAAATAAACTCTCTCCTCACTCCCCCTCAGCTTAGATGGACCCAGCTCCTGCTTTAATAGCTTTATATATTTTCTGCTTTACAATTGGTAAAACTTCTCCCTGGACAAAGAAGGCTTCAATAATGAAAATGAAGCAGTTTTATTACCTCAGACTGGCAGGCATCATAAACCCAGACAATTCTGCAATGCTAGAGAGACTGCGAGGGGTGAGCTGATGCCTGCTTCAGTGGGGGCTTTCCTACCTTTACACCACGCAGTACTTTTTCTGTGTGGATTCACACAACACACTTCCACCCACTCTCGAGTAAGGCTAAACATGTGGTCCTCCTTAGGAAGGAGAAGTTGAAGACAAGTTGACAGAATGCAGAAGTAAGAGCTAAGATTAACTACCACACCTTTACTCCTTTCGTGCCTGTTTCACTAGTTGGCACATACAGAGGAGAAGGTAATTCCCAAGGGTACGACAATCTGAAAAACAAGAACAGACACATCATCTCCAGAAAGGCATATATTCTTTCAAATTAAGTCACTGCAATGTGTTTGAAATCAGCTGTAAAATGCCAATGCTTTAAAATGCCTTTGTATTGCCATCACATGAAATCCATTCACATTTTGAAAATGTCTTGGCTTAGCTATCTTGGTAGTAGTACTGATTTAATGAAATGTTAAGGAGTTCACTTCAGAAGAAAAATTAGTGATTTTACTTGCCAGAAAAAAGCTTCAGCTCTTTTCAACATAATGAAATGTTATTAAAAAACTTTTGAAGTATGTACTATTTAACATCTGCACTTATTTAGTAATCAAAAACTCAAATTCAGTGATATGAAATGGTCTTGAATTGTGTCAGGGAAAGAACCTAATATAAAGCCTTGCTTTCAGATTATAGTTCAGTAATAATTGCAAAGTATGATCATACAGGAATAAAGTAGATACTGTGCAGACTAGCAGCAGATGCAGCAGGGTTTAAGATATTTAGACAGATGACTGAAAAATGAATGCAATTACAACATTTAATTGCTGTCCTAGGCATTTTCTAGTTGCAGAGATTGTCTTGTACAGGAAAGGCTGGTGTGAAGATGTGCTGATGCAGAAGTTGAAGGCAAAGATATCTGCCCGGGTCACAGGACAAGTAGTTGCCCTCAGTGGGAAAACACAGAGCACAAAGTTGAACTGCTGCAGGATTTTTTTTTTTGTTACGCACTAGCAAAACTACAGAAATTTCCACTAAAAGAAAAAACTTTCCCCCCAACCAAAAAAACAAATATCCACCCAAGCTTTTTACTTATTTGTCAGGAAAATTGCTTGTATAAGCATATGTTATGGAGGTTTTCTTTCGTACCATTTATCAGCAGTGGCCACTTTACATATAAATTACATAGCACAGTTAGTCCTCCGTCCAAACGTGGGACCAAAGTACTGATGTCTGCGACGATCAGGCTTGAGAAATCCCAAGAACACACCCTATCTCTCCAGAGCATTACCACCAAAAAAGGCTTAATCCCAAAGCACGTTCTATAATACATAGATCTTTCAAACGAATAGGTTTGAACTTTTTCAAACATTTTTGAGCATTTTTCAACAGTTCTCGCCACCACCGAATTCATTCACTTGTTATGGCATACAGCAGCCTGTGCCATACCACTAGCTGAAGGAATTACTGGATTCCTTCTCTCCTAGGAACATGGTAAAGCTTTGAGTCTGGAATACATCTTTGTGTTAATTTGTATATGGAAATATCTAAGGCTTGGTCTTGCAAATAATGATAGAAAAGACTTAGACTTACAAATTCAGCATGGAGTCAAGTTTTCTTTGTAGTTTTTAAGGCCAACCTTTAATATTCCTCTGGAACAAAAATTATTTTTTTAATTATGCTTAAATATTATTTCATTATTTGTAGTAGAAACAGTAGCTTGTATTAAATTCTGTAGTCTTTAAACTAAATTTCCCTATAAACTTGAAAAAATGTCTAAGAATACTGGTTTTCTCTTTGTTGACTTATACAGAACTTTAAAAAAAGTACAACATAAAATCTCAGACGCTGAACGTATATACGTGTGCATAAAACATATTCCACATGTTTACACGAAACGAGAAATAAAAAAAAAAAATCTTTTTTTCCTGCTTACCATCGCTCTTGGCTCACTGCTATGTTTTACTCACAATGTACAGCAGGAACTGACACCACCTGGCACTTGGATCTCCCTAAAGAAGCCCTGCATTGCAGTGCTGAGCTGGCAATGTTCTGCTGGGCATCACAAGAGGGTACCACAAACTTGTCTGAAGGGTGATACTTCTGAGAACAAGCAGGACCAGGTAGCCTCTGTTGTGTAACAACAGGTAAAGGTGAATTTTATAGATGAAAACCACACACTCAGTTCCCCGCCTTGTAAAGCCTTTAGTTTATTCATAACAGCTCCTGAAAAGAACTATTTACTCCCTCTTGCCAGTCACACACAGGTCCAAATTTGGCCCTGTGAGAAAGAGGCATAATGACACTTTATGACACTTGGAGTTTATATGAGCTCATTTATTTAGGTTTCACAAGGTATCTGGCATTTACCTGATTACTACCCTTACTTACCATCTGAAAGCATGCTAGCAGCCTGCATCTCCCCTTCTTGCCCGTGCACTGCTACGCAATGCCTAATAGTATCACTGCAATCGGAGAAAAAGGGTTTCCTCACTGGAAACATCGCAGTTTTGTCAGAATGGTTTGCACCTCCAATATCCCTGAACTCCTGGCACTCAGTGAGAAGAGAGCTCTAGCCTCTCCAGCATCCCACAGTAAAAGCAACTCTGCTGAAATACTGATACTTGCAACACATTTACAAGTAGTGAGAAAGATATGACAGCTAAAGGATGGCTACTCGCTTCAAAGTCTTCCAAAGCCATGCTGTGGCTGCCCCATCACCATGCACGCACCCACTGTGGGAACCTGCATCCCAAACTGTTTTCTTGCAAGGCACCGCTCGGTGTGCGAATGGTAGCCGTCCTGCAAGGACCCTGAATAGATGTATTGCTTGCTTCCTTACACATCCTCGGTCAGGAAGCTATTTTCAAGGCAGATTCGGTGGCCCACTCATTCTTTTCCATTTCCTGAGGCTTTGTTCTCCAGGAAGCACAATTCTGCCCTGCAAGAGCTGACGGTATCACAAACACACACACGTATAGAAAGAGAGAGCGCGTCCTGAGTGCAGAACTAACTGCTGCTTCTCTGCAGTACTTTGAGTCTGTCTTAACAGCAAATACTTCTGCAGAATCATTGCAGGCCTGGGACTGTAAGTCTTGTTAAGTGAACAAAAGGAATGGACTAGCAAGTATTCACATGAAAAGTATTCCCAGTTGAGTAACTGGTAGGTAAACATAAGGAGGTTTTTTGTTCTGATTTCTGTCTTGCTTAAATATTTCCAGTTACCTGTGAGGACGCAAATGCAAAAAGCACACACAGAAGGAGTTCTCTCCTAAGACTAGCAGAAAAAGGGATGAATTAAATGCTACTGATAATAAAAATAGGTGCAGGAAAGCTCAGTCCTCTGAATACAGACTTTTTGTGCCACAGGGTCAGACATCAGCTAAAACCTAGAATAAAATTACACATCTTCCACTTGGAGTAACCAAGTTACTCCAAATTACTGCTAGGCGGGGGCTCAGGTGCCCACAGGTCCCAACCAGTCCGCCAAGTTCAGCTCCTGTCCTCCTGAACACCCGCGCACAGCTGGTCCAGGCTCAGGGAACCAGGGCATTACCTGCCCAGCAGAGACAGTGGGGAGGCACTGGCCTCTCCATTTCATTCATTTAGTCATTGGTTCGTGATCATGACCAAACATTTGTTCACCATACCATTGAGCCATCACCAGTCACATAAGCTACGCATGTGCGTGTCCTGGCAGCTAATTGGACAGGACCTGTCCCGCAACCAAACGAAGACTTCAGTCATATGAGGAGATCCAGCCTCTGTTCTATGCCCAAACATGCAGGTACCCTGGCTATGTGACCAGAGTCTGTGTTTAGTCGTGTGATGTGTGTCAGAATTCATCTGACATCAGAGTCTATGGATAGAGTCCGTCAGCTCTGGACTGGATGCCAAACACCGTCAGATCAAGGCATTATGCAGGCATTTAGATAGTGGAAATGGAGCATAAAATGACAACTTGGATTGGTCTTTGACAGGCTAGGGTCCTTTGAAATAAGTTATTTTTTTTTTACAAGGGATCATTAGCATCGAAAAGAAAGGAAGAGCTTTTCCCTGACCATGTTGTTGTGACTGGCAAAGGGTCTTGCTCCTGAAAGTCCCTAACTTTCAGAAAGGAGGAAAGTCATTTTTTCCCACCTTACAGAAAGGACTGAGGAAAGGGGACCTGAAAGGATCTCAAATGCATAAAAATGCTGCTGCAAAGAAAAGGAAACAACCTCTTTTTCACCATTATAATAGGCATGACAGGAAGATGCAGGCTTAAATTGCCATAAGAGACACTTGTGTTAGACATCAGAACAGCTCTCAGACGCTAAGGCTAAAGTTGCAAAATATACCTCCTGTGGAGGTTATGGGTATTTACCTTTGGAGGCCTTTAAGGAGCGGTCAGAAAAACATCTTTGGCGGAAGAGTTTAGATACAGGTAATGATGCCTGAGGAGGAGGAGAGGGAGTACAGATTAAGGTTTTTTAGATCCCTCCCAGACCTATTTTTCTATGATTTTTCTGTGGACAAGTTATGCCTACATCTACCTGCTTAATTTTTCATTTCTGTAGCTCAGCAGTTAACTTGAAGCTCATAGGGAGGAGCACATAGCAGGTCTGAGGCGCAAGAGACTGTTTATTTCAGATCAAGTCAGAAGTATTCGGGGAACTGGAGAGCTGATTTCTTTACTATGAATGTGTACACGTGTTGGTAAGCTCTCTTACCACCAAACTCCATGTAAAGAATACATTCCTCTACCAAATGGTCATCTATAAAAAAAAAAAAAAAAAAAAGAGAAGATCGAGTAACAGACATATTGCTGGTAAAGAACAGAATTGTCCTCCGTACAAGCACAGAAGCGTTCACAAGTGTTTACAAGCGAAGGGCTGCTCCAGCACGCTGTGCAAAAGGAGCAGCCCAGCTCAGCGTTTGCCACTTTCCCAAGGCTGCTGTAACATAAGCCGGTAGGAAATCAGAATGGGAGCCTGAGATTAGAACTGAAAATCTCTCATAACAAAGTGTTATAAAGGCAGTGCCAGTCCTTCTGCACTATTTGCTACCAGAGTCCATAGGCTTGCTTCCATCTCCTGCATGCCTCCTCCATCCCAAGGAGGATCCACATTGGAATCACCCACAGGAGGTCCTGCCTCTCACCACTTACTACGCTGAGACACACCAGGCTCCACATTAATTTTGAGATAATTTGCAAGAACCCTGTTAGGCTCTGAGCCTCATATACACCAACAAGCAGAATTTGGAATCACCATTACCAGTAAGACAAAACAAGAATTAAAAGAATTAAAGAATAACAAATTAAAAATACATCAGGAACGCAAAAGTCAAAAACATTTCCCAAAAGAATCAAGGGTAATGATTTAATTGATCATTTCATTAAAAAAAAAAAAAGCCGAGAAAAGCTTCTGTGTCACTGGAATAAATATAATCCAATTCTTTGCACGCTTAGGTCCTTCCCTAGCTTATTCAAACGGCATATTTAACTTTTGATTTATAAATCAAGGGATATCGCTCACTGCCATAAGATGCATTCCACTGAGGCTCAAAGTCTTTAGCAGATCCACACTGTGTGTACTTTTTCCTGATGGTTTCACATTCATGTTCATCAACACTCAGCAAGAACCATAAACAAAGCCCTGCTCTTGGATGCGCATATGCAGTTCCCATTGACTTCGCAGGATTTTCAGCTGACTTCAGAAAGAACTGTGTATGCACACAGGAGAGCAAAACTTGGCTCTGCACATTTAAGAAAATTACTTCACGAGATACCTCATAAACGAAGGGCAATACAGGCCATACTGAAAAATAATATAAACTGAAAACTCTAAAGTGTAGCCAAATAAGTTCAAATTTCCACCAGGTTTTCCCAGAATAATAAAAAAGGGCACACATCTTAGGTAAGATTAAACAAAACCTCTGTAATATCTCATTCACCAGACTGTGCTCTGCCTCCTTTAGCAGGACAAAGTGTGAAACCCGGCTATCTACATCAGGCAATGATCTTGTCTCCGACAGAGCAATGATATTGGTATATGGAATGATTAAGTAAAGGTCAAGTTACAAGCTGTGATTTGCTAAGTCATTTTCTGCATCTGTATCCCTGCTCTGTAAGTTGTGAAGCTCATGGCAAGTGAATTTAAAGCGTAGTATAATACTACAGCAGAAAAAGCAATTAATCCTATAATATTAGTAATTAATATGATATTATTTTTAATCTAATAGTAGTATTTTAAAGATATCAAATGCTTGAATTCATGAGTATCTGTCTTAAACCCTTCAACTCCCTTTGTCACCTGGCCGAAAGAATACCACAACAAAAACCCCACATAGACTAGGAACAACAGTCTCCTTCCAAATTTGAAATGACATCTAGCAACACATAACTTCTGCCAGGTACATTAGCTAACACACACTAAGCCAGGCAGTGCCATGTGTTTTCTTCCAATTTCTTCCCTTTATTTTACTTTTACTCATTCCATGATTAATAACCCATGCCTTTTTATCACCTCTTTAAAAATATCTACCTATTAGGATGAAGAATATTATGACTTCTAAAAACCCAGCTATCAACAGGCTTCCTTGCACTTTCTTTTTGACTGACAAGCACTCATTAGCCTGCAATTACAAATTCATACACAGAAGTACTCAGGGATGGAAATCACAGAGGGGTCTTGATGTTTGTTTTTTTCCCAACTAAGCAGGAGCATCTCTGATGATTTTCACACGTAAATAGCAGAACAGATTTTATGAATCATTTTTTCTTCCTGGTTGGAACAACCCCTATTCCCTGTTGTATTAGAATCCTGAGTCACTTTGCATAAAGTTGGTCGTTACTGCCAGGTCAAGGGAGAGAGGAGGAAGTGGACAAAATTCTCTGAACTTACATGTGTGATAGGATACAGATCGGGTTGCTTCTTGAAGCAAATTATTTAAAACCAGAAAAAAAAAATCATTACAAGACAACTCACGTAAGGAAAAACTATTTAATAGATATTAGAAAGGTCCAGTAAATCTAATGTAATAATGATGATCAAAGGGATTGTCGACTTTCTTTTTTTTTTTAATGAATCAGGAGTCTGGACTGTTACAAATGCTGAGTCGTACTGGTCATTCGCACTAGATTACTCAGGAGGTTGAATAACGAATAATTAGTGTGGCAACTATGGTACCGTCAAATGAATAGTTATGAGGTCTGGTAAGGCTCTGCTCCCTCAAAAACACCTCCTCTCCTAAAAATGTGCCCTGACGCTGGCAGTCTGTGAAGACGCTCACCTATCTCAGAACTCCTTCATCTAACTCCAAGTCTGCTTTCTGTTGGCTCTGAGGGAGCATGAGCTTAGTGAATTTACAGCGTATTACAAGGAACATGTATTTCAGCTCAGCCTTTGCAATTCTGGGTTCAGAATAGGTAAAGGAAGGATTTCCTCCCTCTCTCCTCAGTCCTAGGGCAAGGGCAAGGGCAAGGAGGGAGCCTTGACAACTTTCGTTTATTAGTTTGTTTTAGATGCATAGCATAACTATTTGATGAGTGAAATAAAATTAGGTACCTTACACGATCATTTTTCAAGAAAGTTGATTTTAAAGAGTTAAGAAAGAAAAAAACCAGCAAAACACACCGGCCAAACCCCTACTTTTCTGCGTGTCCTGTTTAAGCAATGACACATGAAGAACTTTATGTTCAAACAATTACCTAGTTCTTTAAATAGGACACTAAGGGAATAACATTTGTAAATGTATTCACTCAGCATGAGATTAATCCTCCTCCTGGGAATACCGGTGCAAATGAGAGTAACTCCTCGGAGGTCAATTGAAGTACACCAGCACAAAACAAATGTGAGGCAGAGGAGAATCAGGACCCATCTATCTATATTTTAATGCAGAGGTTGCAGATCATCTGCAATGATAAAATGAACAACATAAATATAACTGACATCTAGTCAATTGATCTCACATCCTGCCGACTATTCACAGCTCCAAATATAGGGCTGAAGAACAATGGTTTGAGGAAGGGAGGCAGAAATCCCGGTTCTAACCCATTCACGCATTCCAGTCTGCTAATACCTCCAACTTAAACTGCCTTCATCTCCCCACACTGCTAAATTGTTGTTGGTTTAATTTGACGTTGTCCCCCCGCCCCCCCGCCTCCCTCCTGGAGAACAATTTCTCCTTACAACAAAATATTAAAAAATATACCAGGATGCATGGGAGAGACGATAAATCCAAATATCTGTGCAAGCATGAGAACCTATGAACAAATAAGCAAAAAAATCCCTATATAACATACCATATATATCAAAGGTGCTAGCAAATTGATTAATTATTTGGAAATCTGGCACTGAGAAAGAATGGTATTCCTGCAGGGGAGAAAAACTAAAATATGAGGCTATTTCAAAATATGGTGTCATTTGTGCTAATTTAAGTGGATCTGTGATTATTTCCTACAACTTCATGATGTCCTGCACCAGCTTCCTCCTCCCCTGCCAGGCTGATAAAAGGATCCTTAGCAACACACTAAATGTATTATGCAAGATATTGAATACTACCGAGAAAAAGCACTGAATTACGCTGAAACAAAGAACATCAGGTGCAAGCATCACCCCCCTCCAGGGAAAGATCACCTTTAACTATTTGCCACATCGGTAAGCGCAGGCATTCTCTTGTATCTCTGTTACTAGTACCTAACGACATTTCCTACATTTAACAAAGTTAAGGCAAATTTTACCTCAAATCTACTGAGGCTTGAGCTCTTTGACCGAGACTTCTTGCGGAGATAGACCGAGAAGAACCGACGCACTGTGAACTTCTTCATGTTCATGTCCATCGCCCCGTCCTGGCTGTGGCGCGGAGCACGAAGGAGCTGCGACGCCGCCGGAGAAAGCTAGCGCATCCCGGTTGCCCTTTATTTATATCCACAGGCAGGAGATTCTCAGAAGCCTCTGTTTCTGTTCATCCAGCCGGGCACAGCTAGACGCACAAGGGGGACATTGCCGGAGCCATGGGATCCTGCTGCTGGTAGTTGGGAGTGTAAAGGCGTTATACTCCTCCTCGCTTTCCACTGTTTACGTTTCTGTGCGGCGAGCCGAACTCTCTCGCGGCTCCCTCTCTTCCTCCTCCTCGCCTTAGGTCCTACTACACCCAATCAGGCTCTGCTTTGGCTGCATGCATAATCGGC
This sequence comes from Tetrax tetrax, assembly GCA_009806455.1. NCBI lineage: Eukaryota > Metazoa > Chordata > Aves > Otidiformes > Otididae > Tetrax > Tetrax tetrax. Next base: position 553,229 of record WHYT01017864.1, read on the forward strand.
TCCGGCAGATGACAGCTCCTGCGTCCCAGGCGTAGCAGGTTTGAGATAAAGATGAGATGTGCCTATTGCTTTGCACTCCCCCGTTCTCCTCGCAGTCAGGCTCTTTCAATTTCCTGGTTTCCGAATCACATGGGGAATAGGCACATGCTGCACTTCTGTTTTTAGCTCGGCATTTCAACGCCGCTATAATTACTGAGGGCTACGGTGGCCAGAGCCGAGAAGAAAGCAGCCCCTGCACGAAAGTCTCTCCTGGGAGGAGGCTGAAAGACGCCATCAACCCACTGCCGGGGCAGAAGGGTCTGAACCTCCTTTTATTCTGGGGAGTATGCAAAACAACAGTGTGTGTGTGCACGTGTCCCCCTCCCGAAATCTAAAAGCTTGAAATCCCGTTCGCAAATTACCCACCCGCTTCACATTCAGATACCTAATGCTGGCACAGCTCTGAAAATAGAACGCACAATGTGCATGGGAAGTATTACTATTCTTATTGTACTACAGCAGGGAGCTACAGCCCCTTCTCAGAGGTTAAATATGTACATCTATTTACGGGCTGTAATCTGGAGCTGCTCGCTATACTGCAAGCACACAGACTTACAGCTGCACCCCCACCTCCCCAACATAATCGCATTTTTCAGCTTTTCTTCAAAAACTAATGAATCTCAGCGTGATCCAGAGACTAAAGAGCTTTCTCCGCCTGCTGCACACAGCTCGGGCTGCTCGTCCTTGGCTGAGGACTGTTGCCCTCTGACTACCAAGGAGCACCCCAGACATGCCTTTCTCCCATAGCCCCATATGGAAAGTGAATGACTCTGATGACTTATTAATGACTCAGATAAATAAGCCCAGAGAGAGCTGACACTGCTGCAGCCTGAGAAGACTCTCGGAGGTTAAACGACAATATCACTCCAGTCAATCTGCTCTAAAAGAGAGAGACACGTTTTGCTTTAATTGCACGTCTGGACTCTGCTGTGAACTATGTTGGCTGGTCATGCCTGTCACTACCTGCTTTGTTCACAGGTTCTCTGTCCCTCTCTTCTGTCTAAAGCTCACCACAGTCTATGTGTACCTGGAAAATAAAAAAAAAAATAATAAAAAAAAAAAAAGGAAAGACTATTTTGGCATTTATGTTTTCATTAAGAAGGATGTCAGATGGGCTACGTTCAGAGCTGGGCTCTATAATCTCCTACAGCCTCTGACATTCCTGTGCCTGGACCATTGCTGTCTGCCCCAGCCTAAGACAACTGCAGCACGCTGGCAGTCTGCTTCATCCCTTTCTCTTCTCAGTGTCTCCTTCTCATCACCTCTCTAATTTTCTTGTTTCACAACAAAAGCCCCCTTCTGGGGTTGCTTTCAAGGCTTTCAGTCTAAACCATAAAAACATTGAAGCCCTTTGCCACTACAGTTGTGTTGGTTCCTGGCAAAAAAAATCGTGGAGCAGAGGCAACTGTCCCAGCAAAAACTAAGCTGTCTATAGGTACACCGAAACCTTTCTCAGAAGCAAAACTAAACAGGTAAAAAAAGCAATTTGCTTGATATAACTCTTCTTCCTGTGCCCTGCCTCCTGCCTGGAAAAAAAAGCGTCCTGACAGGAGTTAGGCTAGGCTTCCTGCTGACAAAGGCTTTTGGCAGCCACACACGTTCTTACCTTTGTAAGCCACTTGAGCTTTAAATAGCAATCAGACAAGACCAGGGTAACTCCCTGAACCCTTCCCATCACAGATACAACACATTCCTACCTGGACACTGACATCTTTATTCGTGCAGAGGAAATGGTAATTTCCCAGCTTGGAATACGCAGGGTACCACTCCACTCTACAGAATAAGCAGTATATGAGAGGCTGTTACTACCTACACGAGCAGATTTATCACAGCCTTCCCATCCCATTGTGTGCATAGGACTTCAACATACAAGGACACACAACCACCATTAAACGTACCGCCCTCTAATAAACTTCCAGGAAGATTACACAGGCTATGACTTAATATCTAACTATCAGGTACACTTATTACATTCAGAATTTTGTTCTTTATTACAAAATGAAAAAAAAAAAATCATCAGTTAAAATATACTGGCAACTTCTAGCAAAATCTAGCCTCTGATGCTCAATATTAGGCTAACACGACAGCATGCCTAGGCTAGGAGGTAAATCTTCTCTTACACCCCTGCCAAGACACAGGCATGGAATTAGGCATGATCTCCTTGCTTTCTTACTCCACTTTCAGCCAGGTGATTATGGATTAAATACAGAAGAACAAACAACCACCAGTGCCAGGACACTGCTCTTCAACGGCTGGACAGCAGAGCAATAGAGATACTGCAGAGGTTATCTCCCAACTGCAAAAAGCAAAAGCAACTGAGTTGCAAAAGTGTGCATAAAAAAAAAAAAAGAACAAATACAGCAATCAAACAAAAGACATGAACACTTTAAACTTTAAACTATCTAACCGAATAGATACCTGAAAAGCAAATTCTTCTACAGTTGCCTTCACATGGCATGCTTCAAGACATGGAACTTAACTGCTTCAGAAAAACATATGAGAAGAGGCTTCAAAAACATTAACTCAAACTTTCAGCTAGTCAGACAATATCCAGTTTTCCCAATGACACTAATAAAAACGTGCAAGCAAAAGAGTAAATTAGATTAATTTGAAACATTCATCTTTATATTTATAAACATACGACTCTCAAATCAACCTACAAGGTGAAAAATTCGTTGTACTTAGAAATTCACAGCTGTAAATTATTTATTAGCTCCCTTCTGAGCAATTTTAACTGCTGAGCAACTTGATGGAAAAATAAGTCCACCAAATGTCTCTGACAAGAATAAACAACAGTGCTAGTGAAGGGGCATATGATGTATTGGCATCAGCTGGTAATACTCTGTATTTTGAATTAAAATTTTTAAAACTAGAATCATATTTACCATAACATAAAATAAATACAAGACCATGGCTGTTCCTGCTCCCAGTGAAGTTGATAGCAAAATACAGTTTACTTCAACTGGAAAACTGCTTAAAAATACAAGCAAGCAAAAAAAAAGCCCCAAATCAGGATTCAAGATAAAATTCTCCAACAGAAAACACTTGAAATTAGCTATTACACAGCTCAGTTCCCAATTTTTAAAAGATAAATGGAGAATTCCCAATTAATATCCAATGAAAGACAAAAGTATTTTCCTTACACGTACAGATGGCCCACACCAAGAGCAGTAACAGACTGAAAGACCCAGACTTAGGAAATTCACACGAGGCAGCGAAACACAGAACCCAGTGGCCAATGCTAGATGAATCATCAGTTTCTAAAGAAACAAAATAACTTAAGCTAATTGTTTGCATGAAGGAACACACAAGTCCAAGACATCTACCACAAACCACAGGCTGGATGATAAAATTACTGAGGGAAATTTTATATTACTATATTACACAGCATGTTAGGCTCTATTTCCAAAATGAACCTTCTAACTTTTATATATGAATCAACAATTTATGAGCAGAATGGCTCTGCTACTTCAGCAAATTTAGAGATCACTGTAAAAGTAAAAACATATGAGTTGAAAGGATCTTCCTTGCATGCGCAATCAGTATTACCTATCCTTCCTCAATAAGTTCATCAGAAAAACAGAAAAAAATCCAGAGAGAAGTAAGAAAGCATCAGGGGCACAGACACCACAGACAGAACAAATAAGATCAGCAGAACATGGCGTGCAGAGAAAGGGAAAATGAGACTCTATCATAATAGAGGCCCAAGAGACAATGCTACAGAAGAGGTGAATTGCACAGTACCATTTATGCACTCATTAAAGAAAATCAGGAGCAAGAGCAGATGTTTCCAAAAGACATCAATGAGCAGAATAAGAAACAACACTTTCCCCCAGGTGATTAGATGGTACATGGCTCTTTCAGTGATTGCTGTTTCCTGATCTTGAATGCTGGACAAATTTCCATATGGCTTTTGTTCCTCAGTGAACAAGTAAAGTGGTTATTTTTCTTAGTTACGTTTCTTTAAAAAAAAGATAATGGGCTTTGCCTAAATAAATGTCTGGGCTTTGATCTCATTAGATCAGCGTACCAATGTGGGTCCCAGCCTTTCCAGCTGCCTTACCTTCTCCAGTTTAGCATGCCACTTACTTGACTGGAGCTTCCTCTCTCTCCAAAAAGAGGATATGCTGCCCTGCCAGCACTGCGGAATACACGCAGCAGCTTGCCATCTCAAACATGCTTCTCACCAGCGGTGATGAGTGTTCAGCAACATTGGCTGGATGGGGATGTAAGGGAATAAGGAGGAAAGAAAGTGCTTATTCTCTCTTCCTTCACCTCCTCCTGGCTCCTATTGATGTATCACAAACTTCAGTACTTTTCAGCCTTTTCCATCCGTGAACTATGAGAAGTTTCCAATGCAGGTGCAAGGCCCCTTCAGTCATTTTGCGTACTAAAATCGCTGCTCAGAAGGAAGAAGAAAGCAGAGTGCTACATCATGTCTCAGTGCATCCAATGAAGAGGCAAGATGCAGATTCCTCGGCCACAGTCTTCTCTGCTCCAAGGAGCAATGTAACAGACCTGCAGTACCTGTCTGATCTTGTACTTGTAGTCTCAAGGTCTTGGGAGTCTGGGCAAGGACAGAAGATGTCTCATACTCACACATCTTTAATTCCGTAATTGCTAAAAGCATTGTCCACCACATTGGCATTATATAAGTGGTGACAAGTATATATACAAGTGCAGCAATCACAGAAGAGAATTACTTGCTTTGAGAAGATCAGTTTTGCTCAGTACAGTGATATATTCTGACAAGTGGATTCCATTCAACAGCTTTAAATGTTCTTAAAACTGGACAAAGTCAGTTCTTGGTAGATTTGAAACCGGTATTTTGCAGGGATGCAAATAGCTTAGATGGAAAGTCTTCTGTACTTTTCTCTGTAATAGACTACTTCAGCAGACGAGATTAAAGGAAATTACCTGGTGGCACTGAGAAGGAGAATCATCTCTGTATGTCATACTGGTGCAGAAGAGGTTGTTTTCCTGCAGTTGCCTAAAAATCTACATCCTCAGTCCTTCCTAAACACCCAAAAGCCACATGATGATAGTGTAACTTCCAGAGATATCAAATGAGGAGCACTAGGGGGACACATAGCTTGTTCTTATTTGTGCAAGGAGAACTGAGACTGCCACAGAAATAAGAGCTGCAGGACAAGGTAACAATATTTGATGGAGTTTTCAGCAGATGACAGACATTTTAACTCACAAAAGTATCTTGTGTTGGTGCTTGAGCGTCAGATTGGCGAATCTCACAACTGCTGTATTGACTGCTCCCATATGTGCTTTGCTACTTACAGACTCACAGAAATATGCAACAGCATCACTGGCTGTGGACTACTTGTAGGATGGCGATCAGGTCAGCTAGCAATCTGCATTGAAAACAGGCCAGGAAGTGTCAGCTTCAATTGTCTTTTTTTCTTCTTATTGATGTCACTAAGTTTTACTTTCTTGGCTGACACTGTATACTCGTCTTGCTGGATTTTGGTGGCTAGACAAAAGTATAAGGCAAAGAACCCCAAAACCTTCTCTCCTTTATATTGTGTAAGCTTCTGCTCCAACATGGTTGAAAGGGTTTGCTGGAGATCCAATTCTGCTTTCTTGCCTCTGGATAATAAGCAGAAAATCATACTGCTCTCCGATAATGGACTAGAAGTTTTCTAGAAAGAAGGATACTACTTGATAACTGAAGTATGAACAGTCTTATCACATGAATATTTATGAATATCCACACTGAGTGAACATTATACAATACAAAATTGGATGGAAAAATTCCATTATGCGCAGCATATGTTTACTGTTTATTCAGACTAGCTATGAACAATACTAAAAAGGAATGCTTTCATTAGACATCTGCTAATATGGCAAATTTACCTTGATAGATGTATGATATCTTTCAGAGCCTAACTGAAGAAATAATGCACTTACTGAAACCCTCATTTTAACTTTTAATAATCATCGGCAGACCAAACTGACACTGTGCTAAGCAGAAGAGCCAGACCTCTGTTTACCCTTGAAATCCTGGGAAAGAAAAGTGTAGAATGGGACTATGGACTTTTATTCAGGAACATATCAATTTTAGGTAAATTTTTTCCCTTCTATTAGCTAACAAAACAACACACCAAAGTACAAAAACAAACTAGGCAGACAAAAAGCATCGTATTTAGTTGAGCTGAGTGACCTGAATTAATATCCTTCTTCTGTATCTGAAACTATTTTATATGACCTCAAAGAACCTTAAAGTCTCTGTGTCTGGCTCCAGGACACATACAAAACCCAGCCACATCCTGATCCGCTATTAGAATGGGGGCACAGATTGCACTGTTTTTCTCTTATTCTTTCCTACTGGCACCTCATGTCCCTAATGAAGAAAATCCAGGTATTTTAAGCCAGAAAGGAACCAGAGTATACTCCAGTGAGATTCTTGATTTTGACAAGTGTGTGTAAGCTCAGGACACTAAAGGTTTGCACCAGCACTGCAGTTCCGTCACATCTCTCTTTCAAATCTCTTTTTACAAAACGGGGCTAAAGCACTCTGCCACTGCATGAGAGCTCTTTTAGAGTAAACATAATGATCATTATTATGTGCTCCTAGCCAAAATTCCAGTTTAGGCTTGGCAGATATTTGCTAGGTTTGTTTACAGAAACAGATTAACTGTGAGTAATGTCAAAAAATAATAAACCGATGAGACATGCAAATTTACCTTGGTAGGCATTACATCTCAAAGGGCAAATGACATAGGGGATATTTTCAAAATATATTACACAACTAACACTCACTGAAAACCAGGCTTAAGGTTGTATGAACACTTACTCTATGTTAGACACCACAAAAATAAGATTCATAAATAAACCAACCCAGTAGTCACTCTTGAAATCTTTAGCATTGCTTTCCTTCTTGTTGGACTTGTATTTCTTTTTGGACAAATTTTGAAGGACTGCTTTAAATTACTGTAATAACAGTACTTAACTCCAGATTACAAGCACATGTTTTCCTGTCTATTTTTGAAATAGAAGTTAAAAAAACGAGCAGAGAAAAAAAAAAAAAGGTCTCAAGTGTTGTGTTAACACCCCCTCTTTCTGCCTCTAATACAGCTACACAGGAAGTGTGAAACTGAAAAAAAAAATCATTTTAACCTTCAAAAATATTAGATCATAGAATCATAGAATAGTTAGGGTTGGAAGGGACTTTCAAAGGTCATCTAGTCCAACCCCCCTGCAAGAAGCAGGGACCTCCCTGACTAGATCAGGTTGCTCAGAGCCCCATCCAGCCTGGCCTTGAATATTTCCAGGGATGGGGCATCCACCACCTCTCTGGGCAACCTGCGCCAGTGCTCTACAACTCGCATTGTAAAAAATTTTTTCCTAATATCTAATCTAAACCTACCTCCTTCTAATTTAAACCCGTTACCCCTTGTCCTATCACAACAGGCCCTACTGAACAGCCTCTCCCCATCTTTCCTGTAGGCCCCCTTGAGGTACTGGAAGACCGCTATCAGGTCTCCCCGGAGCCTCCTCTTCTCCAGGCTGAACAGCCCCAACTCTCTCAGCCTGTCCTCATAGGAAAGGTGCTGCAGCCCTCTGATCATCTTCGTGGCCCTCCTCTGGACCCTCTCCAACTGGTCCATGTCCTTCTTATACTGGGGGCTCCAGAACTGGACACAGTACTCCAGGTGGGGTCTCACCAGGGCAGAGTAGAGGGGCAGAATCACCTCCCTCGACCTGCTGGCCACGCTCCTCTTGATGCAGCCCAGGATGTGGCTGGCCTTCTGGGCCACAAGGGCATATTGCCCACTCATGTTGAGCTTCTTGTCCACCAGCACTCCCAAGTCCTTCTCCTCAGGGCTGCTCTCCATCCATTCTCCGCCCAGACTGTATTTGTGCCTGGGATTGCCACGACCCAGGTGCAGGACCTTGCACTTGGCCTGGTTGAACTTCACGAGGTTGGCACGGGCCCACCTCTCCAGCCCATCAAGGTCCCTCTGGATGGCATCCCTCCCATCCAGTATGTTGATGGCACCACACAGCTTGGTGTCGTTGGCAAACTCGCTGAGGGTGCACTCTATCCCACTGTCCATGTCTCTGACAAAGATGTTGAACAGACAGAAGGTCCAAAAAAATATAAGCAGCAACATGAGTGAGAAGGGATCAGAAAAGGACTATATCTGTCATGGAGCAACACTTAGGCTGGTAAAGAAATACAGAGAAATTATTTTAGCAGCATGACTAATTTTTGCAGCATTATTTGGCATCTCCTGGCACATCTGGCTTTAAAAATCTCTTGGCTTCTGAACTCATGATGATCCACAAGAAACATCAGATTTCACTGAAGAAAAAGAATATAACTGGTTGCCCTGGCTCAGTTAACTTGCTGCAAGACGGGGCAGCCATAAGAGATGCTGGAAAACAGGAACTGAAATAATTTCTTCATGGGAAGAAGGAGTGGAGCTAAAGTCACCTGTTACTCACAGGGCTCGTGACAGGTTTGGAGGATGTGTGGAGGTTTTTTGCATTTTAGACAAAAGATCTTGGTTTCTAAGAGGGATATTATTAGTCCTGGCGTAAGCCATCACTTGTGGCCTCACTCTGCCATCTCCAGGCCACCATTTCCTTCTTCCTCTCTGTTGGCACAAGTATTCACACAGCTACAGGATTAACCAAACTGGAGAACTGGTTCAAGTTAAAATTGGGCCAAAACCCACTCCAGAACATTAATTTTAAACCAGATCAGTTCCCTGACCTGGTGCACTGTGTGGCTATACAAATATCTGTGTCAACTCAGTGTTTGTTGCTGTGGTGGGGGCAGGAACGTGTGCTCACGAGGAATCTCTGCCCCTTTCATTGGCAGGGATGGGTTACACCAATATAAACCGCCTGCTTCCCAGGTACCGAAGTGGCACGCTGCTGCTGCCTTGCCCTGCAGAATGGAAATCACTGAGATAGCCACATCAAACTATCCTTTAGATCATAGTGAACGTTAAGAGAACAGCTTTGGTATGGAAGAGCATTTTTAAATGTCCTGAAGGGTTTCTCTCTCTGCTAAAACTAGCACAATTGAATTGGCTAAAACCAGACAAGACCTGGAATCATGCATTGCCATTATATGCTTTTCAAAACACTGAATCTATAAATGACACTCAGCTTGTTTAAAAGGAAAAAGATCCCAAATGGATCTTTTGGGAGAGAGTAACCTATAGTTACGGTGCTGAGTCCACCTTGGTGGAAAGTCAAGAACCCTACTGGAGTTGACTGAGCTCCCTGTTAGTGCAGAAGCTCAAGCACTGGGGGAGTCCTGCAGAACTAAAACTGCAGGTTACAGAGGTGTTAACTGCCTCCACACTAATTGAGTTTCTGAAGAATATTTTCCAGCATGTATCTGATCTAATGTTCTGTGGCTGCTAATAGTGTCCCTGTCGGGCTATTTCGTGTCCTCTTACATACATATAACTGCACACACAAACACGCACCTCTTGCAAACCTCTGTAAGTAACTGGTATTTATGCTAGTGTATGCAGAACCTGAGCACAGGTTAAGGTGCTACAGGTCTGGAAGATCAGTGTGAATACAAATGCCATGACCTATGCTCTACAGTTTGGATGCGTATGATGCACATTGCTCAGTGAATTTGAGAACCATTATCAAATGCAACACGGATGCAACATACAAATTGCTCAAACTCTTATAAACTTGGTTTAATGCCATCACAAAGTCATCACACAGTTAAGTTTCCAGTACTTGCTGCTCCCCTTGGGAGGCTGTCTAGAAAACTAACAGTCCTACTCACTCACTGTAGTGCCTGGCGTAGATGTACCATAGCCAACTTTAAAACCTTTGCTCCTATGCCAGCACCTTTCTTTAACTGAAGAGTAATCATATCTCTTCCTAGTCAAGCAATGTGTGTCCCAATAGACAACCTCGACTTGTTCATGACTATATTAATCTTCCATGTAGATGCCATGAACAGAAGAGGTTTTATCAGAGCCTCAGTAGTATTATTACTTTGAATTTCTTAATCACAAGAAGTTCAAGGTTTTCCTCAATTTTTCCAAGACCATTTTAGATTTTGGTTCACTGTTGCCCCATAACTTACAGAAGACAAAACCAGTCTTCCTTGGTGGTGCACTCTGTCCAAGGTTTCTATGCCTGTTGTGTACTCAATGGAGAGAGACAGAAAACTCTGGGATTCCCCCTCTGGATCCTCTGAGGTGTACAGGGCAAGAGGGACTATCTGCCTTCTGGAATGCCTGTACACTGACTGCAAACAGAGCCCAGACAATTATCTTTGATTAGATACCTAACTATAGGCAGCTAGAGTGAGACAAATTCCTTCTTTCAGTACCTGATTTGTCACAGTGATTTACAAACTTTCATTCTACTTTTAGTACTACAGAAACGAGCATCAATCACTCTTCCTGTGCAAAGATGCAGTCTTCTGGTCTTGGCACTTTCTAATTTTAGGCTATCAGCGAATTTAATCTTCTTTTTCTTAGCTGTAGTTTTGATGCTATTTGTAAGAATATTAAACCAGAACAATCTGAAGATCTCTCCTTCCAAGAACCCTGACAGCAATGCCTTTCTGATGTTGAAGATGTTTCTCCAGGCAGTGTAGTCTTCCCTTTCATTTCACGAAATTTCTATTCTTTCACTTAGGGGACAGGAAAGCTGAAAATTACATGCTGTACTCAATAAAGGCTGAAAAGTATTTCAAATCAACCAAAATGTAACTTATTAAACAGTATTGTTTTAAAAGACAGTTTTAAGATTTTTGGGTTTTGACCAAATCTTTAACACTCTTGGAGCTAGAACTACCACTATAACCAAAGTGTTGTTAATTATTTGCAATATTAATGGCGTAAAATCTAACTTGTAACTAGGTCTAAGGCTCCTTCCTTTACTTCATGCAGGCTGGGAGGTGGTTCTACTGGACCTGTGAAGACTTTTTACAACTCTAAAGCAACATTTCTTCCTATGAATTACTTCATATGCTGGCCTGACTCAGGACAAAAGAATGCTTATATCTCAGGCTACTTTAAGTACACGGTATGAACACACATCTGCTTTTTCCAATAGGTGAAAATGTCAAGCAGTAGTTAGAAAAAGAGGTACCTTTCTCTAACCTCCTAGAAGAGGTAGGAGGATGAGACCAATTTTTGGAAAAAAGGATTGACAGAATGAAAGCAAATCAGGCACTGAACAACCTTTTTGTCTACAGACCTTTCACATGTTTCTCTCTCCCAGTTCCCTTTATGCGAGAGTTCCAAATCATAACCTAAATTCTCAGACACATGATAGATAAAAAAAGTAGTGGAGGACAAAGAAAAGTTTGTTATGCTGCCAATTTGGGAAGCACATTTTT
>WHYT01017864.1:564637-608012 GCA_009806455.1 Tetrax tetrax
CATTACAAAGGGAAGGATTTCGGGGGGGGGGGGAGGGGGATGACTCTCTCAAATTCAGAATGCAGGCATTGCAGCAGATAAACCATCTCCCTTTTCTTCCTTCATGGTTTCCCCAGGGCAGGAACCCACTTCATAATCCCGCACTGAAGTCATTAGTTAGTTGTATTATCACACCAGCTGAGTATTCTGACCTTTTCATACAACTGAATTCTTTTATCAGGTCTTGAATTTTATGGAACATTATGGGCTTTTTCATATTTTTCTGCCTCTTGGAATCATCAGAGGTCAAAATTAACCTTGTTCTTATGCCTTAACAGTGCATTTCTTCCCTTGATAAACAAGCATTTATTTTAATCATACCATTCCCTCAGAATTTATTAATGCTTGTTTTGGTGACAACTTCAACATGGCTGTGAGAAATTTCCCCCTCAGAAGCCCTAATGCATAATCTGAATTTTATCCTAACCTTGATTTGAGTTTTGTTTCTTGAGGCTTTTTATTTGAAAAAGAACGAAGCTAAGCAATCATGGACTAAATACCGCCATCAAATATTTTTTAGATAAATGTACTGTTCTTAAATCACTTTTAAAACTTTGAAGTTTTAAAGCCTGTGGCTCAGTAGAGTACTCTGACTTGGAGATGGTGAAAATTTAGTGTTTCCTAAAAAATATACATAACTTGGCAGACAAAAAGACATTCTCAAAATATCCTGTGAAGTTTCAGAAAAACTCAGAACATTTCTTAAATGGTTTCCACATTCAATATTTTGAATTATTTCATCATAGCAGGATATAATACAAAGTATGTAAATGGGAGTAGAAAGGGACCTCTGCAGGTCCCTATAAGCCCAGTCTCTTGGTCAAAAAGCAGGGCCATCGTCAGCACTAGAGCAGGTCAGCTGTGACTTTTTCTAGCTAAGTCTTGAACATCTGCAGATGAAGACTCCACAATATTGGTGGGCAACCTACTCCAACGCTGCTCTGCTTCTAGGAGAAGTTGTTTTTCCTGATCTCCAAACTGACCCTCCCTTGCTAGCACTTGTAGTGACTGACCACAGCTGTTTTGCCTGGTATTAAGAAAAGTTTGGCACCTTCATGTTCTGACCATCCTTCAGGTAGATGTGGACTGCTTTTACATCACCTCTCAGCATCTTCTTTACTGAAGTATGCAAACCCAGCTCCCTCAGCTTCTTGTAAATAGCGTGCTCCAGGACCTGGCTATCTTGGTGGCCCTTTCCAGTTTTTCAACAACCCTCTTGACTTAGGTCTCCCCAAAATGGGTAGTATAAGATAAGATACATTTATGAGTAAGAAGAAACTGTGACCCACAGTTATTTTTTTATTTTAAAAATATATTTTAAAGGTGAAGTCATTGCATCTGTTCTTTGCAAGAACTGCCATCAAAATTGAAGTTTAAAAGTTCAGATTTTAATTACTTCCATATTTCTTATTTAAAAATATATAAGGTCTTTTATTTTACAAAGGCATTTAGCTAGTTCTATCTATTATTTTCCTTTGAATATGCTTTTTTTTGCCAGATTGCATGGTTCTCAGAATTGAAGCAGCCCAAATCTTTCTTATCTCCAAGCACATGAGCATCAGAACTCAAACATACACTACTATGGCTACTAGCAACAGCAGCATTGCTTTCTCCATGCAACACTGCTCTATTAAAACAGACATAAAGCAATTGCTCCTGAACTAGAGGAGCTGGTTGCTGACCAGGTTATTGTCCTTTATGCATTCATGATAAACAATAAAATTCTGGAAATACTACTTACATATTTAAATTAGTCATCAAGGATACATGGGATTTATTGTACTAATTAGATTAAAGTTCCTTACAACTCAGTAAGAAGTATCTTTAATTGACCAATAATTAATAATGAATTTTTAATAAATAAATAAAAGACACAATTCACCTAGCCATTTACATAACAGACACTGGACACGATGGCATGTATTCTTGAAACTTGTGTGCATTCATGTATAACCTGAGGAATAATACAGGATTTTCTCTTTTTTTGGTTGTAAAACTTGAAAACAGTTTTGAAATAAATTGCCCCTCCCTCAGTAATTTCTCAACAAAATGGGCGCTTGCTGCAGACCTCTTCTGACAGCAAGCTCACTGTGTTTCCTTGGATAAGATCTTAATTTAGTGTCCTTTAACGAGAATTTTCCTACACTTATGTGATTGTACAAATGATACAGCAAGACAGTTGTTTTCTGTGTTGTGATTTTGAGGACACTATTGTTCAACATAGATAATGCCAATTTCTTCACTAAATCCTGGCATGTTTCTAGACATTTTAATGTTGTTTTTTTTTTTCTGGACTTTTCTTATTTCCTCTGTAATTATCTTCTCAGATAACGTATGTGGGATATTAGGCACTACAGTGGCACTACTGCACACCCCTCTACAAACCCCTTCCCAAACACCCTACCTTTTCAACTATTGGTGCGCACAGAGCGGGCACAGCCACTGTGTCACTCAGTTTCTTTGATCCTATTCCTAAGCATGTGCCAGGCCTCCCATCGGCAAAATGACATGTGCCAAACCATTAACAGGAGAATATGAAATTGATGGAATGCTCCTATTTCAGTTTTTCTGTTTACAAATCCTTTTTGTTGTTGTTGTTTTGAATTACAGTACCACACAGGCATTGTTCTAGTTACCTTCGTCACCCAAAATACGCTACATTTTCTAAGCTACTGGCACTTAGTCTCTCAAATCTCTGTAAAGTAATGCTAGTAACTTCTGCTAATCATACTGCCCTCCCTGTGTAGTGAAAACAAAATCAACGTCATCCTTACTGTCCTCCCAGTCTGACTTAACTTCTGTAGCCATAGGAGGATACCAGCAAAAAGTAATCCCTTTAAGAGACACAAAGGGAGAAAAGGAAGAAAAGGTACCTGAAAATTCATATATCCCTGGAAAGAAAAAGAAACACTTGTGAACTATAGCATGGAGATTTGGCAAATACAGATTGGAAAATCAAAGAGCAACACATATACACATATCTGATGCTGGCAGCTACCAAATGGCTCACACTGGGTAGGCAGCTGCCCTAAACCTTCAGAGACCAAAAGGTCATTGCCTAACCTGGTCAGACCCTTTATGCTTAATGGGAAATGCATTCCTCACAAACAGTATCCTTTCCACTGTATTATCTCGAAATCCACGGGCACACAATACATTATTTTCATATCTATTAAATGCTGACTATTGAATTCATATCCAGATGGGTTTGAATTCTTCAAAAGATCGGAGAAAATTGGCTGGTAGAGCTAATATGCACTGCCTATGTGGAAAACTTGCTATTATCAGCTCAAATTTACTATTTACAATTTCTAGGTGAGGAAAATAGATATTTATTTTTCTTTTCTCCCCTACCTATTATCAGACTCAGTAATTTGTCTTTTAGGGAGATCATGAAGCCACATTGAATGTCTTCCAGTCATTGGAATGTTGCAAATCTTTGTTCTCAACCTAAACATAGAGGATTTGTCCTCCTTCATTGCTTTTATCTGCCTCTCAAATCTAGCACATTTTCTGATGGTATCTTGGCTGAAAACGAGTCTAAAGATGTCAAAGCTCACAAAAGAAGATGTCAAAGCCCATGTCAGCTGTAATGTCCAGGTATTTCAGGTAACCTGCATATCCTTCGTGGCGAGTTTGGAGGCAAACTCCATGCCCTTACTTTCCAATTGCAACTTTGCTTTTTGGAGTTCTTTGGCAGGCAAAACCTGCAAACAGCTTTTCCAGAATATTAAAAATAATTGAGATAATTAAAAGCTAATAGCCTTTAGCTTGGAGGGTTGCAAAAAATAGTCTGTCATTGTTCAGACAGCCCTGTAATAGAGCACCTTGTTAATTAGAGATGATTCACAGATGACTTGCAAGAGATTCTGGTAGTTCTGAATAGCAATGATATTTTCATATTGAGCTCTTATGTACTTAGGAGTAATGAAGCTTTAACTTTAATTAAAAGGAAAGCTCCTTTTTCTAAGCCTGTAGGTCCACGCAACACTGAAGTACGGAAAATTAGCATGCCTTTTACTAATTTTCCATATTTAGAGTTCTGCACTTTATGGTTTTGCTTTCATAACGTTCCCTACCAGAGGACATCTAAGCACCTGAATAGCAACTGTTGATGAGAAGGCAATATTATAGCTACTCTAAATGGAGAAGCAGGCAATGAGGTGGGAAACTGTTCACTCAAGGCCTCTCAGCAAGTCTGTAACAGAGTTAAGAGCAGAATTGGGTCCATCTTAAATACATAGAATCATAGAATGGTTTGGGTAGGAAAAAACCTTAAAAATCATCTAGTTCAAGCACCCTTGCCATGGGCAGTGACACCTTCCTCTAGACCAGGTTGCTCAGAGCCCCAACCAACCTGGCCTTGAATGCTTCCAGGGATGGGGTGTCCACAACTTCTCCGGGCAACCTGTTCCAGTGCCTCATCACTCTCACAGTACAGAATTTCTTCCTTATATCTAATCTAAATGTACACTCTTCCAGTTTAAAGCCATTACCCCTTGTCCCATCACACATGCCCTTGTCAAAAGTCCCTCTCCAGCTTTCTTGCAATGTCATCTCCTTACAGCTCCACGCCTCATCACATAACACCATCTGCTTCACTTGATGGGCATCCACTGCTTTAGTTCATGATAATTACAGTGGTACAGTTTGACATTATAACACCCCATTGCTACCGACAGAGGGGTTCCCATACTCTGTCACCTTCGCTCTTCCTTTCCCTTAACACCTTCTGTTGCCTTTTGCTGGGAAGCCTGCAGTGGATTGGTCCAAGGAGCAGAGGAGGCACCCTACACACACAAATTTTCTGCTGGTTTAGCTCCTGAACTGGCCCCTGAGGGTCTGGATGAGCTTCAGTACCTAAGCAAAGGGAGATGATGGGAGCATGCAGGAGCAGAATAGCAAGTCTGCGCCCTCGGAGCTCAAATCACTCGTGGATGCACTGTGCTTATGCAGGGTGGAGGTCCAGAGCAAGGACTGGACACACACACACAGACTAGGACCAACGGCGAGCTCTCTTATCCATTCTGTCACCGTGTCTCTTTACTCACGAGCCTGGGAAGCTTCAAAGCATATCTGAACTTGATGGTTATCTAGCTTGGAAACATGACAAAGTGATATAAGTTATTGCATTCAAGACACTTGATGGTAAGATATTTAGTAGTTGGCATAGGCAAGGACACAACACCTCCTCCCCTCTTTTTGAAAAGAACAAACCAAGTGCAATCTGCAGCCAACAATGGCATTATACCTTCTGAAAGTTCACCATAAAATTGCTAAGATTTCTTGCCATTAAATTGATTTGCAGGATTCAATATTGTGAATTATTCTGAAATAACAACAGTATTCTGAAATAGAATAATAACACTATTCTGAAATAGTAACACTAATTGATGAAAAAAACAAAGAAATCCCCAAACCAAATCCCTCTCAGTCTCCACATCCAGTAGATTGACTACGCCAAAAACACAAAACAAAACAAAACAAAACAAAAAAAGAAAACCAAACTCACTTGCAGATTTACATTACCAAGTAAATAAAGCAGAAAGAGAAGAGAGTACATATAACACATGCAAATATTTAGCCTTTTTTTTTCTTCTCGTTTAGGAATCATGGAACGTATATACAAGCATGTTTCCTTTTAATTCAATAGAGGGAAATATACGCAAGCAGCATTTTGGTCAGGAATGGATTACTCATCTGCAAAAAGCTACCTGCATCATTCAGCGTTCTCAGGATCAAGACCTTTTTACAGTCAGCTCTTCAGAGCAGACACATGTTCCCTACATAAGCATTAAGCACATATTACGTGCTTGACTAACACAAAAGTAACAGTGCAAAAATCAATAATTACTGCATCTTAATTTGAGGAAGTAAAACATTTTGCAAAACATAGAAACAGACAGTCAAAGACAATGCAGAAAAGCACAGATAAAGAAATCGGAACCTTTAATTATTTCAAATACAGGAAAACAGTAACAGATTATTTAATAACTACATGCTCCAGCAATTTGCATTTCGTATAGCTGGCTTCATTGTATATCTAATAATATGATGTTAAATATAACAGCCTG
This sequence comes from Tetrax tetrax, assembly GCA_009806455.1. Classification (NCBI taxonomy): domain Eukaryota; kingdom Metazoa; phylum Chordata; class Aves; order Otidiformes; family Otididae; genus Tetrax; species Tetrax tetrax. Next base: position 570,751 of record WHYT01017864.1, read on the forward strand.
AACTTATCTTTTCTTCGCTCACCAGAATAGCTGTTGATTATGCTTTCAAATGCTTTTTTGTCTTCTTCATTAATCTGAGTTTTACCAGATCCCAAATGAAAGAAAATCTCTCTTTAACGTAAGTTTGCAGCCAACCGACTATAATTGAGGGAAGTCTAAGATAATGAAAGCATGCTTGTTTGTATATAAGTTGTATTCAGCTTTCAAGCACACCTAACGCATACCTGATGTTAAATAAACAGCAAAATCACTACTGTATTTTTCATTTATCAAGGAAAGATTTTGTTACACTTTCAACTGAAGACTTTCCTTTTTCAGGGAAAAGTTCAAGTGGCCAAAAAAACCCCAAACCCCTGAACCCCACAAATTGCTATGTCTTTATACACCATCCTTTAAAAAGTATTCTTCCCAACAGATGCTTCCACAAATAAGTTTTTAATATAAAATGTAACTGACAATTCAGCTTCATTACAAACCTTCCTCCAAAAGCACTCCATTTGTTTTAGATGCAGTAAGATTGTACTTTAGAAAATAAGTAGCAATAAGTACCCTCACATTATGTCTATTAAAATCTTGAGTAAAGTTGAGATGAAGTTTCAAAATGTTATTTTTTTTTCTCCTCAAATCTCTTTATGTGACCAAAAAATGAAGAGTAGTAACTCTACCACAACAGACCCATAATATATAAATACTAAATACTTCTATTGACCGATATGGTTCTTAGGATTTTCTATGTTTCTTCTGTCAGCTCACACGTTTGTCAGGGGACGCTGAAGAGACTCTAATATACATTCCTGAAATAATTATTTTTTTTTGCAGGATTCTTATTTTTCTTGTCCTTTTAGCATATAACAACTTCCTCATATGGCACATACATGACCTGATCTCCATCTTACTTGAGAACACACAGTGTCACTCTAGCTTAGGTGCCAGCCTCGTGCCATCCCAACATACAGCTCGTAACGGAACTTTCTTGACAACCCAGGCCCTAAAGGTTGAGCACTCAGAAGAGTTTAGGTTTGAAAAAGGTCACAGTCTTTTGGCTTCCTTTAAGTTATACACAGTATCTTTTGATTAACTTTTTGTTAAAAAATTGTTTTTTGAGAAACCCTATCCAACTTTTATCCATATTATCTGTTTCATAATCTTGCCCAGGCCTAGGTAGGATGTTGCTCATGTACTTTGTAATGAGTCTTCCCAGAGCAATCATAAACCAACAGACGACATGACCCACACCTACAACTCCTTAATTTCCCTGCTTCTAAGCACAGATTTTTGCAACCCATCAGCACCTTCCTTTCGCCACGTATAATTTTGCTTTTCTAAAGAGAAAGTGGGACTTCAGTGGGGCATGTGAAGGACCTTATTGCTATTGCTTTTGCCTTCACAAGAAGTCTGGTTTGGTTTTTTTTTGTAAAGGATCCATGATATTAGGGGCTTCTCCTTTAGTAGGAGTTTCTGCCCAGTGATACAGATATGACAGATATCAAGTACGTGCAGCCAGATGTGGTTCAACTGCAACAGCTGAACACATAAAATAGACATGTCCAAATTAAACAAGGAGGGTATCAAATAGAATAATGAAAGGCTACTTTTTAATTTCAGCCCAGATAACTGGTAAGAACATAAGTAAAGGAAGAGCTGCTTATTAGAATGCGTGTGCTTTTGGTGTTTGGGTTTGTACACACCTGGTCTGAAAAACTTAATTAGACCAGTATACAGCTGCCACACTTGCTATCTGGGTGATGCTGTTATGTGTTAGCATAATGCCAACAATTTTTTCAAAGATAAATTCTTAAGTGCTGCAGCTGCTTTCATTTTTTTCACCAATGCTAATTAGCACTAGGAAGAAATCAGAATGCTACTGGAATCTGTGAGGCTGGATGAATCAAAAGTACGTATGAGCAGAATTAGCTCTATATTCCGCACTCCGAGCACGCTGCCAGCCGGGCAGAGTTGCGCTAAGTAGATAACTTTGTGTGAAGCCCACTTGAAACCCAAATTGGCTGGTGCAGTGGAGGGCCATTCACTGACCAGGGATTGGCATGCAGGTAAGGGGAGCAGGGGAGCAGTAACAATACTCATTTTGTTTCTAAACGATCAACACATTTATGTTTATTTGATGTTATCGTCATTACATGGAAAGCCATGCATAATACACCTCTTTGCCCTGCAATCTCAAAAGGTCCACTGCATCCAGAATTTGAGTTAAATCAATGTTTCAGATTTTCATTGCTCTCAAATTAAATCAGGCTTTCAGGTAAAGCAACGCTCTAATTCTCTGCCAACAGCAATCTCTATAAATTCCCTCCTCTGAATGACAATTTTTATTTGAAGCATTTTCCCCTCTCCCCTATAAACTAGAGAAGTTTGACAGGTGTTAATCACTGGACTTAGCCTTCACGAATGACCATGAAGAAAAGCACTAATATATTCCCAGCTCAGAAAGCGGGGCATGAGTTTGAAGAGACAGAAGATGTACAGGGTGCAGGGCAAGTTCTGCTTGTGTTCAGAAGTGAAAAAATCCTCCTGGAACTCAGCACAGCCAGCAAGCCTCTACGCAAAGGCTCTAGCTTTCTTGTAGTTTCTAGGACTCTTATGAAAAAGAAAAAAAAAAAAAAAATCAAAACAGCTCACAAAAAGCAAATAGCATAAGGTTTTCCTCCATGATTTACATGCTTGTCAACAGAGCAGTTACAAGCAATTCAGTCATCCTCAAACATTTATCAGTCTCATTTGATTACATTGCTAATCCCAACAAGGATTAGCACCCATTCAGTAGGTCAAACTGATTTCTTCTCCATGCCACAGCTTTCAGGAGCTCCCAGCAGCTCAGTCACTTACACATTCTGGTAGAGAAGCATTCAGGAGAGTAGGTTTTGTATTCACCACTAAAAGCACTTCAGTTTTTATTTTCATTATTGATTTTATTCTCTCATTTCATTTCAGGCATCTCAAGGAGGGAACAGGAGAGCAGTAAGGAATAGGAAGGGGTTGCAGAGAGATGAAGAATTAACTGGACAGAGTTATTAAACTTTTGGCCACTGATTTCTCCTCCAGAATGAAACTCCAAATTTCCATTTTCATTACAAAAAAAGATTAAACCAGAATTTTAAAAAAGAGGAGTGCAAACACATTTCCACAGAAATGTCAGAATATAATATTTTATCCTGCCTTTTTTAAAACAAAACCTGAGAACCGGTTACTAAGAATCTTTCTTATCATACTCTTTGCTATTGTTCCTGCAATAATTTCTTAGTAAGAAAAACACAAGTAAATTTTGTTCCTATAGAATAACACAGATGACCTCATAACGCTTGTGAAAGAGAGCAAAACGTTCCACATAAATGTTTGCAGGACTGAGTCCTGTATTGCTGTAATTTATTTCTAATTCCCTAAAACAGTATGCAGATGACATAGCAGAATTATACACTCATCATCTGAAATGACAGCTGATGCTATTATGGAGACATTCAGAAGCAAAACAGGGGTAAGTACTCAGTCCCCTATCATCAGATCTCACAGATTTATGTGCTTCCCTGCTTGCAGATTTAGGAGATGATCCTAAATTGCACTTATTCCCCTTGTGCCTCTGTTTTTGTACAGAAGAAATCCACATGCACAGTCAATGAGCTGTGTGATGTTCAGGGAAGTTGGTCTGTAAGTGTCTTCATAAAACTCACAACATCCATCAGAATTCTTTTCAGCACCTCTTAGGTTTAGCCCCTTCCCCAATCAAAGCCCCTTTACAAGTATCAGCCATGGTTGTTCTTCAAGGAAGAGTACTAGATGACATCACCTACAGCTGAGCAAATTCACACTCCCATCTCAAGTCTCTCCTCATTAAAATAACATAGGGCAGAACATTATAATTAATAGAATCATTATCTGTAACTACAACCTCCCTTGACCTGCCGTGTCAGCAGAAAAAGACCCAGAAGTGGACAAAACTATAATTTGCACTAACTTGTATCTCCTCCTCCATACCTCCAGAACAAAGGAAAGGGGCCATAATGCTAATAGGTGTAGTCCCAGCACTTGCACAAACAAATATATTTTCTACTTGACTCCTGGAAATGAAAACTGACCCATTTATAACATTTGATGAGTTTTCTGCTACATTATTAATTCCCACAGCTGTGACAGAACATTTGGTCCTGTGTTGGGCCAAGAAAGATTGAACTGCTTAGCTGCCATCTGTGCCTTCGAAAGTGCCATGCGGTGCCTTTATCCCAGATACTTTTGTATAGGCGCAAATGAGCACATACTGTTTTGAAGTGCAAAACCTGGTTAATACCAACAGCAAGGGGTTACAATTTAAAAATATAATTTGTCTTTGAAAAATTAATTTTAATATCTTCCCTGATTATTCAGAAATCTAATGAAGGATCCTCTCTGAGGAGTGCGAGAGACTGCATAATGTGCTTCTCAAAAGTTTAATCACATCAAAGAAAGAAGAAGTATTAAAAAAATGCAACAGATTAATTGCAGACACTTAAAAGAGATATGTGGGTAATATGGATCAATAGATTCAAGTCTAAAGCTGGCACACCACAAAGGCTGCAATTTGATTTTGAACACAACAGTTTGGAGATATATCCCATTCAGATGATGAATACTGGTAAAGACTGATAGCATCTCTAAAACACTATAATTGCTCTGTATAGTAATCCAATGTATATTTAAAAACCTGTCTATATGAATTCATTATGATTTCCATAGGTGACCCTCACCCTTTTTTTTTGAAACCCCAGATGACAGAGAGATTGTGACCTTGAAAAAATTATATGAAGTAATTCTCAACGCTGAATGAGATTTGTCAGTTTGGGCTATGTTCTACATTGTGTCCGATATCTATTCAAGTTAAAGCAACACAAAATGAGTATAACTTATTTTGCATATTACTAAGTTTTATTCATAGTAGAATGACATCGTCATTGTTTCATAGCAATGACAACTCCTAACACAAGGAAATCATGTAATACAGTTGTATTAGAATTTGTGTAAGAATGCATGAGGATTCACTCATATTTTCATCTTAAATAATGCATTAGTCATAAACGGTGTTAACATGAGCTGTTAATAACATGTTTTGTATTCAAACAGGCTCACGGGCAAAATCAAAGCAAAGAGAGAAAAAGAATACTTTAACCAGTTGTGTGACAATTAGACTCTGTAAAGTCTGACCTCACTGAGTTTTGGGCTACGGCAAAACACAAAGATTTGGCCTCACCAAAGCCTTCGGCACAAGATCAATAGTGACTACAATAGAAGAGTTTGCTGGAACGATGTCTGCATTTGACTCTGCGCACGCTGGCCTATCTTGTTGAGTTGCAGATGATGAGACATAAAACGGCAGACCCCAGCAGGAGTACCAAGAGATGGAAGCTGCTTCTCTGCTTTTAAACCCTGCTCACAGCTGCCCAGGCTCCTGACAGACCCCCCAGCCTTTCCTTCCAAGTCCTATTCTCGGTGACACTAAACTCCAACAAATTCTTTCAAAGCAGAGACAATCCCAGAGCACATGAAACAGAAAGGCTCAGATCACACTTCTGCCATTACCATGACATATAAGCATCGCCTTCACTGTATCGAAGAGCATGCTGCACAGCCTAGTCCCCCTTCTGAAGGGCTATGAGGGCAGGGAGTGGCAAAAAACGTACCCCAATGGCCATAGAGTGCTGGGTCCCACATGAGCTCTGTTCCCAGCTGTCAGCTCCAAGCAGGAGGATCTGCCCCTCCTTACTCTGAAAATACCACCACATGCTGTAATTTGTTACCATATAAGGCCAAAGCAAAATTTAATCCAAGCTGATTTCTTCTCCAAGTTGATGGATACAGATTCATTTTCTCTGATGGCAGGCAATAAATTGCTGGTACTCCAGATATATTTTATTTTTCAGAGGTTGTCATTTAATGACAGAATCAGAGGTGACATGGCTGGAAGAACAGGGAGCTCATTAACAACCATCAACATGCAGTATACAATATACTAACTTCAAATTTGTCATTTGCACCCCAGCTCAGTCATGCTCCTTTAGTACTAGTCAGCTAATGAAAAGTACAGCAGCTTGGATATTTTGATAGAGAAAGAAATGAAGCAGTGAATTAAATTGGCAGTGGCAGCAATGCAGAGCCATTGAATGAGGAGGAGGAGGGAGATTGTGCTGCCCCACACATTGTTACCACAGTAACAATGGTTAGAGGCTAAAATAAGTTTGCTCAAATGCCAGCGCTGGCTGGAAGCACTCATAACCTCATGAAGATGACAGCAGTGACCCTCTGCAAACCAGGAGGTAGGAACTGAAACTGCAGAATCTGGTTTGGTTTGCTCGCTGTCGCCTTTTTTCTTCAACGCCATTTAAGGAGAAAAATGCCCTCCTAACTTTAATACATAAAGTTTCTACTGAAAATAAACTATTGTTCCAGAACTTGGCTGAGTCAGGTAATACATGGGACCTAATAATTCGTACAAGAAATCTTCAGATGGCCAAAGCCCAGACAGCACATATTACGTACCTGGCAGAGCTCCAGGGATATTTTACAGGACAAAGACCGTCAGGCTTCTCGGGACTCCACAGCCTCACTCAAGGTAAGGCTAGCTACAGCACGTGACAGGTCCCAGGGAGTCAGAGCTTTTGACATTACCGATTTTGGATCATTTCTTCCCACTCTACAGGATTCAGCTTGCTCAGCAAACCCAATGCAGACCCAGTGCTGGCCAGCTGACCTTACACTGTTGTTAGAAACATTATCAATCTGTATGGAGCACAGATCTAGGGTGAAAGACTACAAAGAAAGAGGGGACTAAGTAAAATGTAGCCAGAACCTATGCTAAAATGCAGCACATACTATCCTAGAATGTAATACACAGCCAGGACCTACAATAAAATCCTTTTAACTGGTCAAAAAAGAAAAAGTATGATGCTAGCAGATAACATCCGATGTCTTTAAATTTCATTATGAGGCATAATGAATCCAGCTCCTATCCACAGCAAGTAGAAGTTCAAAGAAAAACTACAATTTGATAGTTTTAGGCCTGTTCACCCTTATTGTTTCTAATAGGATGAAAACAATAGCTTAAACCAAAATTTGCTTCAAGGACTCTGATCTCTACTTCAAAGAAATCGAACAGTGAAGAAATAACTCTTAAGTCCTATTAAATACATACTGAAAAAGCATTTTAAAATCACCTTTCTCAAGAGTTTCGAGTACCTTCCACATTGTGCATTATGGCATAAATTTATTTCTCTATGTATTTACTTCCTCTGACAACGAGTCAAATTAAAAAAAAAAAATCTAAAGAGTCAGTCCAGAGGGCTCAGGCTGTGAAGGACATTGTGCATGGCAGTCAAAATGAAGATTTGGTGCTTGGGAAGTGAGAAGAATAATTTTCTATCTGGGTCATGCAGGGGTTTGCAGCGATTGCCCTATCCATAGCGACCCACAGATGAGTGCACAGCATGCATTAGAACAAGCATAATGGAAGCGGCCGACCCAGCTGAGAGTAACGAGAGCTGACTGGTCCGATGCACAGCGATTGACTGGCAGAGCCCCAGAACAATTTATGGAGCTCAGAAGTAAATATGCAATGTTGTGGCTTAGTATTTAACACAACAGTGGTGCCTACATTATGAACACAGACCTCTCCCTCTGCCAACTACTTCATTCATGAAACTGTAAATGAAGACAGGCACTAATACAGTAAACGCACTACTAGAGACACGTTATTTATGAAAGTAGTAGCATTTAGAATCAAATTAAGACCTACCTTTTAAAATGTCGTTCTAGAAAGTCAAAAAGTTACTTTGACAGAGCACTTTAAAAATTTTTGCCACTGAACAGTGATTGTTTTCTCAGATTGAAAAAGATTACATGAAATATTTTCTGAAAGTTGCTTTGCAATTTTAAGCAGTGCAAAATGGATCTTGCATAGCTGGCAATCTAGATGTACACTGGGCTGGAAACATGCATACATTTCACTATCATCCCTCTAACCCTGATGTACATATACAAAATCAGTTTATAAATCCACTGTGCAGATTAAATACAGCATATTAAATAGTTCTTCCTGGGTGTATTTGGACAACTGATTTTCAAGAATTTGTACTCTAAATTGACATATGAAAACAAGAGTCATATTTGTGAGAACGAAACACTAAGACATTCATAAAGAAAAGGCAGGTTACAAAGACAGTAAAGCTCCCATTTTCCAGTTGACTAAGGTTTACTGAGTTGGGGAGGGGGATGAGGAAGGAAATTTTGACAATTTTCAGGGGAAAATAGTTTTCTTCAAAAGAAACAAAGCTAACACAAAGAATCCCACTCCAAACCAGCAAATTTTTTGTTACTTGGAATGTCTCTACCCCATCAAAACATGTGTTTTCCTACTGGAATATTAGCTATTCAGTTATGCATCTTTCCACTGAAAAAAAAATATTTAGAACAGACAACTCTCTAGCAAGTCAAATAATTAAAGCTTCCACTATTCATTTAAGGAAAAAAGATGCCAACTAGAAAGTTATGGAATTGAAAACTAATCAATGTCCTAGATCTATGCAATACTTTAAAATTATGGGCAAACTATCTTTTATTTCAGGTAGAATTTGTCTTGAGTAAATGTGCTTTTTGGCTACAAGCTTTATTCCAATAGGAATGTGTAAGCCTAATTCATAAGTTGTTGTTTGTTTCCGAGCAAGGAAGGAAACTTTTAAGAATGGCAAATGGAAACTCACACATTGAAATACCAACTTTTTGGACTGTCCTGCCCTTAAACCAACGCAGAAGGAAACAGAGCTCTCCAGGTGCCCCCTTATCCTCTGGCATGTGCTTCCTACAGGGTGGGCCGCTGCAAGGTTGAGAGCGGCTCAGGGTGGCCATTGCTTTCCTTCTCCAGCACAGATGAGCAGAAAAAGGACCAGGACTGGCTGAAATAGAGCAGACAAAGCATTTTTCATACTTTTCACAAATAGCAAGAAACTTTTCTGGGAGCATATCTACACTGTGCAAGAAAAAAAAGAAAGATACACTTTGAATTGAGGTCAAAATTAAAACTACATTGACTGTTTCTGAAGGTGCAAGCTGCATTTTCACATACAGAAAATGAGAATTTTCTAATCTAACCGCTGGCACACATCTGTTGAGTGCAACATCTGAGGAAGGAAGTTAGGGCTTTCTCATTTCCTGAGGCTGCAGCCTCCCCCAGCAGACCCTGTGCAGCCCCCTTCTCACATCTGGGGAAAAGCAACAAGAATACACCTTGGCTAAATGATGGAAGTCTCCGTGCCATCAGGGTGCAATCTCCAGCTAGCTACAACATTGGCCACCACCAAACTCATCTACACCACGTCTAGTGGCATTGAGGAAAGCAGGCACCCTAGGAAGGAGGCTGGAGCTAGTAGGCACCCACATACGTACAAGTCCATTTGAACAGCAGAAGACAGATATTGTTTTCTTGTTGGGTTTCTAAAAATCATTGAGACAACTTTTCTTTATAACCAGTCTGAGGGAAGGAAAAAAAAAAAAAAAAAAAGCCCAAACAAAAACCACAGAGCAGTCTGCCTTCCATAATAATTCTGAAATTACATTCCTGTGAGAAGGCAGAAGCTGAATGGTCTCTGCCAGTTTGTCTTTCCAAGTTGCTGCCCCTTTCTGCTCATCTCAATTACCTGCTTGAAGCACAGGGCTTAGGTCAAGTGAACCTGTGATGTCACCAGGAATCAGGTGACAGCTGGTGTAATTAGGTGAACCCAATCAACACAGGAGGAACAGGGATCTGGGTCACAGCCTTGGCAGATTAATGACTACGCATCCCCGCAAGGTCATTTGCCAGAAACTGAATCTCAGCAGCTTGTTGCAATTTTGCTGCTTTGCTCTGGAGCAGGGAAGTGAAAACATGCCATGCTAAGAGTGTAACTGAATGACAGTTGCTAGTACATTTGAATATTTATGTCACTTAATGGACTTCTTGGAAAATTAAGCTGATGTTCAAGTCCCATTCGGTAGATTAAGACAGAAACCTAATGGATCTCTAAAGATTTTCATAGGACATGGCACAATGCTTTCAAAACACAGAATTCTTCTAAGCAAGTATCCATCATGATGTTTTCTTATGCCACTGGTGCGATACGATATCAAGCCAATTTATATTTTTATATTTGAGAAATAAAATAGCAAGTTGTTTGCATTTATACTTTTGCTGCTATCAACTCTTCACCTCCTTTACTTTCTCAAGTTCAGAAAAGCAAATGGCCTGACTAGAAATGTAAAACTTTTTCAACTTTATATAGACTGCAGTAGCTTGAAAAAGTCTCAAAACTGCATTGCTCTACCTGAGGAGTCCTAGGAAAGGGGGTCCTGACAACTCCTGGGGAGTCAAGGCTGCCATCACTGCTGGGTGCATAAGACACCAAGAGCACCGAGACCTGTGATCTGTAGCTCTGAAACACAGAGGTGCAGGAAGGAAGACCCAAATGCGACAGTCTAAGGAGCATCCACAAAACGGGAGACAAAAGCTAAGTGTTTTCCAGGCCACGCTTCGGAACCAGATTGGCAAGAGGGGCACAGAGATGGTGGCCTGGCTAAGCAGATGGTGTTCTCCCAGCACAGCCTTCCATCTGCTAGCACGTTCAAAACAGAGTAAGACAGGAATTACAGGACTTTTATTACAAACAACATTTGTAATACTCTCTGAAAAAATATTTATTTGATTCCATGTTCACATGGATGATCTCAGGCTACATAGCCCCAGAATTGCTCAGGAGGGGGTGAAAGGATGAGCTGGGAGAGCAGATTGCTGCTTCTGGTGTGCAAAGTCCCAGCTCGCACACCAGCTGCGGAAGGAATTTCAGCTGCTCAGAAAACAAAATCATTCTGTTGCTGCTGTTTCCTTTAAAAGAAATGCTAGGTACCTAGACACACATATGCATATTGATCAGATATCTAGCTAACATGCATTTTTAAATAGTTGCTGCTTTGTTGTTTTGGTTTTTTTTTAGCTGGAATCTATCATGGGCAGCTTGTTCTTTACATAGTATCTCCTGATCGTTGCTTCCTCGGAAGCAAAATGACTGATGAAGATTTGCATAGGGATGGTCCCACAGACATAATTAGCAGAGTCTGTGACACAGGTTCAGCATGGGACCTCTGTAGTACTTTTTTTTTTTTTTAAATTCAATTGCAATTATTTTTCTATGCTTATGCTAACAAAATTGCTTAAAAAAAATATCCAAGCCCCAATAAACAGTACTATTTAGTTCAATACATTTTCTGCAACGTTGTTATGATGCATGTTGAGGTAGTAAGACCATGCAGTCTAAGAAGGGCAGGATCATCATCTCTTGGAGAGCAGCTGACAGTGTTACTGGAAACACAGCTGAGCAGCCACTGGGCAACGTCTGAGAAGAGCACGTCACCCTCTCCCACATCCTCAAAAAAGCATCTCTAACAAAAGCACGAGCTGCTGCTGCTGCGGGTTAAATTCTTGGGGAGATGCTATAAAACTTTCTCATTTCTGACCATCCTCTGACTGTCGTTGCCCACCAAAGCTGCCGCAGCATTCAAGGCGGCGCAGCTGTCAGCTCTCCAGCCTTGCTGGTGCCAAGAATCCCCAGGGAAAGGCACAGGGCAGCAAGGCTGTGTGCACAGCTTCCCGCCAGGCCAGGGCAGCACCCACCTGCTGTGCCAAGAGCTAAGGGTAGCGCACAGAATCAAAATGAGATAAAAGAAATTTTATTTTCCTTTTCTACTTATTTAGAATCATAGAATGGTTTGGATTGGAAGGGACCTTTAAAGGTCATCTGGTCCAACCCCCCCTGCAAGAAGCAGGGACATCTCCAACCAGATCAGGTTGCTCAGAGAGCTAAGAAATAGCTGAAAGAGAATTCAAATGTACAAAAGCAACAAGAAACTAATTGCAGTGGCGATAACGGAATATTGTGGAGGATCACGTGTATCAGAACTAGAGGCAATATGACAAAATTAACCACAAATATTTAGGCTGCATATCAGAACAAACTTCTCAACAATAAAACTTTAGCAAAACATTTTTTAAATATGTCAATAACATGGGTTTGGAATATTTTACATCGAATTATACCTGCTTGGATCATTAAAACCTTTAGAAAATCCTGCTTTGACAAAGATACAAATGGCAGAAATAAAAAGCATTGCATTTTTAAATTCCAGTTGCTATGCATTTGTTTTTCTGGTTGAGACAGACTGAATGTTGCTGGAAAGCCATTAAGCAACAGTAGCCATTTCATAAATCACCTGCTTTACACTAACACTGTTTACAAAATAATATCTTAAGGGACTCTTTAAATTTGCATCTCAGAATCAATGCAATATTCAAGGACTGCAGTATTTGTTCATGGCTTTTCCTATAATTAATTCTGTCATTCAACTATCTTCAGTATTGAGGAATGGCAAAACTTAAGTCAGAATTTTAAAAAGATGTTGGAAAAGTCATCCATATTTATACGAATGGCTTGTAAATTGAAGACTTTTTGTAAAACCTAGAAACATATTTTAGAGTACCAAACCTCATGAATATATTAAGTTACAGCTCAAAACAAGTAGCAGTTCAACTTTTCCCTTGCAAAACACTTCTGCACCCCGTTGGAGTCTCTGCAATATGTAACATTTGGAAGCAGATGAAACACGATGTAGGAAAAAGGAAATTAAAAAAAAAAAAAAAAAAAAAGATAATGGTGAAGAAAAGCCACCTGAGAAAGAGCACTGAAACAGCTGCCATCCTCACTGATGCCTGGATGTCCATTCAAACAAGAGCAACAGAGAACTATTTTAATAGTAACCCTGGAGACAGTTCAGAATTTCTCTTAAGCACGAGAAAGCACAAACATCTGAATAATTTTGAGGGCCAGATAATATCACCCTAAATTTGCGCTGCGTAGCACCTTTAACCACACCCAATTCTACTGAAATACAGATTATTCTCTGTACAGAGAAGTAGTTCACAGCAGAGGAAAAATGGGCGGGTGAAGGGACAGAGAGAATCAAGTCTACAGCAACCTAAGGCTCATGCAGTTCCTTTTCACAAATCCTCAAACAGGTTCCCTTTTTCATCACAGAGGGAAATTATCTGCAAGGGGGGGGAAAAACGTAAGCACAGTGACCCAAAATGTTTCTGCACTTTACTGGTTTTGTGAGTACTAAATGGCAATGTCTCAGCTGTAGATTAATAACTACAATGGAGTAAAATGAATAGAGCCAGCTCAAATCAGATTTACAGAACAGATAGTAATTGCCATAAAATGTCAGTGTTTACAAAGTGGTAGCATACGGATTTGTACGCTTGGTCCATTTTAAGAAATCAGAAATAATTTGGTACCTTGGACTGTAACTGTCAGTGGTGCATAAGTATCAAAACTGACAAATGACTACGATATAACTATTTGTCTCCCCGTGAAGGCTGAGGAGCTCAGCTTACGCTCAGTCCAGCATATACACTACTTCTCTTTTTTGCCTTCAAATTCTCTACAGGCTGAGTACATGCTATCACAGACAAGTGAAAGGGGAGAAAGGCAGTGAAAATCACTGGGAACTATGAAAAATGTGCTGGTGAACAACAGACATGCACAGTTATGAATGATAAAGTTCCTGTGAGCTGTTGTCAAACACTGAAACACGGTACAAAGCTCACCAAAGGAATGGCGTTGTTCTCTTGCTGTATGACCAGTTCAGAGATGAAGCTGTTTTCTGATGCAAATTCCACTAACAGATGGTTTGTTTCAAGAGTCGAGTGATAAAATTGTATAGATGTCTTAACACTCACGCAACTTTAAACAAATTAGGCTGGGCAATGCCTTCCTCGTAGAAAATTACCAAGAACTATAACTTAGGACTAAGGCACTTCTATTTCAAACAGGTTTGTAGATGGCATATGAATTCCCCTGAACTTTAACCACAGATGTTTGATTGCTTTTGCATAATAAACTAATGGTTAAAAGATTAAGTCATGCCTAAATAAAAGGAAAGTGTTTTTAAAGTGAGCAAACTCTTCCCAGTCGCTTTATTCTTCTGGTTAGCTTCAAGGGACACATCTGAAAGCATACCAGCCAGGACAGAGGGCAGCCAGCACATTCCTTGAGTCATGCAGCCTCGCTTGTACTAGATCATGATGAGTGCCTCAAGGCACTGAATGTGAACTACCAGCAAGTCATGTAAAATGTGCCCAGAAGGTACCATCCAACATTCATTTCATATAAATTGACCTGCCAAGAGGAACGTGAGTGATTGATTTACTCTTTTGTTCTATATAGTCAACAGTTCCTAAAGGGAATGATACAAAGCTAACCAAGCTTGGCGGCAGACTGAGCGGTCCCAGCACGACATCCGGCAAAAAACTGCAGTTGAGGGTCAGCACTGATACACTCGAGGCTTCTAGAGAACAGCCTAAAGAATGAGAATGCTGGCACAAGACACTAAAGCTTGCAGGTCTTAATAACAGTGATTTAAGGCAGTTAATCCGCGGAGAAGTACGTAGGTTATCACAAATGCTGTATGGCACAAAGGAATCTCATTTATTCTCTCCCCCGTCAGGCATTGGATGCTCCCCATGTACCTTCAATGCTTATTGCTCTAAACAATGAAATCTGCCTCTGCAGACTACAACTACTCAGATGCTAGCATTTCCTTCTCAGTATCGTATTTTGTAGCAATAATGGCTTTGTTGCTACCACTGCATAGTATTTTAATGCAGTGTGAAGTATCCACAAGTGAAGATTGACTCATTTTACCTAGACTTCAAAGGGCATCTTTGCACCTATTTTTAAAAAGGGTAGGAAGGAGGACCCTGGGAACTACCAACCTGTCAGCCTCACCTCTGTGCCTGGGAAGATCATGGAACAGATCCTCCCAGAAGCTCTGCTGAGGCACATGGAGGACAGGGAGGTGGTTCGAGACAGCCAGCATGGCTTCACCAAGGGCAAGTCCTGCCTGACCAACCTAATGGCCTTCTATGATGGAGTGACGACATCAGTGGACAAGGGAAGAGCTACGGATGTCATCTACCTAGACTTCTGTAAGGCCTTTAACATGGTCCCCCACAACATCCCTCTCTGTAAATTGGAGAGATATGGATTCAATGGGTAGACTGTTTGGTGGATGAGGAAGTGGTTGGATGTTCGCATCCAGAGGGTAGTGGTCAATGGCTCCATGTCCAGATAGAGGTTGGTGACAAGCGCTGTCCCTCAGGAGTCTGTACTGGGATCAGTGCTGTTTAATATCTTAATCGATAACAGACAGCAGGATCAAGTGCACCCTCAGCAAGTTTGCAGATCACACCAAGCTGAGTGGTGTGGTTGACATGCCTGAGGGACACAATGCCATCCAGAGGGACCCGGACAAGCTCAGGAAGTGGGCCCATGTGAACCTCATGAGGTTCAATAAGGCCAAGTGCAAGGTCCTGCACCTGGGTTGAGGCAACCCCTAGTATCAACACAGGCTGAAGGGACTAAGAGCAGCCCTGCTGAGGAGGACATGGGGGTACCGGTGGATGGAAAACTGGATGCAAGCTGGCAATCTGTGCTTGCAGCCAGAAAGCTAACTGCATCTTTGATTGCATCAAAATAAGCGTAGCCAGCAGGAAGGTGATTCTGCCCCTCTACCCTGCGCTGGTGAGACCCCACCTGGAGTACTGCATCCAGCTTTGGAGCCCCGAATATAGAAAGGACATGGACCTATCAGAGCAGGTCAAGAGGAGGGCCACAAAAAGGGATGGAGGTCCTCTCTTTTGAGGAAAGGCTGAGAGAGTGGGGCTGTTCAGCCTTGAGAAGAGAAGGCTCCAGGGAGACCTTATTGCAGCTTTTCAATATTTAAAGAGTGCTTATAAGAAAGATGGGGATAGACTTTTTGACAGGCATGTTGCAATAGAACAAGAGGTTCTACTAAGACCAGAACAAATTGCAGAAGCAGGGAAGTGCTGTTTATGTCAACAGCAGAGGAGAACAAAGTAGAGAAATACAATAGCTTCAGATAACATGGAGGTACAGCTTAATATCCTAGTGCACCTTAGTTTGGTGATTAAATACAAGGTTAAAAACTGATTTCTCGTTGTTACTTATTAATCTTTACACTTAGGTATTTTTATATATACACATGCTAACGTAGGAAGTCAATTTGCTATGGAGACAACAAAATCTGCTAAATGTCTCAGAGGCAAGAATCATTAATTCCACATAACAGACAATAGCCCTTGAATAGAGCAGACTGCAAACTTGCCACGGTAACCATTGCCTGGTAGGAAGTGGACTTTGGAAGCAGACAAATTACAGGTTTAATGAAGAACAACGACAAGGGGTTTAGAGGTAAAGGCGCTTTCCCATTTTTCTACTTGCACAAACCAAAGGAAATATATGACTTTCTGTAAAAAGGAAATTAACTAATTGGCAATTAGGAAAAATCTCTATGGACCCTACTCATCTCCTCAGGGCCAGGAGTACCAGGATGAGAGTGGAATGGTGTCAAAAAAGGCAAAAAAAAATGAATACAAATTTAATTTTGTGTTTAGGAAGCTGTTACTGCAATCCTTTTACTCCTTTGTGTAGAAGACATTCTGAAAAGATTTGAAGTCCAATGGTTAACTTATAATCTTACTTTTTTTATTAGAACATTTTGTTCTTCTGGGTGTTTGTCCTCTGCTGTTTCACCTTGATTTTGACTTGAAAATATGCCCATATTTTCTCTTACATAATAGTAATTGAGCTAATAGAGTGACATATAGAAATATATTTCCTCCCTGAAGGTTTCAAGATGCACTACTGTGTCAAGATAGAAAATATTATAATGGATTGCCACACAATTCAAAATTAAGGTAATTTCAGGTAACACAGGACAACTGAACAACAAAATAGAAGGTAAAAGGATCTGAAATGCAAGAGGCAGAATACAGTCATCTATTGAAATTAAAATCAGAGGGAAAATTACGTAGACAAGCATGTAATGACCCAGGCTGAAAGGTGGCCAAGATACTGAGTCAACACAGCTTTACTTCTGCAGAAACAAATGGGTCAGATGCCGAGTTAATATTTGCATGCAAAAAGTACGGGATTCATCAGAAATGCAGTGGGTCACCGGTTAAGCACAGATTGGGAAAAAAAAAATAACACGCTGTTCTTGATTCTAAGTAATTTTCCACCCCAACCATACTCTGCCTGATCAGGCTTACCCTGAGCAAACCAATCGTGGTACAGAAAAAAAGGAAGAAGAAGAAGAAAAAAAGAAGATAACATTACACCACAAAGAATTTGTTGTAAAGTGTTTACAGTTCTGAGACTGGTTGTAGATGAGTAAGATGGGGAAAAGTTTTCCAGGGAAAAGCTCTGTGAAGTTTCCACATAAACGAAAGTAAATATTTTGGGCATGATTCTGTTCTCCCTCTTGCAAATCAGGAGGAGTAACTCCACCAAAGACAACCCTGTAAAACTTAGGCAAGAAGGTTCATTGTGAGCTGAGATTAATGATTATGAATGCACTAAGGAAAAGTGATTATCTCTATCAGATTACATTTTTTACAGCTCTTACATGCTGTAAGATAAAAGGTGTTTTCAGAGAAGTTCTACCAAATACCATATCCATTGCTTTAATCTATACCAATGGATTTTTAGCAGTATCATTAACTGGATGCAGACAGTTGCTTCAGGTATTACCTGACACAGGGAATATGCCACTGGTCTCTAGAGAGAACAACCTAGATGGTTGTGGAGCAGATCAGGTACTCCCAGTCAGGGCTTCCAGCTGCAGGTACAGTATGTGCCAGTAGCTTGACTACATAGTGCAGAACGGGAAAATCTGATGAGCCAGAATTAGTGAACTAGAAAAATGTTCCACTTCCCTCCTTGACCTGTAAACCCTGCTGTTTTTTTTTCTTTTGACTAGACTTCCTACCTAGTCTACACTTCAAATATCACACTCAGATTTTCACTGTGGAAAAAACAGTAGATGAAAGAGTTACCATACAGTAATTCTGAACAGCATAGAACAGGCAGATTTACTACTTCAGGAATTTTCTGCAGCTGTACTAAAGGGCATTATTATCAAGATAAACTGCCTAAAATGCGATAACATCCAACAGCAGCCTGTAGCAGTTGCCCAAAAAGGAGGACGCGGCCCGAACATATCAATATTTCCTGAATATCTTCCCAGCACAGGGCTGTGGGTCAGGGAATTCCTGAACCAAAAGAAGTCTTTATACTCAGCAGCCAATTATCGTTTCTTACGCCACTAGTTTGTCCAGTCCCATCTGAACACATATATGCTATTAGCATCTGGTAGCGAGGAGTTCCGCAACTTAATTACACAGACCATGAAGCAGTAGCTCATTTTGTTGCTTTAAAGGCTGCTCTGACCAGTTTCATTTGGTAGCCCCATCCTCTTGCATTAGGAGAGAAGTTTGACCAGCCTCTCCTCACCTTCTCCCAAGTACCATGATTCTGTAGGTTTCAGTCACAGTTCTCTCAGTGGTTTAATTCTCAGGTTGAAGAGTTCTTGATTATTTAGTTTTTCCTCATATAGAAGTTCTTCCACATCTTTGATTATCCTAATTACTTTTCTTTGTACTGTTCTCATAACTGTACCAACCGTGTCTGAAATGCAGGAGGACTAAAGACGCACATAGTATTCAAGGCACAGGTGCATCCTACAAGTCTACAGTGGTATAATGACACTCATTTTGTTCTCTGCTTTTCTCTAATAATTCATAGCAGTCCATTGTGTTTTACATAGCTACCGAGCACTGTGCTAACATTTTCATGGAACTGTAATAATCCCAGCATTTGGGGGGGGCGGGGGAGTGTTGCAGTAGTCAATCCAGGGCCAATCATTATGTATACAAAGTATAAAGCTGAGATTATTTTTTCCCCATCTAACAGTTTACATTTTTCTGTACTGAATGTCATCTGTCATTTTATTGCATGAACAGTGTTGCAAGGTCCTGCTGTTTCCTCATAATCAGCCCTTCTCTAATTACGCTGAGTAACATACCACCACTAAACTCATGGTTTCCCTTGTCTCTCCCTTTCCAGACTATTTATAAATGGCACAGGTCCCAGTAGTAACTTCCCTACACTGAGAAAGCTTACTATTTAATTCGCTGCTTTTCCTCATTTGCCAAATATCTCTTCCTCAATGAGAGGATCCTTTTATCACTACTACAACTACTGAGCTTTCTTTGTAGCCTCTGACAGACATATCACATGGTTCTCCCCACATTTCAGGCTATAACAATCAATTCTTAAGTCCTAAAAACTGTCTCTCTTCTCCATACATTAACTCAAGTAAGATTCTTCCACAGCAAAACTTCCACCAAACAGACAATTTTAAACCATTATCCTCTCAACGGACAACCTCTAGTCATACTGTGTCTGAAGCATTAAGAGCTATTTGCAAGATTTTCTCATCATTTATTCCTGAAGAGATAATTGTATTAGCTTTATATCTTAAATTCATGCTATTAAAGGAGAAAAAAAATGTTCTGCTAACTGCAGGAAAAAAACCTAACAAATGGATCTTAGAATCAGCATTCCATATAATTTCTCAGTTGTTCCCAATATCTTGTATCAGAGGTTTTTCCTCCTTTTAGCCATCAAGTAATCACTAGTTGAAATGGATTAGCATTAACTTCCAGCATGGAGAGGAAAGCTGTTAGCTGTAGAGCTGTTTTCTGTACCTTGCCCAAAAATAGCATCTTCTTAACTGTTTGTATTACCTAGCATCTGGGAGTCCTAACCACGGATTAAGATTTTACTGTGCTGTCTGCTGTAGAGCACAAAAGAACCAGCTTTGCTGATCTCAACTAAGCCAAGAAAAGTTCATCCCATGTTCCGGATGAGACGCTCCCCAAACTTCATGCTGCCTGGACTTGAGTGTGTGAAATCAGAGCAATACCAACAGCTCGACTGCAGAAACCAGTAAGATGACATTGCACATGGGGGAGAGGTAGCAGAGAGACTAGTCATTTAAGAAACACTGCCTTTCTGGAAATAAACACTCATAGCCAGTACAGTGAGCACTTTGGCTTGGAAAACTCAGCCATGTTCCTGTAACATTTGCCATTCTCCTCATGTGAAGTGTAGGAAGCACTGCAGATACCAATGTTGTCATACCCTTTACTGAATTCAAACCTAGGACATTTTTGTTGGCTGTGGTAGTTGGCACACAGGACACTAGGTTCGGCTGTTTTTGTAGACAAAGTCAAAATGGAAATTTAATTCCTCACTTCTATAACAGACTTTTAGATAAATCAGGTTTCTGAATCCAGTAATGGAAAAATACAAAAAAGTTGAACGGACTAAGGATTGTATGTTTAGGACTGATAATAATAATCGATCAGGCACTGGGACAGGCTGCCAAAGGAAGCGGTGGAGTCACCATCTCTGGACGTCTTTAAAGAACCTGTAAACATGGCACTTCAGGACATGGTTTAGTAGGCATGGTGGTGTTAGGTTGACAGCTGTACTTGATGATCTTGGAGGTCTTTTCCAACCTTAAAGATTCTACGATGAAAAATACAGTAGGTGAATATGCATGTTCTCCACTGGGCTTTCTTCTATGTGTGTACTAAATCTGCGTTGTGGCCATCTGAGCAATACAGATCGATAAAATCTATACCAAAATGTTTACCATCAAATTTTCTGGTTGGTTTTTTTTTTTTTTTTATTTGTCTGTTTTTAATTGCTCACAGTGCCACTAAGTAAGCATGTTTGCTATAAACAGTATGCAAACACCAGTGTTGCACTGGCATGGATTTTTGCTTGCGAGCAGGATGCAGGAACATACAGTTTGCTTCTGTACTGGAAAAAAAATCTCTTCTGCAGAAAATTCCAAGACAAACATTTTAAATCACAGTTTTCTTTGCAAAAATGAGATTATTTTGCCCTCAAGGTAGCTGAAGGGCAAATTTTAAGCCTTCAGTCTTAAATGGATTTTGAGTATTCAAAGTTGACCCACATACAGCTTTATCTATACAAAGGCACCCTCACAGCAGCTCAGTACTGTACGTTTCCAGACTGTCAGGACCAGCAGTTGAGGCTTGTTAGCTCCAGCAGCTGTTTTCAAAAACCAGTGAATTGCTCTAAGCTGGCTTAAGCTGATCTATCACTGCAAGTGACTGCAGGAACTTGAGGGCTGAGCACGCTCAGCATCCCACCATCACCACCATTGTGAGTGAACTGATACTGACAGCAGTACACTTTTTGTATTAAAAAAAAAAAAAAAAAATACTGTAAGGCAGGCAAGGCTCAGGCATGGTGGAGAGGCAAGTATGAAAAGGACAAACTACTACATTTTCCAGTAGAGAGATTGTGCTCATTTTGACTATTTTTCCCTCGGGCAGTGAACTAGGGGTAGCATTGGTACGTTGGTGAGTTGAGGTGACAGCAGTTAATTGACTTCCAAAATAGATCTCTCTCTAAAATAACGAAGCATCCTTGCATGGACTTCAATGTGTGCTGGTGTGATGGTTTAGCCCGAATCACCACACAGTTTCTCGCTCACCCTCCCCCTCCCAGGCGGGATGGGGGAGAGAATTGGGAAGGAAGGAGAACTCGTGGGTTGAGATGACGACAATTTACTAAAATAACGAAGGAAAACTACAATAATAACAGAATATAAGGATATATTCTGCGATCACGGAAACAAAACCGAGCGGCAAGCAAAGGAGCAAAAAGGGAGCCAGCAAGGTAGAGGGAACGATGCCAGCAAACTGAAAAAAAAAGATGGATGCCAGGAAGGCAGATACCCGCCCCGGCCAGCCCCCACTTATATACTGAACATGACGTTTATGGCATGGAATACTCTCTTTGGCCAGTTTAGATCAATTATTCTGTCTGTCTTTCTCCCAGCTTCCTGCATCTGCAAATTAGCAAGACTTGGAAAGCAGGACGGTGTCCTTGGTCTCATTCACAACAACTCATATCATCAGGGTGTTTATCAACATTCTTCACACACGAAATCCAAAACATACCAGCTACTGAGAGGAAGAAATTAACTCCATCCCTGCCAAAACCAGGACAGCTGGAGCATAAGAATGCTCTGACCTTGCCTCGTCGCCAATACAGGGATATCTATCCTTGCAAATCCTTTGCAGAGAAATTGGATACTTGGTATCAGGGAGGCACAGAAGTCAGTTGTCTTAACATGATATTAAGCATCTTAAATCACTGGTAATGTTGCCAGGGAAAGCAAAGAACTAACTGAATTTTTTAATGACATATGAGAATTGCAGTGTGAACACACACCCTGGCACAACCGTTTAAACTAACATTCAGTTAGCCAGCATGAACAGAATCTTTCCAGCACACCACTGAAGAAACAAATTTTGTTTCCAAAAGCTTATCAGTAAAATATTTTAAAAAATTGTTTTATAAAATAGTTGAAATGCATTTAACCATCACCAACACATAAAGTCTATTTACCTCATGATGAAAGAACTGGTACTTCTGAGGTGGTACATATATTCTAAGTTCAAGCTGTCTTTAATTCCATTATCAGAATATTTCTCTCACATAAAACTATGTAGTTTCCACAAGGAAAATCCACAAGTCTATCCCTGTTTTCTTGCAGGAAAACAGAAAGTAATATTGTAATTAATGTACAACTTTTTATAACAATAACTTAAAATAAATTTTACAATTCTTCAGCATAAACAAGAAAATATAGGCTACAAAAATAACTTTTA
The DNA here is from genome assembly GCA_009806455.1 of Tetrax tetrax. Classification (NCBI taxonomy): domain Eukaryota; kingdom Metazoa; phylum Chordata; class Aves; order Otidiformes; family Otididae; genus Tetrax; species Tetrax tetrax. The sequence goes on from WHYT01017864.1 coordinate 593,447, forward strand.
TATGGCTAAAGTGAAAACCAGAGACAAGAATCTCAAAAAAGGCTTCAATTAACAGTTCATAACTGAAAGCCCAAAAGGTAAAAAAAACTACCTTGAAGACTTAAGTATCTTGTGATAACTACAATTATTCCACAGTACAGCTAGAAATTTAGAAAGACTTTTCCAAACAAAATTAAATGAAAAAGGAAGGAATAATTTCTGATGTTACTTTGGTAGCAGCAAGAAAAAGAAAGCAAAAGATTGGATGATAAGAAGCTAGTACAAAAAAAAAACAAGTAACGAAAAGCCTAGAGAGATATAGATTGAAAGGTAAAAACTAGTCCGAAAGAAACTGAACAGCCAAGGGATGTTTTTTAAAGCAGTATCAGCAGTCCTGTCCAATGTACAAGCAGAAAGATTCTCAGTAAAGAACAAGTACAAAGAAACATTCAAGATATGCCTACATTGTCTTAAACAGATCATGCCTGAAAGATGGACAAGATTCAGTGATAACGATCTTCTGATGTCTGACATTGATTTAAAAGCTTCAAAGTGTCAGAAATTACAAAAGTGAGTAAATTAAAAAAGGGAAAACTGGTTAGAGACCATTGGGTAAACAAATCGTAAATACTCCGTTAGTCATTTCTCATGCTTATAAAAAGAACATGGAAAGTACAAAAGACTCCAATGCCACCGAAGAAAGGCTCAGAGCAACCATTTCAGATGATGGTGGCATTGTCAGCCTCAACATCTAGCAAAAACTTGTATTATTTTCAGCACTGGAGAAGGGAGGAAATAAAAATCAAGAGCAATTTCCTTCTGCAACCTTGTCAAGAAGCAAGTAGGTTTCCAGACCAGAAAGCACCAAACAGATTTTAAACCAGTGTCAAGTGGCTGTTTCCTATTTTATAGAACTAATGTGAAGTGACAAGCACCATTCATGAAAAATATTAGAGATTTCCGAAAAGCTTTTGATAGCAATTGTGCTGCCAGAAAATGCAGTTGTTTGTAATAATAACTGGAATAAGACCGGGATGTATAGTATTCCCATTACTGTTAATAATGGTGACTGGGGTGCAACAAAATTAGCTGCAGTGATCAACTGAGAATTTTCTTGGAGAAATGGTATGTTTGGATGATTTTGATTTCAATTCAGGTAGAAGAAATGGATGTGTTATTAGCAGACAGAGGAAAACATATTGGTCACTTTACAGATAAGGAAGGCAAAACTCATGGCTATTAATTATTCCAAACCAATCCCACAGCAAAGAGGGGAATATCAATAATTTATACCATTTTACCTTTTTATGAAGTGGAACCTATGATGATGGTTAAACCGTCCTAGAATTCAAGCAATGAAAACCAAGCCAGGAAGTGGCTTTTATAAACTCGTAAAAGTTTGGAGAGGGGGATAAAACTGAAGCATCAATCAAAATTGATAATAAATACAAATTTTCAGTCATGTCATTAGGTCTGTTCTCCTTGCCTGGAGCAGTCACAGAACTCCAGAACAGCATTTGATAAGACATCAGCTCATTTAAAAGGTCTCATGGGAGACCTCCAGAATCCTTTCAACAGAACCACAGTGTCGGGTATTGTAGGCTGAGCACACAAACATAAAATATTCAAGTCTAACAAGGAGGAAGTGACAGATGTCGTTGGCATATGCTTTAGGAATTGCATCACTCTGATATCAAGTGATAATCTGAAGACTGAGGGGAAAGCAAAAAGGAGAGCTAGAATAGTAACACAGGATGAGAGGCGCATCTCCAGTTAATTTATGTAAAGAGAAAATTATGGACCATGAAGTTAGAGAAACTGTTTGGTTCTCTGACTGGCCCAAAGGCACAGGAATAGAAACAACTCCCATCCAAAACTTCTCAAATAAGGATGTTGATACACAGGGCCCCAGACAGTTTAGTGTTAGAATGAAAATAAGACAATAATTTACCTTACCACTGAATATCAATCTACCCATGGTAGTGGATGCAGGCTTCACTTTAGTGCTTCCAATTACTGGACATCAGATAGAGCAGTTAAGCCGAACAACACTTCTTTGGTCTCTGTCTCTGAATGCCAAAAAGAGCTGTCAAAGCGAGTAAGAAGGGGCTGCCACAGAAGGAGCTGTCTACTGTTTCTCTGTTGGAGTCAGAGGGCTGCTCCAGTCAAGTCTGGCACGGTGTCACAGGCTTGCTTAGGTGAGAGAAACAGAGCCTATTTTAGGATGAGTCACTGGCACCAGGCAGCACAATGGATTTTTCATTAAAAAAACAGAGGCTCTGGAGCAGAGAGAATTTGCAGTTAAGGACAGCAACCGTTTGGATTTGGAAAATCAATATGCAATGCATTCCAACAGGAATGTAACTGCCTCTTCCCTCATACGAAGTATGGAGCAAAACTACTCGCAGACAACCAAAGCAGGTAACAGAACAGATAACTTTATAGACAGATTCAGCAATTTAAAATAAGTATTGGACAGCTAAAGCACAATTTTGCATGAGAAGGATTATATAAGCTACTAAATGCCAAAGCCAGCAATTACTGCAGAAGTGCTTACCCTCTTTTTTTCTAAGGCATGCATGACACATTACTTGGTCGTACACAAACAATGAGCCTTTAGAGAAGCCAAAAAAGATTTTTCTGTGAAGTCACGTTCTGCTCAAAATACTATAAGGGGTTAACACAATTTGGAGCTCGGGTTGTTACCAACTGTGCTGTACACAGTCCCATCCCATTTTGGAGAGGAGCTCTCCACTTTCCAAGGAACAAACAGTCGAGAATTTGGGCAGCACAAGCTACTCTGCAATGTCTTGCCAATACTCTTTCCTGATCCGTCCTGGTGGGTAGAGAACATCTGGACAGGAACAGCCCGTATCAGGACCGTCTGGGGCCTGTCTGCGGAGAGTGCCAGCAGGCACGCAGGCCGACACCACGTCCGGTGCAAGGAGGAAACTTGTCACATCCTATTAAAGGCAGATCGGTTGCAACATTTCCTAGATATTCTAGTTTTGTTTTCCTAAAGGAACTGCTGTGAAGTATGCAGAATCTATTATAAACACAGTGCTACGGCTTTTCCATAACTGTGATGTCAGGAGAAAGAAAAATGTGTAAACACTTGGAGAAATCAAGACACAAATACAGGCCAATGCAAACATCATGTTTCCCATTGTCTCCCTTTCCTATCAGCACAAGGAGTGACTTTCATTATGTATTATCGTAAATCATAATATTAACAAATTAGTGATTCCAGAAGTCATTTAGTACTGGGAAATACATTTATTTTTTCTTTTCTTTTCTTTTTTTTTTTAAATTTCTTTTGCAGTTATCCTTAACAGAGCTATGTCAGAGGAAACTCTTAGAAAAATTGTTACGGATTTCTTTTTCTCTTGTTCTTCATCCAGAGAAATCCCAAACCACCTAAAAATTCTTATGAAAATCTAGACAAGCTTTTTTTCTGAAACAATCCACAATCTAAGCAGTCACAGCCTCACTGGAGATCTGAAATGCCATAATTCAAATCCCAGCTCAGGCTAAGTCATACCAGGAATGAGAGGATCTCGTACAGCCTAGGTGAGCACGCTAATTACCAGCCTCACTGCTATTCTCAGGTGAGCCGCTCTCAATTATTCTACTGAAGTAACCTCATCTTGCATAACTAATTACACATTCACAGGACTAACAAGACTGTTTTTCTAAGCCCACTGGTTATGGGACTCATCTCAAGTTGTGAAAGATCCAGATTCAATTAGTATTTTAATTACTTACATAAAGAAGAACTGTTTTCACAAGAGAGACTGAAATCGTAACACCCCAAAAATTGCCTCAAGGTTAAGACATTCATATAGGACACGAGTGACAATTTCAAGCTCTCAACCTGAACTACATTCATGGGACTTAAATATGTGACATTGTGTGTGCTCTGTCAGGGTAGGTGCTCCCGTCTGGATGCCAGAAACGTCCTCTGTTGAGAAGGGAAATTTTGATGTTGACAGACTGTCCTAGATGTAGCTATAACTCTGAAGTATACATACATATATATATGCACACGCGTATGTATATACGTATGAACAGTAGCATTCCCTAAATTCTTTTTTAGCACTGAATAAACAGTAAGAAAAATATTATTTTAAACAAACAACAGAAACAACACATATGCCAACAGAGTGTCATAATTATTTCAGGCACGAAGGCCTCATCTACAGTGGATATTTTACAACTTGGCTTATGTAGGCCATAAAGACCATTCTTTCCATAAGATATTGGCATAGGAGTCTGGAACTCCTGTTCCTCCAGAACCGAACCTTGGTTTCTCAACAAATACTTGGTATGTGGAGATGTAAATTAATTTATGTAAGATATATATGTACATACATATATAAAATATGTGCATGAATATTAAATTAATATATGTATGCTATATATGGTGTTCTCATCCTGTTAAAGTTTGTTACACTATATAGTTATTCATAACTTATATGGCTCACTCAGCACATAGTATACACAGATAGTTCAAAGTACCTTAGTCTTTCCATCTATGGCCAGCTTATGCCTTTTAGATAAAATAAGTGGAACCGAGCAACATTTTAGGCTGGAAATTTTCAGAATGTGATTCTAATTCAATTTGCTCTTAATATTTCAGAATTTTCGCTTAGGAAAATATGAATCAAATATTTTTGTCTCAAGAAGTTTGTACTTCAAAGTATTGATATTCTTCTAAAGAATCATGTTTCATGTTTTCATGTTTCAAGTCTTTCATGAACATTTCTGATGGCTTGAATGTTCTGGGGACAAAAGCAATTATTGAAGCTTTGGAACTTCCCAGAGGACAAGAGCTGCATTTGGCAACCACTTCAGTAATTTCTCAAAGGGGAATTACTCTGGACACCTTGTTTTGATTTAATCAATTCTCTCAAGCTCAACATTTTCAGCCCAAATCTTCTTTAAAAAAAAATTACCACTCAATGGCACGTTTAGCTGCCTCTGTTCCTAAGGAACCTATAAATGGAAGTGGCATTGGTACTCATGACTCATATACGTTGGCAGCACTGTGTGGGCAATTCAGCACAGCATGTTCCCACCCCAAGACTCACCTACCTGGCTGGAACCTGTTTTCACTTTCATTTATCTCCTTATGAATAAAATTAATATTTGCATCCCGTCTCTTAACAAAATGAAGACATAAAAGTAACAGGATTCAAATAACATGCATTTGATATTTACAGATTATCAACACCTTATCTTTACTGAGGCTCTGTAAACATAATAATAAAGACTGTTTCCCTGACTCGGAGCCCATCAAGTTTTACGAGCATGGTCATGACCTTCCTGGATCTGATAGCCATAATATTCATTCAGAAACTACTTGTCTGATCCTTTCAACAGCTCAAAGTTTTGCCCATTCCTCTTACGTTTTGTTTGGCTTTTTTTTCAAATACTATTTCAATAAAAATTATATATTTTAGAATTATGTCCTTTTTAATTTAGCATCTGGTTCTTCACTTCACCCTCCCTTTTCTAATAACACATCAAGAAAGTAACTTCATCAAGTTTTCCTATCCTGCATTACTTGTCCCTTATCCAATGGCAAGTAATGCTGGACAAGTAAGACTCATTACAGAATTCCTCAGAAGAGAAGATATCTGTTTTGAATTGCTTTTATCTGGTATTTAATCTTTTTATTGTCTGAGTAGATCCTCATTCTGCAGCTGGAGCTATAGGTGTCTTTATTGATCTCTGAGCAAGAAGAAAAAAAAAACCAAACCAATGTTATTTGGGTTCCTGCAATATTGAAACTGTGGTAAGCAGTTCTCAGATTTTTATCAGGTCTCTTCTTCCTCCCAAGTCCTCTCAGCAGTCACAGGGTAATTCCCATTCCCATCTCTGCTACCTCTGTTGTTACAGATTTGCTGTTATTTACAATCAAACTAGTCTTGCTCAGCTCCTTGATCCTCACTCCTACACATCCCTGTGAAGGACCACAACGCGAATAGTTTTACTTGAGCATCAGCAGAACCTTTTCAAAAAAAACTCTTCAGGGGAGGGAGTTGTGAAGACCTCTGCAAGCAAAACCCTCAAATACAGTCTGCCAATTAAAACATCTACTCCCTGGCACACCAACAAAGACAAGTGGGTGAGTACAGAGGAAGGCTCCAAGACTGACTTTTGAACAAAATGAGCAGACACTACCCACCTTGAAGAGCTTGGATTGGAGTGGGTGATGAACAGGGACTCCATGATAACGTCCACTTTTTTCGGCTACAGAATTGTGACATGGTCAAAAAAGCAACCTAATCTAGTCAAAATTTGCCAAATTAAAGATTGGTTGATAAGACAAGACCAAAATATGAGCAATAAGTCTTTATTTTCTGTAGAATAGGAAAAGTCTAACAAGAACAGTGAAAAGAACACAAACCCACACTATGCTATTGAAGATTGCTGAGATGCGATACAAAAATAGGAGACAAAAATATCTTCCTTGCAGAAAGGATTTTGGCTAAGCACAGTTCCTGGCCTGAAGCCTCTTTTGCTGACAATTTTGTACTCTCTTTTCTGAGTAGAGCAAATCCAGGAGATTATAGGGGTAACTTTGGTGCTAACTAAGAAAACAGGTGTGGGAATCTTCCCCTCCTTCCATGATATAGCATTCTGGGTTTTTTTCTCTTCTTTCCTTTCCATTGCAGTCTCAGTCATTGAATGAACTGGAACATCAGAAATGTGCAACGATTTAAAAACCACCACCCTTCCAACCCTCGAAAATCCTTATCCAGATACCCACAAACAAGTTGTTAATACAGCCAAATTCCACTAGGAATAAAGATAATGACAAAGAAAGGAAGAAAGCAAAAACCCTAAAGAAATGGTAACAAGTACAAGAAAAAAATCTCCTTTCAGCAGTCACAGGAAATTGAAAAAGAGAGGAGCTGTGGATTAATTGAGAAGATAGAGCTCTCAGGCATATGGGTCTCTGGAGAAATATGAGAGATCCTATTGAATGAAGTTCCAACTGTTCCAGGAAAGAGCATCAATATTAATGTCCAACTCTAAAGGCCTGGGCCCATCTTCAGCCTCAGGGGAGCAAAACTCCTGAAATTCAAGTTCACTGTGAGCAAGACAGAACATCAGATCTGGTAGGCTGCTTGCTCCATCCACTGCTACAGAGCCACGATGTGTGCTGGAAGGCAGCTTTGGTTGTCAGGGGGAGTGGCTGAGACAGATAAGCTGGCTAGAGACAGGCTAAATGGTATATTCAGAACACACTGGGTGCGAAGGAATGCCAAAGTTAGTTGATCCTGCTGCTTAATACTTCCCCAGCCATTCCAGCTATCCCGTATCCTCTTGTACTAACAGCTGCTAAACAATGCTCTTCCATATTCCTTTCTGCTCTCTCATAAAATCCACAGAAAGGCTGCATAAAGAAACAATTAATAAATATTTCTGCCAAGAAGGAAGAACCACCATTAACTAGTAACTTCTTTAAATAGAGGAAAAATAGGTTATGGATCCTATGGAACCAGATCTTCAAGGGGTTTGAAATGCCTTACTCCTTCATGAATGATTTGCAGACATGGTCTGCTACACGCTGGCCTACAGCAGAAATTTGCCTTTGCTCTCATATACACTCTGGCTTCCAAGGACAACTTACCTCATGTCGTTTGTTACACTGAAGCCTTTTAGTAAGAGGCTGAGTAGGAGCAGATGGGGTGAGGGGAAGAGGAAAGGAAGGCAAGAAATATCTTTTAGCCCCAAACTAAACTGCGATAAAGATTTCAGTACAACAATATTTGCCTCAAGAAAGCAGTTTATTCAGCTGCTCAGGAAAGAGACTCAAATACTTTCTGATAATGCTTTTTCCTAATGGTGCTGGTGAGTCAGGAGCAGCACATACCATGGAGCCACCGAATGCTTGAACACATTCTGTTAAGGGGGGGAAGCTCTAGTTTTTAACATTTCTCCACTACCAGCAATAAAAAATAAATACCTAGAAGGAAGTCTCCTCCAGCTGTACAGATTAATCTGAGGAAAACCAGGCTGTTTCTGTGGACAGGACACTAGCTTGTTTCTCAGGGAGCCCAAGTTCAACCCGTTGCTCTGCCGCAGGCTCCTTTGTAAGCCATCAGGAAGTCCCTTGGGCATGCCGATGTGGGCCAATTCCAACAGCTTCTATCTAACAAAACAAACCGCTACAAATCTTTGCAAATCAGGAGAAAGTGATCTACAGTCCCTAATGATTCATCCAACAAGGGGTTGGCTGTGGCACCACTGTCAACAGCCCCTATTCTTGTGGGAGAACTGACGCATTTATTCTTGAGCTCTGCTGCACCAAAACATCTTTGACAGTAACACCTCTAGCCATATCTAAAAGTATTCTGAGATGCAAGACCTCTCTCGCATTTCTTGGGAGGGATTTATGAGAGTTTAAGTGATGAGACCACAGATCAAGTGGTATCTACTTAGACCCTTTTACCACGTTCTTCTCGCAAGCATAAAAGACTAGGAAAGTTAAAAGCTTTGACATAGTTGCTAGGATTAGTTTAGTTTTTGTGCATATTACATTATGTTTAATTTGGCCAACAGAATCAACAGATTTTTGGTAACCTCACTTTTCAAAGCTGAAAAAGCATAAAAGCATCACAGCAACAGGTCTGATGGGATTTGAGAGAAAATACAACATACTGCAAACAGCATAGCATAACCATGCAATCAACTTATGTCCCATCTTCATGTTAAAAGCTTAGTATAGCATACAACACTGATCACTCACCACGCCCATATTGTAAAGATATGCTATTGAAGAAGGCCTGAAAGTGTCTCCTCTTCATTTTATATTACATAAGTTGACATATAGGATTCATGAATCATCTCTGCCATACCCCCGCAATGTTAAAAATATTTTTTTCTTAAATACAATTCCTATGTTAGTCTAACTTCTTTCTCGGACAGCATACACAAATTTGTTAGGGAAGAAAATGCCAAATGGAATACGGTGTGTGTTAAAAGTGTCAACAAACTGGTCTGCTGCTGTTACAGGGCAGGGCTACAGCACTGTTTAATATTTAGGAATGATACTTCCTTTTCAGCCACTTTCAACTTTAGTAGACACTGCCAAGGGAACTTTACCTCCAAACAGTCTTTTGTAGAGAAGTTTCAACTAAGAAAGTTCAGCTCATTTATGAAAATTTTTCCCAGAGTACTTTTATTTTCACATCTATGCTATCATTTTTTTCATGTTCAAGCTGCAGAACAGCTCTATCTCACAGCACTGTTTTTGCTAAAGCACTCCAGATTCTAACAATGCACACTATAAAAGCACCTGAAGGCAATTAACAATGTGATCTTCAGAGCAGGTAACAGTAACATGTGGTACATTCAACCCTTCCACCGTTATGTTGGAAGAGGGTGAAAGAAAAGTCAACACACAGTAATTAACTAAGCACTCTCATTTCTATTCAATGAATAAGGCACTTTCCAAAAAAGTGTGTAAATTTCTGCGACTGTGTAATTAAATGCAGCATCAGATCACATAGTCACAAGTATTCAAAAATCACAAGTTTGTCTTTTTAACCCTAACCTTTTGAATGTTTTAGCTTAGAACAGTAAAATTACTTATTTCAGGGGTCTTTTTGTAACTAAAATGGAATTTGACAACATTTTAAGTTGTGGTTATTGCTGAGTTCATTTGAGGTTAATCTTACTCTGCAGTTTGAAACCGGGGGCAGAATATCTTCAGTCTTCTAAGTGGAATTTGCTGAGGCCATTTCATTTTGGGGGCAGTTTTCCCTACTACTCATTTTGTAAAGTTAATTCTTCCAAAATGGGTTGAAGGCTACGACTCTTACATAGGTTGTGGGAGGAGCTAGATTGTTGATTGATGCTGCTCTGCATCAAGGGCTTCTCCATCCAAGTGCATTTGATGAACATTTCTATATGTCTCCACCTCTTTCCAGTGTAAGCCAAAACAAAATGTTAAAAGTTTCCTGCATGCATGAGCAGAATACTTGTTTTTCTGGTGAGACCCTCTGCAAAACCCTGTCTCTGCCTGCACTCTGAGTCCTGTGAGGTGCCCCAACATAGATGTGGCTATGGCATGCACGAGCTCTTTAGAGGCTGTGAATTACATCTGCTCAGGGCAGACCTACTCAAGGCTTCAGTAGCCTTGTTCTAAGTCTCCCAACGTTCCTCTTCCATTTATCATTTAATTAAATCACCAATAATTTAATTTTGTAAGTGAAGTTGAAAAAAATTACTATGAAAGGCCAAAGTTAAAAGATACTGAAGACCAATTTCACTAACTGAGAGTCTAGTAATTGAAGTCTAACAATTCTTCCTTACTCCAGCAGAGTCTGTGAAGAAATATGCTACAAATGGCTTTTGGCTGCCTGCCGAAGCCTCAGTCATTCTGACACGTGTATAGCAAGACGACTGCTGACTCAGTGTCAATACAACATATCCATGATCTTCCAAGTCACTCTTAACCAGCAGTGTTATTGGCCAGACACTTACCTACCAAAAGTAAAATGAAAAAGAAAAGAGAAAGCTTCAGCGGGGAAGCTACTCAGCGAAATGAAAAACTCTTGTCTGCTTTCTTTTCCTGTACTCTTCTCAACAACCAGACAACAACTTTCTCCCTGACATGAGGGATTTTCTGAACATTCGAAAAAAAAAGACATTATCCAGATGTTCCGCACTGGCTGTAACTCAGGTGGGATACACTAGTTCCGTTGTCCATGCTATGGTTGGGAAGCTGAAACAACACCTAGACAATGTATGTGAGCTTCCCGCACCACAACTGCTGTTCACTTCATGGGAATCAACCTCAAGATGCTGGAAATGCAAGAAACTGGCTAGTCTCTCAACAGTTTACACACTTAAAGGGGACAAAACATACTAAGGTGTTGCAAAAATAATCCATAGAAAGTATTTTTACTGCATGTCTTTAAGGATCCTCTTAATTCATATCTGGAAAAACAGCTCCCGCTTTGAGATAATGACTAAAATTCCTAGATCTTAAAATCTGGGGTGGGGGGGAATCCATCTTTGTTTTGACCAGATATATGGATCATTCGAAAGGTTGTAATACACCTGCCTGATTCATAAGGATGCTGCATAGCTTAACTATGGCTGTTGAAGCTCTTTGTGCCTTCAGAGAAATCACATAAAGCATAATTATCATTAGGACAAATACCCCTGTACAACAGAACAGAATAAAAATCAAGACAAGGCAAAACCAATACACTTAAAAGCCAGATGTTATTACAACTCAGGTTCATATTAAAAGAAAATGCAAACACAGATAACATATCAGATCTGTGGGTTATTTTTTTTTTTTTTATATTGTGCTAGAAAGATTAAAACAAATTAAAATTTAGGAAACTATTTAATCCTGAGTGTAAGTCTACCAACTTCAGTGCAGCTGCAGCAGGGTCAGATTTGGCTCAGAACATTAACTGAAGCATTGAAAGATTGAGATTGCTCAGAAATTTAAAATTAATTTGAATGTAATTTAAATTGAATAAGTTTGAAAGTCTTAATGTGTAAGACTTTCTGGGTAGTGGAAAAATATAACGGATTTCATTCTGAAATCCCTCTGAAATAATTTTATTTTACATTAAGTTTCACTGATGTGAACACCACTATTTCTTGTTTCTCCTCATGTAAGCAAGATCAGAATCAGGCTCCAAATTTCTTCCCATCTGGTCAGAGACCCTGCAAGTCAGCCAGCTGTTGCTCCCTGGGAAAAAAAAACTAAAATCAATGCAGTAAAAAGCTACTAGCATGCTAATCTGGACTGAAACAGACTGCAATGAGAATCCTGAACCAAAACAAATGACAGCTAATGAGGCATTGTTATCTGCATCTTATGTGGCTTTGCTTCATTAAATACTCGCACGCTCAGGACAGATGTTTTTCAGGACTTAGAAAAACTTCACTTCCTTCAGCTATCCAAGCTGAGAAACAGCTAAGTATTTTTTCCTCAATATAAGATCCATTGAATTATACTTCAGCTTATAAGTCACATAAATTAAACTATAGTCAGAATGTTGGAAAAGTCCTCACAAACCCACAAGATTTATCTGTATTATCTGTATTTCATACTTTTCAATTACTCACTTATAGTACAGTATATTGGTAAATAGCTGTAATCAGAAAAAAGGAATAAAATTCAAAATGCCAGTGTTTTTCTCTAGATCTCTTTCCAATATGACAACATTTGTCAAGATAATTTGTGACTGAATTCCTCCAAGATACAATAGGAGATGTAAGATTAATAAATCTAAAGATAGATGTATTCCTTCTCTACATTATCAGGGAAAGAATTGTATCTCAAGCATTGTTCCTGAAAAGCACTTCAGTCAACTCTTACTCACAGCAATCACAACTGACTTGTACACCCCTCAGCACTGATTTTTTGGCTGACTGTAGCTACCTCATTCTCTCCTGCATACTAGAAAGGGGTTCTAAATATATTCACTAGTGTTGTCAGGTAAGGGCTCCTTTATCAGCCCTTAGAAAAGCACACAGTGGAAAAGAGCTTGAACTCTCAGAAATGAAAGTATTATTTCACAAGCCCTCCCCCCATTTTACTTGAAAATTGAGTCCCCCTACTTGTCCTGGTACCAGGAATTGTTTGGGATGTCCTCCCCCAGCCAAACAGGTTCATTCAGTGATCTCTAGTTTAAGCCACAATTTTACTAGATTTATTGTGGAAAGCGAGACATGCAACACCAACCCCTCCATCCCAGCAGAATTACAGGTAAGGATTTATCAGGCAGGGAGACCTCCTTTCCCATCAGCTCTCCACAGCACGTGTACGCCAGGCTAAAGAGTGAGACAGCAGCTATTTATCCAGGCTGCTTGTCCTTGCCACCATCCACATCCAGCTGGTTGCAGCATCCAGCCCTGGCACTCTGCGATTATGATATATCTTGTAAAAGCACCTCAAAGGCAAGATGCATCAAAGATATAAATAGATATATACTGAAGGAAACGAGTTATACCCCTGAAGGAAATAAAAACCTTTATGGATTGGAAAAAAAAAAATTTTCTAAATCCTGTCTTCTCTTTCTGCCATCGGATTCATGCTGTGTCATACACAGTACCAGGTACACTGTCAGGACTTGAAAGAAAATGAGGAATGTAAAAAACCACATAGTTAAACTGCAGTTTGTTTCCTAGAGTGAAGATCTGTCTCCCCTGTTGCTTGTTTTGAAAATAAATAGCATGATCTATAGCACTTTTCTCGGGAGATAATTGAATAAGTTTATAGGCATCACTGTTACACAATGATTAGTTTCAAATTTTCTTAGCTTAATTTGATTTGCATTTTCCTTCCTTACCATTCCTTGGAAAACCTGAGGTAGACCTCCTTCCTTTCCCATGTGCCACAAAGGAGCCTTGACCAGTGCTTTACACCAAGACAAACATTGTCTCTAAAATTAGTTATTAAAAGGGTTAATTTAAAGGATTTTAACTAAGGACTAATAAAAGCTTGAAAAAAATAACCAGATTATTATAGAACTAGGAGAAAAATCGCTGCCTAGAATAATGCCTGTAAACACATATGGTTAATGCATCAATACTTGTATTAAAAATAAAGCATGTATAAGTTATTTATAGCAATCAAAAAGTTAGGATATCTTTGACAGGTTTATAAGTAAGCTGAGACATTAGGCCATAGCTAATGTTGGGAGCGGGTAGGAAAACCGCAATGATATTCAGAGTGGATTTTTTTCCTAGTAATTTCCGTATCCCTCAAACCACTGTATGTTTACTGGGAATAATCAATGACAGAAAAAGCATATCACTTTCTTGGTAAAGAGGTTTCAGGTAAAATTAAAAAAGAGCAAAGAAAAGGATTTTGTGTGTAGATGTTTTATTTCCCTCTGGTCCTCATGAATCTACTGTAAGCCTGAAGAGAGGACACTCACCTGTTCCTGAGATGCTTGTGTGATCGTGAACGCAGGACTGATCGCCCTGGAAGTTTTCCAGGTACAAGTAGCTTGTCTGTGATTCTTCAAAGCATTTTGATTTTTTAAGACAAAGTTTTAGTAGAAAGTAGCACAACATACTATTGTAACAGATGCTTTGGAAGCACCTCAGGCATGCTGACAACCTAACAAAACCCCTCTAAATAGAAACATCCCAGAGTTCCTGCAAAAAAAAATTGTTAGATTTGTTCCTGTGTTGCACAGTTGGCTATGTACCCACATTTCATCCAGTGGTAACCCTGTTCCACTTCATACACACTATTTAACCACAATCTCGTGAACTCTTTTGATAAATCTTTGACAAACATTTAAAACCCTACAATGCTAGAAATTTTTTTACCTGACAAGCAGGTGAAAGGGAAGATATTCTCTGCATCTTCCTCCTGAATTGTTTCTAAGTAGTTACAGACAGGTATCTTCATCCTGCAAAGCACTTTCTTTTCTCAGCAATCACAGTTCTAGCTGTGAAAGGGCAGTTAGCTATAAAATGCTGACTAGCTTCCCCTGCCCTTAACCTTATTTCAGTCCTAAAGAGGGAAGGAAATGCTCCTAGTCTTCCAGTCATTAATAAAAGAAAAGAAAAAAAAAAAAAAAAAAAAAAA
>WHYT01017864.1:618202-674229 GCA_009806455.1 Tetrax tetrax
ATTAAAAAAAAAAAAAAAAAAAAAAAAAAAAAAAAAAAAAAAAAAAAAAAAAAAAAAAAAAAAAAAAGACAGTGAAACAGATATCAGATTCAACATGTGACACGGGTCAAGCTACCTATGCTGTCCTAGCTATGCTGCCTTTTGGAAGGTGAAAACAGTGTCATTTTCCAAACCCAGACAGGTAGTAGCTCAGTGTAACTGCATTTCTCACTCTGGCCTCCAAGTAGCCCAGGAGTACACGGATGCTTAAACACATTTATACACATAAACCATTCAAAAATTCTTGGGTGACAAAAGCCAGGGAAGTGCCAAAAAGAGCTCTTATAAAAAGGCAATAGGAACATACTGCAAGAATCCACTTCCCTCAGCAAATAACTGCCTTTATTTATATACACAAGGATAAATCCAAAAATCAATGCACAAAAAACAAGTCAGGCTCTGCTTTTTATGAACTTATTAGAGATCAGGCCAATAGAAAGGGGCAGAGCAGCTGCAGGGTCGCTTGGTTCCTTGCACCCGCGTCTCTCTGTAGTTTGTTCCAGTACTTGGCAGATGCCAGGCAGGGTACCAGCTTGCAAGGAGGTGCCTCAGGGTGACCCTTCCTAGAGACACAAGAGGCAATACCCAGCGCAGAGGCTGATCTTGGCATAAGGAGAGGGAAAAAGTGACAGCCAGAACAAAAAGGGAATGGAGCCAAAGTCTAGGCATCTGAGTCACCCGCCTGGGCATCAGTTCCACGGTGCAAGCCACAGGCAATGGCACACAGCTCATACAGAGAGGCTGGCTAGAAATCCTTATAAATCTTAAAGAAAAAAAAACGTACAAAACCCTCTTACAAAAGGTTTTGCTAGGAGAAGAATACAATACAGAAAGTAATTCACTTCTTTAAGTACAATCACGCAGTTACCTGGGTATTCTAGTCTTTATTCTTGAACTAAACTGATGAAACAACTTCTGCTCTCAGTCACACAAGCGTAAGCCTGGAATAAATCAATGGCTTTCAGTGGGGTTATGATTTACACTAGTGTGAATGAAAGTAAAAACTAACCTTCTGTTAAGACAAAGATTAAGATCTCTGAACCAACAGGAATCTCTACCAGTGCCAAATCCCAAATTTCTGATTTTTTTTTTTTTTCCCACATCTTTAAATCAAGTATCTGCAAAGCTTTTTGTGCTGCTTAGACAAAACCATGCCTGAAGCAGAAGTGACAGGAATTCTACACGTTGACAGGCTCCAGCTCTTCCAAATCTGTACTCTCTGTTCTGCTACAGTAGATTTATATCAAATATTCTTCAGGAAAGAAGGAAGGAAAAGAGACTACACAAATATCACCCAACTGCCCCTAACACACCTGAAAATACCCAGATCTGCTCAGCAACAGAAATGCCACCAAGAGCCAGGACTCTGAAATATTTCATAAACTGCCCAGTGTTAGAGGTGGATAGAACCCTGATGTTCTCTACACCTCTGAACTTTATATAAATGGAACTACCCTCTACCCTCAAGTCCTGGCAACGTATATTAAATTTGCTGAGGACTCTTTCTCCCTACTGCAGCAGGAGGAAAGGCATCAGCTTGGGCTTCAAGAAGCCCGGATTCAATTCCCTCCCAGTCACCAACTACCTGTGCAACACTGAGGACCCACCATTTGCCTGTGCCTTACCGGTAACAGCTCATCCTTATCTCAGAAGGGTGTATACCTGCCTAAATAGGGGATGGGAGCATCTAAAATAATACAAATGTCTATAGCCTAATTCCATGATTGTCATAGCCATTTTTTGAATTTTCTGTACTTTCTAAATAGGAATTATTTTTGGAAATGTTTGGAGGGGAAGAGGAAAATACTTCAACACAACAGGCAAAATGTTTAATTTTAGCTGAAGCTATTCCCTTAAGCCTTCGTGACTTTATTCTTTAGATAAATTTGAAATATATCACCTCAAAATCACATCTAAAAGGCCTTCCTCAAAAATACAAAAATGTATCTCTTGGCAAGCTCAGCTACCTGATTTTTGCTAGTGAGCTGTTTATTGCAGACTGTGAAAGAGGCAGCATCAAAATTAAGCTTATTACAATCTTAACTTGTATCAGTTATGACATGCTCCATAAATTACCTAATTAAAAATGCATGCAAATATGTCTTATGAGAGAATTGTAAATAATTTTAAATGGACCAGAAGAGCTACCTACAGGGAGCATTGCTCTCATCTCAAGTTCAGAGCTATTACTCACGCAACACCACGTACTGAATACTCTGAACAATTCTTATTTTGGCAATGGTTTTAAACAGCACATTCTATCTGAAGTCTCCTGCGTAACCAGTGGTGTAGATAAACTGCAGCTGCTGCATAAATCAACCAAAAGAAGGAAATTACTTTGCTGCTGAAACTTTTGCCAGCTCAGCAGCAACAGGTAGCACAGGCAGCCTCTCCGCAGGCAGGGCAATGAAACAGCGCAGGCAGGGCAATGCCCCCTGCGCATACACCTACCTTCCCCGAGGTGCCAGGGAGAACCACACAAACCTTAGCAGCCAGTTGGCTTTTTCTTTCTTTTAAAAAGGCTCATTTAAAAAAAAAAAAAAAGTGTAGAAATTCAAATTAATTCCTTCATTCTTTGCTTTATCATTTTTCTTCTCATTTTCTGGCTAGAAATTTTGCCTCTTTCAGACCCGAAGGAGTGTTTTCAAAGGCTACGATGCCCTGCAGTGGGACAGCACATTATTTCTAGGGACAGGTATTAAAAAACAGATGATCTTTACCGACAGTGGGTGCATAGAAACAATTTATCAGGAAAATATCAAGGTGTGTTCGCCAGTGACAACTTCAAAAGGGCTATGTACTACTTGAGCTCACAAATTGTGGTCCAGCCTTGGGACAAATTACATCAGGCTGCTTTTCTTCCTTCTTAAAAAAAAAAAACAAAACCAACAAAACCAAAAGAAAACTCTGCTCCAGGCCAGCAATAGTTCTCTGTCCTTTTACTGCACTAGACTTGCATGCAGGGATTCTACATTTGGAAGACTTAACCCCAGAGCAGGGCAAAAGTTTTATTTCCCCTTCAATCTCTGACTCCAACAGATCTTTGACTGTAAATATCACCTTCCTGTTTCTCTGGTAGATTGCTCCCTGCCTTAAGAGGGAATAAGCATACTTCATAAATCACTCCAGTATGGTATAAAATAATTATCATCCTTCAAAGCCCACGCATTACGAAGTGGACACTTCTGTGATACCTCTGTGGGATGACAGCCCAGATCTCAAACCTATTGTCTGCTGGAGGCCACCAGAGTTCCTAGTTCCTTACACAAGTTAAGTCTGTTTTAAGAAATCTCTTGACTATAATTAACACAGGTGTTAGATTGCTGGTTAACTCTCCCAGCTCAAGATTCTTCTTCCCACAGTAATACTTCTTCACGCCTGTTTGGTGCCTAAGCACATCGCCTCCATAGCTCTGACTTAAGCCTCTGGGCATTGCCACAGTACAAACAACGGTTTGGTACATTAATTTATTTAATTTTAATGATTGCAACATGACATTTGCTTTCCTGGAACACGTTCTTTCCCCAGGAAACACCTACTGTAGATTTTGTTGCAGAGACAGGGAGCAAGAAAGTTGTCATCTTGTTGTAAATGTAAAGAGAAAACAGAAAAAAAAAGCAAACTAACTTTTAGAGAAGTATTATCCTTTTACTTGATGAAAAAAAACACATCCTAGTCCAAATTCTGTATATCAAGCACTGCAAACAGATATCAAGAACCACCATGTTGTGATAATTACTCCTCAATCTGTGTTTTAAAGTGTTGGCAACCTAGATGGATTAGAAAAATGAAAGCCTTAAACGAACTGCAGTGACAGAAGATCCGACCCTGCAAGTTGTACCTGCCCTAATGCCCTCCTATGCACTTACACACATGATCACTTCCATGTATTTTCCACCTACATGGCCATGGACTGCTACCCATAGACAGGAGTCAAATTTAGTTGTGATTTATTTAAAAAACAAAAGCTTTATTTAAGGATGAATGCCTTGCTAGCAGCATTAGCACTTATAGTCACTGTTGAAACCAACAGTTCAGATCTTTTTTACAGACAACCGTACACATAAGAAAAGTAGTGTAGGATATAAAGCGCAGTTGCCTTGCTGTGTAGGACAGTCAGGCACAGCACTGTGTCTAGAAACCATTACAAATGTGTGTAGCACAGACACTGCTTCTCAGCAACATCCCTCAGTGGCAACCCAAGACAAATCATCTTCCTGTAGAAATTATATATTATTAGGCATCAAACTTTTCCACCAAAATTTGTTAGGCAATTCTGAAAGCTGTGACACATGTAACACTTTGGCAAACTCTATAAGGGCAATTAGCAAGCCTGTGCTGCACCCGGGGGACTGAGGAAGCCCATTCTACCAAAGGATGCTTATCTCGCATCTCCCCAACCTTTTCCCTGCAACTCCAATTCAATATAGCTTTAAACAAGTTCCCGCACCACTGGCTCTGCCCCCTGCAATATACCAACATCTCTCCTTTAACTATCAACATTTATTTAGATTTTTTTTGTTGGGAATATTTTTTTTTTCCTTTTTTATCCACTACTTCATAGTTCATTCTTTAAGGAACTAAATCATCCACACAGAACAGCTCAATAATGTCCGAAGTTCAAATAACAGGAAAGATTTATTTCCAATCTGTTATTGTTGGAAATAAACATATACAGGAGCCATTCTCGTAAGATTTCAAAGACCTACAAAATCATTGTCTAAAGTATCTCAATGCCCTTCTGAAGCAGATATGCATGTGCTCATAAATAAGCTGAAGCCTTAAGACAACAGACAACCCAAATCCACATGTAAAATCGGTATTACTCTCCAAACCAAAGTCTTGACTCCTGTTTCCATACTGAATGTCATCTGTCCATAATGAAGGGCTTTTAGACTCGAAACAAGCAGATTACATTTGACTAGTTATTTAAATAAAAGCTAGGAGCTGATCAGTTTAAAATTAAATGTTAATGAAAAGTCTTTCAAGGTGCTTAATTGCTAGATTAAAAAAAATTACTCAAGTTACTACAAGTACATCTTAGGCAGGAAACAAGAAGTTCTGGGTCTTCTGTGGAGAAATTTAGAGAACGGGCAGTACAAATATCAAGTGGATAGAGGGTACTACAGACAATAGATTACATGAAGAACAGTCACCGCTGCATAGAGAAAGGGTGTGACCCTGAAGATTTAGATGGGAATTTCTGAAACTCTTATTCTTACTCCTGCTACTCCTCTGCAATGACAATTTTACCTCTGCAAACAGAGCCCCATGTTTTAGATAAATGTAGAAAAGTCAGAAGTCTCAGGAAGCATGAAACAACAGCTACAGAATATCTTAACAGACATATTTCCCTTTCTGATAAACTCAATAAAACGAGCTCTTCAAGGAGGTATCATGACATCATGACTATAGAATATATTAGATCCTCCAAGGTGCTTTTACCTCAGTGGAGGAGGATACATCAAGAAACAACTGCAGAAGCCAGAGCACATTTACACTTGCACATTTCCAGTAAGGCAAAGAAGTTTTTGAGTAAAAGTTGCTAGGCACAGAACAAACTGCTAAAAGACGCAAGGATATTAGGAATAAAATTTCTACAATGAGAGTTGTAGAACACTGGAACAGGTTGCCCAGAGAGGTGGTTGATACCCCATCCTTGGAAACATTCAAGGCCAGGTCAGATGAGGCTCTGAGCAACCTGATCTAGTCAGGGATGTCCCTGCTCCTTGCAGGGGTGTTGGACTAGATGACCTTTGAAGGTCCCTTCCAACTCTAACCATTCTATGAATGCATCTGTCCCCTGAAGCCTTTCAGTGAAGCCTGGCTGCATTCTGGATGCTCTCTGGCAAGTACGAGTTGCATCCTCAGTTGGATGACTGAGGGATAACCAGGCAGCCAGGACAATACAGAGTAGGAGCTCATTCTGGGCTCACACTCTGAGAACACGTAAAGTAGGAAGAAGCAGAATAACTTAGAGAAAAGGGCCCATTCTCAGAATATGCTAAATCACAGGAGATGCAATTTGGGATAATTTGCTGAGTGACTGTCACTAGTGATGAGCAGGGAATTCGATACAGTTCTGTGTTTCTTCTGCTCTTCACTGGTGACATACTTGCTGCTCCTGGAACTTTACATGGTTTCAGAGACATTCAGTGGTCAAACAATATACTGCAACTCAATGTGTTTTTAAAAACTGACAATGTAACTATATCAGATACCTCATTGCATAGTGAAAGCTATGAAACATAAACAAAGAACTAAGAAAATGTTCTGTCTCTATTTTCTAACATGACATTTTGTTCAGCAATACACTGAAGTAAAATATTTTAGAAGAGCAAGTATCATCTCCCCCACATGTAAAGATATGCATTTGTTCAACTGTTGCAAAATCAGAATTTGTTATCATGGCTTTGGAACAACTTTGACTGCCAGCAGTATCTGGAAACCCCAGTCCTGGACCAGCATTCTTTTGTGCCAAAGATTTTATGACTATGACAGCTACATTATTTGCAACAATGCCATTTCATATTACTGAATCAATCAAATAAAGATGTCTCTGTCCTGAAACTACATCTTCCTAGCATTCAGCTCGTACTCATACAAAAATTCCCACCTTGCAGTTTAACACCAGGAGCTGAGGGCAGACTCATCTGTAACAAGCTGGGTCACCTCTTTGGATTTCTCAACAGCTTGTAAGAATTTTAGCATTTAGATACTGTTAAGTTTGTAAAGCTGTGCTGCTTATGCATGTACTCAAAGCAATATTAACATTGTGTTACTTTAATAGTTGTCTGTATTCCATGGTTTATATTTTCAATAAATTTATTTTAAAATCATGGCAGGGCAGGAGGAGAGGTGGCAATTAACCTGTGACTTGTGACAGCCCCAGCGCCTGGCAGGGACATGGGAAAGCCCCATCCAGCTCCCTCCTTGCCCTGTGCCTTCAGCCTTCTCAGCTGCTTAACACAGAAGTTCAGAAAGGGGAGGCTTGGCTCCAAGAAATCACGAGGCTCACTCAAAAAACAATGAGGGCTTCTGGAATCAATTAATATTGAGCTCTTTTTATTTGACTTCCAGCTTTTCAGGCTGTACCACACACATCTGATTCACACTTTCAAGGCTTCTACTAGAAGGGTAAGTAGAAGTTTTGGTTGAAAAAGATAAATTAAAACCACATTTCTAATGGATTAGCACAATTCTAGCAGCGGAAGTTTTAAAGGTAATGCTAGAAAACATGACAATGAACAATAAGGTAAAGAGCTACATTTGTAAGCTTACACTTGTAAGCCCGACAGCTTAGTAGAAGCAGAAAAAGTTACTCTAAAGTAAAACTATTGGGTTGCCAGTGGGGCCAGATCACAAGGATCTTGGTAGTCTACTCTGGAGACAAGTAGAGGAACCATGTGAGATTCAAGAGAGTGACAAGTTGTGCCAGGAGCAGGGCTTGAGCCTGATAACAACAGATCTGACTACACAGAACAGTGGGTTTGTGAATTAGAAGGCAACTTTTGAGATGTCAGTGTCTCTTGAATTACAGAAGGGACATAAGACATAAGAAAGCTGAAGAAAGATTAAAAGGTGAGAAACAATACATCAAACTGGATGTGCATATTAGCTGGAAAATGAAGCTGCATAAAAGCCAATGGTTGCATGTTCTTGTACATGTGCATTTTTCTATCTTTCAAGTGTTCTGAACTTCCAGTCCTCCCGTCCCTTCCCACTCCTCCCATCACCGAGATCCTGCTCCTACTGCACGCAGCTGGCAATACATGAATCGCAGCGCAAGACAGCTCCATGTCATCCTGCAGAAGTCTGGAAATACCAGCTCACATTTTTTCTTTCCCAGGGACCCAAACAGATCAGACAAAGACTGACATGCTTCACTACAGAGTTTTAATGATCTGACAGAAGAATAAGACAGGTGAATTCAGTATAGTGGGAGAAAAAACAATGGAGATTTGTTGTTATCCGTTTTCCTTCCTCCAGCCAAAGGCTCTCTTGTGTGAGGCTGCCACACTGCACCTCGTACCAATAGGTATCAAAGACAAAGCTGGAGGAAAGGTTAAGCTGATTTAAAAGAAACACGAGATAGTTTTTCGCAAGTGCAGACTGAATAGCTCATTCACCAGCTACACTTCAGCATACAGGTAGAAGCTTGGATGCCTATTGTATAAACAGCTGATATGTGAATTTAAGGTCATCTCACCCCACTCTTCACAAGACCTGCATCCAGACTAAACACTTCTTGGGCACCTGAAGGATGGGTTTAGACAAGATAAACTGCTTCCATACAAAAAAGTTCCCTTGACCCACGTCCTAAACATGAAGATATCAAAGCTACATTAAATTACAGTACCTGCAAGCCTCAAGCAGTGTCCTCATGTACAGCACACCTGCCTCCCTCAGAGCTGGCTGGGGCATTCATCAGGGAAAACAGCAGCCGCACGCAGACCCAGCAGCAGCCTCACCTCCCTCCAGACCACTCTGAGCAGAGGGGACCACAGCCCCCAGGCAGCCAGCAGCCAGTGCCCCAGTGACACAGACCAGTGGCAGGCGGCTTCCCAGGAGGATCAAGGCAGTGCTACAAGGCCAGGTACGCGTGACCCCAGCACAGGCTGAGTGCACGCTGTCCGCACGCCTGAGGGGCTTGGCTTGCAGGTGATGTTCTGGAATACGCCAGCAATCCCACAAGTGCTTTGGTGGGTGCAGCAAGAACACAGCCAAGAGGCCTCCCAGAGCAAACGCTTCCTGCTGCTGAACACGGAACTTGAACTTACATTTTAACTCAAAACAGTGAAATAGGAGTGCGACTTCTACTGTCAAACGTTGTACAAAACAGCAGCAGTAATAGGGTGGAAAGATTTATGTTTTATTTTCTGAAGGGAACTCCTTGCATGTGTTGACAGATTGCTTGACTTCACCTAAACAATTCAGATGGTGATATACAAAACAATTTGAAAAATTTCAGGTACAGAATAGCCTCTTGACCAACACCATACACAAACGACAAGGATAACAGGTAATGAGAGCTGACCTTTTTCTTTCATTCTATGGCACCCCTAGGAAGGAATACTTTTTAAAATAGCTTGCCTGAAATAAAGTATCAAACAACATATGGCATAAATGTCAATTACTTCTGATTCAAACTCGCAAATGCTGCCAATCTTAGTTTGTAGATCAATACGGGTCTGAAAGGCAGCTATTACAGAGCAAATGGTAGGATTAAGGTAACAGGAAGAAGGGATCAATTTCTAGTTATCTTACAGCGGGTAATACTAAACCAAAATTTATAATGAATATGATTTTGCAACCCATAAAGACGACTCCTCCTTGAAGACTGAGAGATGGATAGCTGTGGTTTCAAGCACAGCTGTTATAGCAAAAACATTAACATAAAAATGGTTACTTTCAAAAACAGGGAATATAGACCTCTTGTGAGGGTGCATTTCTGCCACAGAAGCAGAAGTCTCATGCCATTTTAAATCTGAACAAAGCCATGTCAAGCTGAGGAAAAATGTGAGTGGAGGGAGAGGGGGAGAAAAGAACTTTTCTGACCTTAAGGGTAGAGTCAGCTCTGCAGCAGATCACTGCAGTACACATTGAACAGAAGCCGTACCTACCAGCAATGAACTTAAATTGCAACAGCAGGGACCTTCATGAAAAGCTCTCCAAAAAGGCTGCATAAGTTACAGCTCCCTTAGGCTTATAATTGGAACCATCCCAGCGAGTCAGGAGAGCCTCATGTGATTATCAGATATGACGGAGGCACAAGAGCAAGAGGATACCCTGGGTCAGACCAATTACGCCAGCATCTGCCTCAGAGGTGCTAGTACAACGTGCTCGGGGAAGCAGCACGACAAACAGGACAAGTATGTAAAGATTTTTCTGCCTTTTCCACCCCCAGCCTCTAAAAACAGGCGGTTAATTGATTGCCCAAACCAGCAGTAGCTTTGGCAGACACTAATTTACCTGAGGGGACTGCTAAGCGTTCTTATAGATGTAGCTGGGCACATTCATTTTAGGGCCTTTCAGAGCGTCCCATGTCACAAAACGCTTACACAGCTTTCCTAGCAGAAAAGTTGGTGAAACCTGGAGTCTTTCAAAACCAGCTGTCAAAAGTAAGAGGCTTGTAAAGAGGAAGGCTATACAAAGCACCAATGCTACTAGATACAATAGTGTTCCAGAGTCATCAACCATGTCATCATGAACATTAGGTGTTTGGCAGTTGCTGCATCTCTACCTTCGAAAAAGCTCGTGTTCATAAAATACCATTTATTGTCAGCGCTGTGTATCACTGCTGCCACTCACAGTTTAAAAACATGTATCACCACCAACAGGAAAATGGATCTAGAAGTTGAACACAGATTTGCATTTCATAAGTTTCAAATAAAAACTGCTAGCCAGTGAGAAACACATTACACTAAAATAAATAACCATATCAAAACTTTTAAAGAACAAGAGAAGAGATGCCTCATTATCTTTAACAGTTACCATAGACACTCTTTAGCTTGTCAGGTACATCAGATAACAAAATTATTGTAGTGGGTATTTGTCATAATTTTTTGATAGTTCTGACTCACAGTTGTGATTTGAGATTTGAGAAGTCAGAAAAAAATCGCTAGGAAAAATATTGAGCTAAACTGAGTTTTAAACAGGAAATTTAACTTGGAAAAACAAATAACCAAAGATTATCTGAAAAAAGAGGTAAATTTTTAAAAATTATTGATAATATGTTATTCTATTCCACATATCTGTTTTTCCACAGTGCTATTAGCAGTATAATATATCTAAACTTCTCTGTATTTCCAAGACACCATGAAAGAAACGATCGCTCATGTTTGATTTGGAAGTTGATATATCAACTCACTCTGAAAGCTGAATACTGACATATGTAAAGATTTAAGTTCCCATTGTAGCCAAGGTCTTTTTTTCATACATTGTTCAAATATAGAGAAACGGAACCAATTTTTTAAAATTAATTTACAAGCTACATTTAAGGGGGAAACTATCACTGATTCTTGGTATAACAACAATGATTCTTAGCATAACCACTATAAATAACAAGGAAAAGAAATAAAAAATATTTTGCCCAAATCGCTGAAGAGTACTGCTTTCCTGCTAAGAAATGCAGCATTCAGGACTTTCATGTAAAAATGATATAACAGTGAGACTACACCAAGATACTGTAGCAGTTCCCCAGCATTCAGTTCTGCAGGACACAACCTGAATTCCCACTCCACCTGGCAGCAGGCTTCACCCTGTTAATGCCACTCAAATTCCTCAGTCTTTATTAGGACAATTTATATTCAGTCTTATTCGGCCCACAGGAAATCAATATTGTCTAGGATTGTCACATGCCATATCTGCAGGAGGTGCAGCTGCTGAGAACCAGCGAGTATCAAACAGGCTGGAAAGTTTAATATACGTCATTTCTGGGGTGGCTCCTCTGGTCTGGCAAGTACAGAAGTAAGAGAGGAGGAAATTGGAAAAAGAAAAACAATGCTTTTTTTTTTTTTTAATCTGATTTGGCTTTTTTATTCTACATTAAATTGTCAGATATTTGTTTCAGGTCATCAAGCTTAGGCATTCAAGAAAGACGACTGTCCTCTCCCTGTTGCATTTGGTAAAGCAAAAATCCTGACTGAGGCTATCAGATGAGCCTCTACTCATCCCATGTGTGATGATCTACACAGGAGAAACAGAGACACGTTCTTTGGTCTTGTCTGTGGAGTCCCTTACCCTGGCCAAGTGGGCTCAAACAACAGCCCAGGTAGAAAACACTGACCTGCACTGAGGTTATCAGCTCAGCAAGGGGTACAAGGCGGTGTAGAACCTGGTCTGTAATCATCTTTGCTTCCTGTATTCAAAGAATTATCTTCTTGTCCTCTGGATGAGGGCAGATGCATGAATGCAAGTTCTTATGCACAGATGCATTCAGACTGTCTACAGCATCACGGAGCTGGCAACGATCTTCAGCCAATCATGCCCTCTGAAACTCATGGGTCCTCTCTAGCTTTCCCAGAATATTCTCATGATTATGGATAATACCGAATGAAAATCCCTCTGACAACATACAAATTACTGTACTCTTTATACACCTTCCTTCTGACAAGAGAGACACTAGAATAAAGCTATGAAGTCGTCCGCTGCCTCAATAGGTGAAGCACATAAAAGGAACATTTTAATAGCTCACTGTGTAAATTCAAATAGCAACGCTCAAACAGCCTGGGGAGAATAAGATACTAGCTTTGTTTAACAATATTTTCCTAAAAAGAAATTTGAATTAGTACTTGAATAATTAAAGTGTTTCCATGAAATCATTCCAAAAAAGCATTGCCACACAAGTCATTTTCCAGGTTAATATTATAATTCTCCATCATCCTATTGAGTTCCTCTCTTACAAATTGGCTGATGTATTCAATAGATGTTTGTTAATTATAAAGCATATGACATGAGCAACTTGTATGAAAAAAAAAGGTCATTGTTTTGACTTACAGAAAATAAGGATTAGATGAAGATTTGTGATTAAGTCTGTAGCCAAAATGAAATTCCTCAGAATGGTTGTGTATTTAATCAGAGAGAGAAAAGTCTTAGCTTATTTATGAAGCGGTAATAAAATAGATGTAGTATAACAGAAGAAAAGAGATGGCAAACTTAACAGTGGAATGCTGAAGTGCAAATAATGTTAATTGTATTAGATATACTGTTGGTGTCTCAAAAATGTTGATACATTATGCATTATGACGGAAGTTTTAAAAGTCACTTATCCCCAAACAAATACAACATGGTTTGAAGGAAACATCAAAAAAAGCAGAGTATTGATACAGTTCACAGTGTTTAAGAAAATTATCTGAGAGACAAAATTGTGACTTTCAAAACGGAGCAAATTTCCACAGATAAAAGAGGTGATCTAAACACAGCCTGACTGCAGTTTTCTGTATCCTCCCTCATGATCTTTTGCTTGTTAATTAAGTAAAAACAATCTGGTTCTGTGACATTATGCAGTCCCTATTTTAGCAGCTATATCACAAAATAATTCTAGGACAAAAGAATAGCAATTCTTATTTTTTTACTTTAAGTAATTGAAGAAGGTGGAAGAAGAGTTCTGAAAGGAGCAGTAATGATTAATAAGTTTATTACGTTCTGAGCATCTATGATAACAGAAGCAAGTTAGTCCAAAATCAATCCATCCATAAATTTATGGACCCATAAAGTCCATCACAGCACTTTTCAGTAAATAATTTTTTCCACTCATCAGTGAAAAGCTGCTTCTCGCAGCTGAATGGTCAAGTGAACTGAGTTAGAACTGTTCAAGAGAATGAGATAGAAGATAACTTCGTAATTTTTATTTTGTGTCTTCACACATACTTGAAAGGTTTAGTTAGCACAGAGCATTAGGTTGAAATATAAAGCTAAAGAGGGAATCATATCAGAAAGAGTCTCTGCATATAAGTGCCTGGTTTATTTAAAATAAGCGTACCAATGTTCATTGGCATGCATGCTTATTCCAGTAGTACAAATCTGAAAAACAAGAAATACTTACCTTTTTCCTAGAATCTCTCTACCGTTGGCACTTCAAATCCACTTTTTCTCTTCTCAGTTTAAATACCTGTGTTAGCCAAATATCATATTATTTTGTATTTACTCAGCACTCTGCTAGCACAGGACTTTTCACAGAGATAGTTCCCCAAGAAAAAGAGGTTTTGAAAATAAATTACAAGAGCACCACTGTTTTATTCTGAGGGCATCCTAAGTAAGAAAGGACATAAAAGTGAGTCCCACCACACACTCTGCTGACAGAGACTGATGAACTCTTGGAACAAGAGCACAGAAAACAAATATGAAAGTCAGACATGAAGGCTGTCATTTCCCAACAGCAAAGCACCAAGCTCCGAAGCACTTGTTCCTTGTAGAGGAAGACTACAGCGATTCCAAGAAATAAGAGCTTGCTCTGCAAATGAAGAAAACTAGGGTGAAAACGGGGAGAACATGCAAAGCTCTCAGCTAGAAGTCTGTCCTATAAAAACGGCAAGAGAAACAGTTCTTCTAGGACTTCTCTCATCATCTAGCAGGGCTTGGCTTTGCTATGGGAAGTGAGATCAAGTCCATGAAGCTTGGAAGAAGAATTAAGTGGCTTATGAAACCCTCAAAAATTCAACAATGGAAAGAAAGAGCATCTCAAGACACAATATTTTGGTTTATGTTAAAAGTAAAACCTCCACAATTACAATTTCCATTGGCTGGATAGTAGCTCTGTTTAGAAAACAGTCTACCTAAGCAATACTTTCAGCTCTACATAGTTTTGTAGTATTATGTATTTTTTTTTCCATAAATAACATATTTTACACAGATTAATCTTATAGCACACTTCAATCAAATTGTATTCACTGTTCACCATCTCTCTGATGGCCTAGATCCCCAGCTGCAATACTTCAGTGTCACCCTGTCACACAGGAAAGATGGAAGAGGCTGTTCAGTAGGGCCTGTTGTGATAGGACAAGGGGTAATGGGTTTAAAATAGAGGGAGGTAGATTCAGATTGGATATTAGGAAAAAAATTTTTACAATGAGGGTGGTGGAACACTGGAACAGGTGGCCCAGGTGGTAGATGCCCCATCCCTGGAAACATTCAAGGCCAGGTTGGATGAGGCTCTGAGCAACCTGATCTAGTCAGGGATGTCCCTGCTCCTTGCAGGGGGGTTGGACTGGATGACCTTTGAAGGTGCCTTCCAACCCAAACCATTCTATGATTCTATGATTAAGCCCAAACTAAGAGCTGTTAAATAGTGCAACATCTATTAAGAGGGTAGCCATGAATGATGGCCACCCTTTTAAACCAATATGAATTGGGCTGCCTTGCACTCATTGTATCTGCTATCTGTAGTAACTTATTAGATTCCTGGAAGTTTACTCAGCAAATATTTAATGTTATTGGTCATCATTAAATAGATTGGTTACATTAACCTTGTATAACAGGTGAAAAACATGCTTGGAAAGCTTGTCATCAGCTCTGGTCATTAATACCTCAAACCGTTAACAGCTTCTCTATACATCACAAGCCCAAGGTCAGGGAGTTAATAACACGTATTATCAGCATTCTCAACCATGCAATTGAGAGAGAAGAAAAGCATAGTAATGGAGAGAGACAGAAGGAGCTAATGTTCTAATAAATTAAGGGTGAAGTAGACTATGGGATAATTGCAGAAGCTATTTAACTGCATCAGAACTAGCACTGCTGAGATTTATCACAAACATTCTATGTATGCGAACCTCAATAGCAAACAAAACAGGTGAGTTGGCGGTATGGGGAAGTAAGTGGGGAAGTAATCTTTGGAGTGGATTGAAAAGGCTGCAATCATGTGTGTTTGGAGACATATTCCGATCCTCTTAGTCTACCAGCAGCTATTAATTTGAACATTAATCTCTAAATTCATAGGAATAGCTGGACATACTTCTTCCTGCTTCTGGGACTCATATCCTGTAATAGTATTTCTGTAGGCCCTCCTATATTTTTCATATAGCAGTGTTTCATCATGCAGTTTTTTAAGTCTTCCACCTCACCTCCGCATCTAAGGTATTAAGTGATTATGGGAAAGGTGTAGGAATTTTTCAAGGAAAAAAAAGGTGTGAGGTTTATATATTTAATAAAACAAAGTAAGAAAAGCTGAAGTGCTTTCCACTGTCTTGCTTTAGATCTTTATTTTATTTTCACACATTAGCATACATCAAATCAATACCCAAAAATGGCTTAGCTCAAAATGAATAATGAGACTTGCGTCTTCTGCAAGCAAGAAAAAAAAAAAAGTATATGGATCTTTATTATAAATAAAAGAAAAACCAGTTTTTAGGGCAACTGGACAGAAATAACTGATACGTGTGTAGATGCCATAAGCACATTCATTCTTAGTTTTTGAAAGAAGGAAGCAATACAGACTTAAAAGCTCCTCTAGATTTGATATTAAATCCTGTAAGTCTGCACAACTTGGTATCTTGAGTTTGGCTTGGATCAAAACTGCTCTATGTACATCCAAATGCTGTAGAAGGCAATAGTGATCAGTTAATAGAAAGAGTATCCTAAATCACTAGTCTCACATAAAAGTGTAAAACTCTCAGACCATTAGAAGTGTACAGTATGCAATCATTTCTCCCCATACAACTGAACTCCAGTCCAATAAACACAAAAAAAAGAACCAAAACAAAGCCCCCTAGGGCGCTAGCTGCTTCCCAGGTAGATATCAACAACCAAATATAGAAGAGGAAAATCATGAACTAAGCAAGACTTACCAACTTAGTTTTCACTTTGGATAAGACTAAATAGACTAATACTTCGAGATTTGGGGTTTTATTTTCCTTCTTTATGTTTGACTTAAGCTCTTGACAAGTCTAGAAAGGCCAGTGATTAATAGCCATGGTCTTTCCTGAAAGGTTAAACGAAGTCCTTAAGTCAGGTGATTTGGCAATAACATGAGTCATCACAAATTATTCATACATACAAGATCAATCCTTTTTGTTTTGTATTTTTTTAAGTCCTGCTCTTGACTTTCTTAATAAGACATTATAATTGATATCATATTTAGATAGCAATCCCTCCAAGTGAATAAAATTATTTAATTATCTTTAAGTACAAGGTTTCATTTCATCTAGTTTAATATACTAAAGCTCAAACAATCAAAAGTCCAGAATAAGACCATGAGAACAACAGTGAACTGAAAAAAAAAAAATCTAATTAAAAAAAAAACTAGGCAAGACTTGCAGGAGTTCCCATTACCACTTGTCAGGGCTGTTGCGGACGATGCTGCATTGATTTGTTTTAGCATTAATGCTAGGGTAGTTTTCTTGCCCCCCTAAAACCAGCAAAATCATTCATGCCTGCTCTCACTGTTGATGAGGTAGTCAGGTGGATTTAATAGTGCACCATCTGTCTGTCTGAACAAGTTGTGGTGGTAATGCTGCTCAAGCTTAGAAGGAGCTATTTGCACAGAAATCAGTGCTGCAAAGAGTAAATAAAAGCTTATGAAGCTAAACTGTAAACAAAGCGGATTTTCACTTAAATTGTATTCTTAATGAAGCATGTGATATTTCAACTTTCCTGATATCTACCTCTTCTTCGTTTTCCAGTGTCACAGATTCAAGACTGCTTTGAGGTACATCTCCATCTTTTGAAAAAACTCACTTAATATTAAACCTGTAGGATCAGTGAAGGAAGAATGATATGTACACTTAACAAGAAAGATCAACTAGGCATAACTGAGACATCATTTAGTCTAAGCTGAGGGTTTGGATTTTTCAGCTTGTTTGTTTTAAGAAATACTTTAACTGGCAGGGGTGTAAAAGGAGAGGAAAAGAATGAGAGGAAACCATGGTAGGTCATCAAATGGTCCCTTAGAGAGCGCATTATTAATCTTTGGTAGAGAACATTAAACCTGAAGTAAATAGCCCAAACACGTGACTTGTAAAGAGAGATGATGAACATGGAGATGTTAATTTGCTTTTTCCCAGCAAGTCAGGAATTTCCTTGTTTTCAATGTCTCTATTCCTGACTAAACACAATCTAAATAAACCTGCGATCATTTGGAAAAACATGTTACCATCCAATGTAAGTTTCTTGAGGAAACCTAAGGTAGAGGACAAAAGCATGATAAGGACACTTCAAATTTGAAGACATTCTTATTTTGGTCAAAGAGAAGAAAATCATGTGCAATGCAGTTTCTGAAAACCATCAGTGGGCTGCAAGGAAGGCTGAACATCGTGCTTATGACTACACTCCACATACTGGTTTTGGTGCCATCCAAAAAGATTATCCGCAATCACATAGATTAGTAGGAGCTTAAAAGGAATTAACGGATTTTACATGTTTTTGTACTCATCCTTCATTCAATTCGGTTAATGTGAAACATTATCCTATTGCTGACCTCCAACTGTCTACAGCTATGGGTCACTTTCAGTTTGCATTTTAGTTACTTGTGAAGGTCTAGAAACTTTAGGTGGTTTTCACTAGTAATAAAAGGTCCAAATCAGCTTCATTTGGAGAGGCTTCTCAAACAGGCAGACTCTGTTATTTTACCTTCTACATTAAGTTATATAATACAGTTTGAGCAAATAAACTTCATGCCAAAATTACGCAGTATTTCAGATTATGCTAGTCTCTATCTAACAGCACTTTGAAGACTAAACTTCATCATAAGCACTTTTCCCTCATCTGTAACATCACTTTATCTTGAGTTACAAGAGAGTATCTTTTTTTTTTTTTTCCCCCTTTCACAAGCCTGTCACTGAGAACATAAGAGGAAAATTAAAAAAATCACTCATCTGTAAATACTGGTTCTCAAATCGGCTTGTGGGATTCCAGACTAAACTTCTTAATTAAAAATATACGTATACAGATCCTTCTAGAGTGACGCAAGTCAGGAGGGCTTGTAGAACAATAGCAACCAAAAGCATCAGCTTCCCTTCTCTGTTTGCATCCTGCCTGGGCATCTGCATATGAGAAAAGAGCTCCCAGTCAGAGGGCTACATGAACAGCCACCACCTGGTTGAGCTGCTTACAGCTGCTCCCTCCTGCCTGCCTTTTCACTTTCCCTGAAACCGACATCCATCCCCTCAAGTCACTCTGCTCTCTTTTTCCAGCTTGGTCCGCTGAAGACTGTTGCAAAGATCTCTCCTTTCCACCTTTTCCTCCCACTTCCATGTCTTTTTGAACAGCCACAGTCACCCATGTCTCTGATAGCTCTTCTGCCACATTCTCACTGTCTTCTCCACCTTCTCTCTGACAGTCTTTAAATTAATTTCTATAGACTCTACCTATTTCCGTGAGAGGCACTGCTGCTCAGCGAGCCAGAGTGAGGAGGCTTCTCCTCACTCCCCTTGGCAAGCATACAAAAGAGTCATTAGCCTGGTTTGAGGCCAGTTTGCTCAGCTATATCAGGCCACAGTGCCCCATGCTGCCATGGAAACAATGGCCAAAACCAGGACTCAGGCATATTTTATTCAGCAGGCTCTTCGCGTTTTGCACCTTTTCTGTCCAGGAGGCTGGTTGCTAATGCAACCTTGTTAGCTTCAGAGCTGTTTGAGGGGAACATCTGTTATGCTCTTTCAACCTCTCGCCTACAGGCTGGCACTGAACCACTGAACAGCTTTCATGTTCACATACGTGCACGCAGCATACTGAGTAACTACTATTCATTACTGCTAGTATTGAATAAGTGGTTGGATCAGAGGTTAACAGGTAAACAAAAGATTTCTGACCCCACCCAGCATCCACTCTGATTAGAAAAAGACACCAGCATGCTGAAGTCTAATGGGAGAGCTGGTGAAATACTCATGACAGGTTGCTACTTACTGCCAAGTAACACAAGAAGCTTGTATAAAGCTTCCATCAGGGACTATGACTATACATTTACTTTCTTCTTTTCTCTATGGTACTCTAAAAGTTGAGATTTTATCGTCACACTGAATCTATGTTCTCCTATCAAAAGATGTTGACAGTGTGAAAATGAAATGTTTACAACAATTTTCTGGAAACACCAACATTCAACAACTTTGACACCTTGTCTCATTTTGTATTTCCCTAGTAACCAATGGAAGTGCCTTACATTTCATGATTACTCAAAATTGATTAATATTGTGAGTAAAAGCTTTAAGTTTTGAATACTGAGCATGAAATATTAGGAAAACTTCACTTTCCATTTCTTCTTAACAAAGTACATAGCAGACTGAGGAGGAGGAAAATCTGAAAATGCTTTACAAGTTTAATGTTTCTTGTTAAATACAGACTGGTGTTACTCAATTCAGGAATCAGCTCCCCAGGCAAGCTCTTCCCCAAAATAATTTAAAGGAGAGGGGAGAGATCCTACCATCTTTCTTTACTTTCTTTTAAATTAAATAACTACATAACCTTAACAACATCGGCTTGTGCCCCTTTCTTTAACCTCTCCATCCCATATTGTCACCTCTTCCACTGCAACTTGCCAAAAATTACATTCTAAGCTTTTCAACACAGAGACTTGACAAGGACCAGCTGCACCCTGTCATGCACTGGAATAATAAAAGCCATCAGCAAGCAGTTACTGTTGTCAAATTTTTAATAGAGGGTATGCAATCAACTCCAACAACTTTATCATCTCCAACAGTTGTCTATTTGCCTCCTTGGAAATGTTTAGTAATAGGAGGACATTGGCAGCAAGTCTGTTTAGCAACTGGGGAAAAAATCATAGGTTTTGTTAGCTTGGATCTACTTAAGCAGGCAAATACACACAGCTGCATCACCGTCTGTAGAAGCAGGGCTTGTCTTTGAATCAAGCAGGTCGCTTTCTGCACTTGAGTTTTTCTTTCTTGCTACAGCCAGATCCTAAGTTGGAGAGTTTAGTTGCAGCTTTTAATAGGACAAGGTTATCTAAAAAATGGTATTTTAATGTAAAATTAAATGTGATAAACTAGAAGGCCAATCAAGATTAAAAGAGTTAAACCTGCACTCTCTATTCCAACAACCAAGAAGGCAAAGACCAAAACAAGGAAAATTTTCTTACATTTACCACTGTTTCTTCTACATTTTCTTTTTAATTAAGAGTTTTCTTACTAGCATCTTCAGCTATCTTAGAGGTTTTGTATCATTCAGTGACTAATGCAGCTTATTATTACCTAAAAAGCTGAAATAATGAAGTGATATATTTGTCAAAATCTGAAGCACTAGAAAATTGTTGGACTTCCATGGAAAATAAAGGAACTTTTAAGAGTTGTTGGAGGGGTTTTTTTGTGTTGTTTTTTTTTTTTTAAATTGGTTTTCTCCCCCCACCCTCACCATTACTGCTGCTACGTATTTTCTTCATCTATGAGGGTTGTTTTCATAACCAGATATTGTCCCCCAGGTGTATTAGAGTTGCTAGTTCTCTCCCAGATAAATTAGGATATTTGCAGTCCCATACTGTAAGGCAATTCAGACAAATCAATAGTAGAGATCCAGTTTTCAATGAAGAATTCTACTTACTCACAATATTGCTTATGAATGCATAAATACACAGATACACAAGGCCCTGGCATTCCACAGCTCTTCAAACTGATATGCACTATTACTTTTTATGCATTTGTGAATAGCTCATTTTTCCCTGCACAACCACACACTTCCTATCATCTCCTGTTAAACAAAAACAGCCGATATTCCCTGAAGCAGTAAGCATTAAAAAAAAAAAATTTTTTTAGACATTTCTAGTCAGTTTTGCTCCTGATTGCAATAGTTGTTGGTCTTGTACTAAGATTACTGTCTGCCCCGCCACACTTGGAAGTGAGACACAGTGGATGCCTTCTCATATTAACTAGCGGTTCTTTGGGGAGGAGGCAACAAAACAATAAAAAGGGCTCCCATGGCTGCAAGATCCCGATTTTAAGAGCTGAACAACACATTCTGTTAAAACCTCCAGAGATAATTCCCTTGAGATGAAATTTCAGTACATACTAATTTTCCTTTTTATTGAAAAGCTTAGGGAAGAAACAGAGTGTCTGTAGCAGTTGCCACAGCCTTTTCAGTCTACGTTAATGCACCTTTACTTTCTGGACTTAGAGGTTGCTTATGTTTGAGCAAGCAGCAGTTGGTTTTTTTGGGGGGGTTTGGTTTTTTTTGTTTGTTTGTTTGTTTGTTTTTTTAGTCAGGCTTTGTTTTACCCTTGAGGGAGGAGGAAAACAGTATGAATATCAAGGCGGCAGGATAGGAAGGGAAGAATAAAAGGGAATAAGATCCTATCAACTCCCTGTCATAAAGAAACAGAATATTTGCTTGCTGCATCAGCTTTCCACAGAAGTACAGTACCAACACCTTACAGCTAATGTTTAAGAACTATACCAAATGAGTAAGCTTTTATATAAGCTTTACTTTGAAAATCTAGATTCACTTCCCATTTTTATGGCTTGAATGGCTCACAATATATTCATATTAGTTATAAAGCAAAGAACCTCCAACAGAATTTTAAACCAGTTTGGAATGAGAATAACTTTCATACAGAAGAATTGCTTTTTTTTTTTTATACAAGTCTATCATTTGGCTTGTAGAGGCTCATTTCAAAACATCAAGCAATGGATTAAAAAGAGCAGAAAAATTAGCACTTAAAAAATAAATATACATTACAATGCCTGTAGTATGGCAGTTTTTCAGAAGTGAGAAGTGTAGCGCAGCATAATGGAGGAGAAGGGAATAAATCATCTAGCACAGAAATAAAACCAAGGCAAATCCAAATTCCAAAGGCAGACAAGTAAAAAGCCACAATAACATCCATTCATTGGTCCTTTGTTATTTAACTACAACAGTCAGAAAAATTGTGGCGGTGGGGAAATCGTATCGTATAGGAGCAGTATGGCTCCTGCTACAGTTGACTTCTGAAAGGAGAGTGGAGGAATATCTGAATCCTGAGAGCTGTGAGCAAAGCGAGAAACTTCAATATAAAATTTTATGGCAAAAAAAGAGAAAGCTAACCACAGTTCAAACTAACAACATGCATTATATTTCTTTGATAACATTTCCACATGTCTATTGCACTCTAGTATTGTAATATAGAAAGCCGCTGGTAATCCATTTTAATACTCACCTCCTTGTGAGGTGGCCATTAGAGACACATTAAGATTTGCTTTTCCTTCAACACTGCCTACTTCCCTTTAAGATTTAAAGATTACATAAACATCCCTGACTTCAATACAACAATTAAAAATTTAAGAGACGCACTTGTAACTTTCTGTACCCTAATCCTAACGTGCACCCCAGCCCACAAACTGAGATCTTGTTGAGCATGACCCAATACCTACACGAAAGGGGCTTCAGTATTTGCTCTGGTAATAGTACCATTCTCACCAACCTGTGGGCAGAGCTGAAGGGAAATAGTTTCCTGTGGAAAAGAATTCAGTTTCCAATTGGCCAGAAAGTTGTTTTTCTTTTAAGGACATGTCATGGTGGGGTAACTTCACTCTAGTCAAAGGCTGAAACAACATAATTAAAACCAAAATTTATTAAGGGAAGGGGAAATCAGATTAAAATATGTAGTCTGTGCTGTAAATATCATTTAACTATCACCAAGAATTCAGAGGAAAAAGGATGTATCCTGGATTAGAGCTAGTAGAACAACAGTATTACATTTCTTTTACACATTCCACTCCAGCCTTGCCTTTTGTGGACTGTTTGTCTGACACAGGTCTTCCCTAAGGAACTTACTGTTTGCACATGGGCCAAAGAACAGTCCCATGACTTCCATACAGAGCATCACTTGAGATCTAATGTGGACCTCACAGCCATATCTTCTCATTCCTCACCTCCGAGGGTACTGGTCCAATCTTAGAAAAACAGCACACAGTACTTTCTTAGAAAGTATACAAAATCCTAGTTTATATACTAGGTTACAAAATGTACCATCAGTAAGGGTTTCTAGTGTTTTTGATGGAACATTGCTCTGCTTGGTACAGACAACCAGTTAGAGATGAAATACAGACATGCCCATGTCAGAAAATTAAGATATATCCGAGTTACTTCTTCAGGTTAATCAGGCAGTGCTGATCCAATACAACTGCTAGTAAGAAATAGGTACAGTATCTCTACACCCACACAACTAGACGGTGGATTTATTACTCTAATAAAAAAAAAAAAAAAAAAAGTGGTGTAGATGCTTGTATTTCCTCCAAGACTCACTCACTCTGATAGTCCGCATCAAACTTAAAACAAGTGAGAAAAAGCCCAAGGAAAGGAAGAGAATTATGCCAGCGTGATATCTGGAAATGTATAGGAAGGCACCTTCTTTGCATGACTTATACCTTCTTTTATATAGTAGCTCCAGAAGTCACTGAGAAAAGATTCCTGCCAAGCTTTCAGTTTTTACTTCCTGAGAGTTTGAAAGCTGAATGCTTCCATGTTTCTCTCTTTTAAAAATAATTTCTAAAGGTCAGCAGTGACTGCTGGAAGAAGGTGCTGCATCACCCTGGAAAACTACAAAAAGATGGAACACGTCAGTGCTAATAGTTACTGGACTCTGTATGGCAAGCAAGAAAATACAGTTGCATGTGCAGAAATATATATGGGATATACCTGCTGCACAGATATTTGATATCCATGTTTAAGGGGATAACACTGGAGCAGGCACTTACAGGAAGGAGGAGTTGTGGCTGCAGCAGAAGGTGCACAGCATGCATGCTTTGCTGCTAGATACGGCACTGAATCTTGAATACAGACAAAACAAATGAGAAATCACTCCAAAACAAGGCAAAGAATACAGGCATGATACTGGATGACAGGAGACAACCTGAGTGTGTGGCAAAGAAAGAGAATACAGTCATTTAGGTGAAGAAAAAGGAGTTCCATTTTTCAAAACTGTATTATTTGAATGTAATGCAAGAAGAATCTGCAATACGCTTGACAGAAGAGGTTTCCATACTCAGCCACTGGTCCTTAAGGGGAAGCAAGTGAAAAAATAGAGGTTTAAGAAGATGCCTTAGAATTCAGCAGGGGAGTAAAGTTTCTCCTTAATGAGAAATCCCAAGAAAGTTTGGGGGTTTTTTTGTTCTCCAAAATAGACTACATCTTTGTAGAAATACTTCAGTACTAGAATTAAGGTAAGAGAAAGTTGTTTGGACTTTAACAGAAATTTAGCTAAAGCTGGAATCCTACAGCATCTCTGTGTTCACTGTACAGAACAAGTAAGAGGACTCCAAGTCAACTAAGAACATTTATACTGTTCTGGCATTAATAAACCTTTAAGTCTATTTTCATATGAATTCATAATTCACTGTGCTATGCTATTAGCAGATTATTGCTTTCTAAAACCGAAGACTATTTGCTAAAAAATATAAAAAGAGAGAGAGAGAGAGAGAGAGAGAGAGTGTGTATAATAGACCAAAGCTTTGGAAGAAATATGTCAGAAAGTCAGCCAGGCAATGGAACAACAACAATTTAAAGCAAAACAAAACAAACAAAAAAAACAAAAAAAAACCACCACAAAAAAAAAAAAAAAAAAAAAAAAAAAAAAAAAGCACATTACTACTGCTGTTCAAGATACCTGTGAAGGAAATTGTGGTGTTCGAAGGAAAGCAACTTGCTCACACAAGATACTAATGAATTGCTTCTGAAGCTGATAATTCATTCTCCTCTTTAAAATATATTATTAGTACTGCAGTTCAGCAAAGGATAAGTAATCTGACAACAGCACACAAAGCACTTACAGGTACACTCCCTGACAGACAGATTTCCACACCGGGAAAAGTACCTGTTTAGACCACTGAGCATCAAGCCATTTAGAAGAGAGTTCTGATTTTCAGAACAAGAAAATGATATTTGTCATCACAAGATCTACTTAAAACAAAGAATCTAGCATACTACCTGTGCAGAAAATAAGAACTGACTAAAGCCAACATTATGAACAGAGAAGGCTGCCAGAACTTGTGAAGAAATATGCCCTCCCTTGAAGGCGTAAGCACACGTCATAGCTCAGCCCCGCTCAGGACCAAGCTAAGTCTCTCGCTCACTCCTCCCAGCCCCAGTGGGACAGGAAGGAAAATTGGTAAAGAAAAGGCAGCAAAACTCATGGGTTGAGATGAAACAAAACATAAATTTAATAGAAATAACAGAAGAAAACAAAACAGAGATGGAAAACAAATACAGTACAAGAGCTCACAGCAAATCCCCATGGCAGCTCCCTCCCAAGTAGCAAGAGGCTCCTCTCAGCCCCCTCCTCACTGATACACTGAGCATGGTGCCACAGGGGATGGAACAGCCCTTGGGCCAATTTGGGTAAACTGTCCCAGCTGTTGGCAAATTAGTAAACTGTCCCAGCTCTGTGCCCCAGCCATAGGGGCCACCAGCTCCAGTTGCTCTCCCAGCTCAGCTGAAGGTTAACTCTGTTCTAGCCAGAACCAGGACAGCACAACTAGGCAAAAAGGTGTCTCAAGAAAAATTGCTCAATAGATCAGAAGACTAAAAACCCTAAAAAACCCATCATGATCTCTGAATAAAAAAAATATAAATCTGTATTTCCTTATAGTTACAGCATTAGAAAGGACATTAAATATTTCAAGCATCTTTCCTATAAACATAACTTTCTGCCTCAGACTCCTCTGCCAAGACTACCTATGTCCCAATCATTTGAAGATGACTTTTCTACTACAGTTTCCAAGCTGTAATACATTTTGCTTTTTTGAGAGGCAATACAAATGTAGTGCGGGGGCGGGGGGGGGGGGAAATGAAGTGCGGGATAAGTGGGATGAACAGACATCAACTATTTCACACTGGCTTTGTCCCCACAAAAGCTGCTGAGCTACTACCTTTGCAGACAAGCTCCACTCCCCTTGTGTCACATTTCCACAGCAAGCACAGAAGCCCCACAGAATGCAGGAACGACTCGAGACTGACTCGGTTTCCTGAACACCAAGCCTGAGCATTTCCCAAAGCTAAGTTCTGCTCCTTCACTATGCTCCTTTCAACTGCCTCCTCAGGATGAGTCCCCACTAGCCCTCAGTGAAGTGTTACTGGAGTGGACAGCACGGAACCGCTCACAGAGAGAATTCAGGGGTGCACTAAAAGCCAGGGCATGTACAGTGCACAGCCAAGCTACGGGAGCAGCAATCCTTAACAGTATATGGTATATGGCTTGCTGTTACCTCTGGCCTTTGTATCCTTTGGAGCTACAGAGGGGAAGCTCTTCAAGTTGTAGGGCTCCTCTGAAAGAGCTATGACAGGGGCAGAGTTAGGCCCAACACGCTACAGACAAAAAGATATCAGCTATGCTGAATTCTGTGCAGCACCCTCTGCAGCAAATCATGTCTCAGCATTATGTGCCACATCAGCTGAGTGTGGTGCAAAGCTGCAGTAACTTGACCTGAAGATCACCTCAGCTGAGTCATTAACAGAAACAAAACAAACAAGCTTCTCTTTACAGACCCCCCCCCCAAGAAAAAACCCAACAACTATAGAAAGATATGGAGCAAGCAGACTTGATCTGGAAGCAGTGTTTGCTGTTTTCCAGAGATACATCCAGCAACTCCAGTACAGTTACACTTGACAGCTGCTCTGTTCCACAAGCACTAAGAAGTCACATTTTTCCATTGTCCTAACACACATAAACTGAGTAAACTGGGGAGAAAAACAGTTCATTTGCAGCAGTTTCCTGAGCCCTGTACTTTCATCGGATGTCATGCATAAGCATTTGGAAGATCTTTTCAGAAGACAGTTACATGCCCACCATGGAAGTACCGTAGCACTCGGGGACAATTTCCTCTGCACAGCTGCACAGAGCACATTAGCCCTTTTCAAACGGCTAATTCCTCATCTCTTCCATGTCCTCTTATTCGAGATTCAAAGCACATTCAGTAAGCCTCAAAGAGAATCAATTTTGCTTTAAAAAGCAAACACATATCCATCTTCCTGCACTTTTGCTAGTAAAAGTTAACTAGTCTGTGCCCTTGGGAGCGTGCAGCAGGCAACAGAGTATGGCTGGGAGTCAGCTGCTCAGGGCACTCCTTTCCAAAACTCAGAAAAGATTTGTTATCTAAAGGTCTTAAAACACTCTAGCATTTGCCCCAACACACAGCATACAAGGACATATTTGAAGCCTCGAGGTATTTTCCAGATGCTAGTGGCAAGATTCTGGAGAACAAAGTACCAGCATTTGCCTCCAGCCAAAAGAAAGAGATACTTAGGGTGAAGACTTTCATGAACTGACAGTGGATTAGTCATACCATCTCTTTAAAAGATGCTGCAAAATATCAAGCAGTGTGTTACTGAAGGAGAGAAATGTGTCAGCAAAGGAGAAGCGGGAAGAGAAAGCTGTAATGTACCATATCTCTCCCCCTGCTTTTTAATTTTTGTTTCAGCATTTCAAAAGCTAGCTGCACAGTACAGACAACTGCACAACACTAGAAAGTGTCCTGGAAGAGAGAAGCCTGGCATTTTCTGCACACTCAGCACCAGGCCCTCAGGCAGTAGTTGTTATAGCAACTGGTCTTCAAAGATCTTACTACTGTCCTGCGCTCCAGGGAGGTGTCACTCCCATGCGAGGATTTACAGGGAACACTTAAATATTATTCTAACAGACATCTACATAAGACAGAGGTTAGTATATATAAACATGTGACACCACACAATTGTTTTCTGTCAATTTTCTTTTGTTCAATCTTACAATGGTATTTCAGATCTTCCTCTTTACATACCGATTCTTTGAACAAGATAATAATTAGAAGATAAACTTAGTAGACATATTAGACTAACA
The DNA here is from genome assembly GCA_009806455.1 of Tetrax tetrax. Taxonomy (NCBI): domain Eukaryota; kingdom Metazoa; phylum Chordata; class Aves; order Otidiformes; family Otididae; genus Tetrax; species Tetrax tetrax. The sequence goes on from WHYT01017864.1 coordinate 646,467, forward strand.
GCAGCAAGTAAATTCACAGCAGTTTTATGAAGGTTAGTGTCAAAATCCCCATTCCTTTCTTCAGTCCCTGTCAGTGCTTCTTGCCACCTTGCAGCCCTAGCGCACTCCTCAAACTCTATTCCACAGCCTCCCCAGCCCTACCAGAATGAGAGCCTGTCAGTGAAAAGTCACCTACCACTGCAGACTCATAAGCTTCAGGAGACAGATCAAGTGGTCCTTCGTCCTCAGCCAGGGAAGCAAAAGCACTGTCCACCGAGAGCATGCCCAGGTCCACGCACAGCCAAGTCCTGCTCTCCCCAGCTTATTTGGGAAGGTGATGGTGGGTCAAGGCCAGGAGAGATGCCTTGTGGAGCAGGACAAGGCTTCCAGACAAGCTGGCAGCACTGCCTGAGCTGTGCTGCAAGCAAGGAACACAGAGCAGTTGTGGCAGGCTGAAAGCAGAGATCTCCTGGTAGCAGTTACAGTCCCCGGGGTGTTTTCTCAGCCAAAACAATACAGCTTTTGTCAAAGCGCTACCAAGGTCCGTCTCACACTTGATCAACCACTTATTGAAGCATTAAGATAGTATTAGGCTCCACATAAGCAATTTCATAGGAGGTCAGCAGGTACATCTTAGGAAGTGGGAATCTTCTGTCGCTTCCACAGGTCTTCCTGGGTTGCTATCAAGTTTTGGGGTTTTGGTTCAGTTGGTTTGTTTGATTTTTTTTTTTTCCCCTTGCTGTTTCCTTGTTTAAACAAGAAGAGGAAGGAAGCCTGATAATAAAAAGCCATAGATCAGCCCCATCCAGTATTTGGGGTAAAAAAAAAAAAAAAAAAAAAGGAGTTTTCAGAATTTCAGGGAGTTTTCCTGTTACATATAAATCTGTTGCACATAGCTACTGCTATTCCAACCCAAACCTCTCATCCTCTCATTAGGGCATCATGACAGTTTAAAAGTAATCCATTTTTCCTCCACTTCAAATACAGGAATAAGGAGTTTCTTGTCTGTATGGATCTCTGTTTGTTCCTAGACCTTGAAATGATTGCCACACCAGCAAATGATAGCCAACACAACTCCACCCAGGCTGCACTGACGCACATTCACAACATACAATAGATTTGGCTTAATCTTCATTTGCATCACACCTGCAGTCCAGTTACACAACTCATGGATAGTAGTAGCTGTCCCACTGATGTGGTAGAAGGGTGTGTGTAAGTAGACATTTTTGAGCTGTGCTCACAGAATTAGGCATCACATTACTAACAATACTAAAGTTGGGTAGGGGGTGCGGCAGAGAAGACAGTCCCCCGACAGCAGAATTGTGTTCTCTCTCGGTATTCTGGCTCCTGTACCACTGCCTGTTGAATTTGCTGACACATCCCCCTCACAGAATTATGCTTCAATTGCTTCTGTGTCTGCCAAGTCAAGTATTTAGACTGAAGTTTACCATGCCAGAAGACTGCCTCAGGCTCAATTCTTTTGCAAACTTTCAAGCTTGACTGGTTCAGCTATTTCTGAGAATAAGATGAGAAGAAAAACATGTATGTTACTTTGCTCAACAACAAACCTTTCCCCACTTCCCCCAAATAAAGCACTCCTTTGCAACCCTGACATCAATACAGAGGGCAGAAATATGTACAAGTCTCATTGCATGTGGGAAGAACAGAATATGATCCTGTAAATGTAAAGGTTAACTGCCAGTGTAGTTTTGAAAATTATCACCAAGCAATTTAAGTTCCAAAGTGCTTTATAGTCAACCTTAATATTCTTTTTATATGGGAATACAATTTTTTGGTTGTAACTTGCAAAAATACAGTGTTTTACATTCAATTGAATTTCATTATTAATAGACATAGCCCAGCTATAACCACTGCTTCATTCATAATTCTATTGCTTTCCTTTTAAAAGCCTTTGCCTTCACCTGAAGTAAAATTCCCTGTTTTTATGAGCAATCTACTTCATCCCATGTTGGCACTTAACAAGAACTGAACACAGTATTTAAGCTACAGGAAACACATTCAGAAGCACACTTGTCTCGCTCGCGTCTTATTAAATTTAGGCAACTTGCAGGCTTTAGAAAGCTTCCCTTGCAACATTTTGGAATAGACTACCAACAAAACGCACAGTTGCATCCTCTGCCACTCGTGCTGCAGTAACAACATGGGAACCAAAAGGCCAAAGAGCGCTAATTCCTGCTAGCGTCATGCAGGAAGGTCCAAGACTTACCTTTGAAACTGCAGTAGTAAGTCTTTTTGAGTGACCAGGAATGAACGAGAGTGAGGGGCCTAGACTGCTCCTGCTTGCACTTTTTCAGCTTTGCCAGAAATAACATCCAACTGTTTCTGCTTTCTTAGACAGCAGCTGCTTCAAGAGTTAGTTTGTCAGTGGTTTCTCTGTATGCAATCACTTGCTCAAAGGGGCTTGCCTAATCATTACCTGTTCTGGACTTCAGGGGATCTAGATTATTACAAGTAATTACATAATTTCTAGAGTACAATTTTCAGCAAGGTTCCTTCTAAAGACTTCTATGAACTTGCAGCTAATACTGCACGTTCAAAAGATTAGTTATTCCTTAACACCAATTTACAGCTGGAAAATAATATAGCATTGAGATCAACTCCAGGCATAAACAAAGCAAGCAGTTACCTAGAGAAACACTCATGTATGTGGCAAAGCATTGCCCCATGCCCAATCTTACCTGTACCACAGCCCAAGAGAGAGGCAGATGGACATTGCCTCAAAATGCAGGGTAGGGATCACGGGGCAGCAGCTGGCTCCACATATGCAGAAGTGACAAACAGAGCACAACTCCAACCTGCCCCATCCCTCAGGTTCCCCCACGGCTGGAGCAGTAACAGAAGACCAGCTTTCCAGAACTCTGCCTCTGACCTGGTGTCCCAGCTCCAACCTACTCTCCCCTTGCCACACAGGGAAGACGTCTTCATACTTAGAGTCACCTTGTCACCCTAATAGCCAGTCAGCAGCTTTTCTGGCTCCAGAACACAACAGCTACAGGCAGCTGAACAGTCTGAGGCAGCATAGGCCTCAGACTAATGCGACATTCGTTAGCATTTACTTATGAGTCAAAGCAACGTTCAACAGTGGTCATGATGGGCCAATATCATACATGAAATCAGAGCCCTCATGAACCAAACACCTAGGTCTTTGCACGCTGAGCCAAGGAGGTTGGCTCCAGCTGACAACTGAGCCAACCTGTACCTTTTCTGTGCCAGACACACGAAAAACCCTCCGTATATACACATCCCCCATGCTTTTAGTGGGTTTAGACAACAAAACACAAGAGAAATTCCACATACTCATTCAAAACAGGTCCACAAATGAATCCTCATGCCTTCCACGCTCTCCAACATATTTGGGGAGGCCTATACTCATCTTTCCCTAACAATGTCCCAGTCATGACAGAAGCAGATTACTTGCCAGGTGAGGCACATTTCAGTACCTTAATACACAGGCCCTGCAGTAGTCACATAGTAATATACAAGTCAAACACCATTAAAATTCCCCATGCTCCTGAGGGCTGACCCTGTACTGACCAATGTCGTCACTCAGGACAGGAACTGTGACACTGAATATTACAGGAGGTATGTGCATGTGGGGGGAGATGACTTGAAAACCTTTCCTTTCTGAAGGATTCCAGGCCCCCACCCAAAATGGACAGGCAGCAACACCAAGATATAGCAATCCCTCAACTCAACAAGCTGCCTAGGTCCCTCAGAACACAACAGACAACAAACCTGCATCTGACAAAGACACCTAATCTTATAGACAGGTGCATGAAATATATAGCTATATATAAAATATGAAAAAACACCAGAAACATAAAGATCACAAAATACCTGCCCATATGTATGACTCACATATGTCAATGTACAGAAAGACATCTAAGCGGTCTGCACTGTCAGATTCCTTTGGTGCTCTGTATCTTTTCATTCTCATCTCCTTTGTATCAGTGACTCAGTCATACATTCCCCAAGGACAGAAGCGTCTATTGGTGGCAATGGGAAAAGGCAGACATTTATCACAAGCTATAACAGAGCAATATTCTGCCAATACTGTTGTCATTACCAAATCATTTTTCACAACACTAGGAAGAAAAAAAAAAAAAAAATCCTCTCTTTTAATGCTACAAAGAGCATACACATTTCCATAAATCATACAATCAGCATTTACAGCACCAGATCCCTATAAAAGAGTGCATCAACTGAAGGCTTAATTTGTTTTGCCAAAGTACTTTTCTCCTATTAGCAGAGATTACATCTTGCTCTTAAGCAGTGAAACTCTACATTATCCATTTTTAATAAAACCTATTTTCCTCTGCCAGAATGCCATTCAAATCAAAATGCTCTTCACTAGCTTTTTATTTTCCTGATGACTCAATTACTGAATTATAGTTTATACAAGCAATGATTTTCATATCAATTCTTTAAATCAAACAGCTTATATGATGTTGAATTTTCTGTGCATATGGATTTCATAAAGCCTCCTAGTTCTGTGTTACTACACCGTGGGAAGAACATATCTCTGCCTTTGAATGATTGTTTCAGACAAAGCTTTTGCAAGAAACCAAGTTGCACAGATAAATTTACATGGAAGGACATTCGCATAAGTTAAGCAGTTGTCCTTTCTGTGGTCAGACAACAGTAGGCAATAAAGTTATTAAAAGCACTGTTACCAACTATTTTTTTGCTGGGCCTGAAACGAGTTCTTTTAGGAACCACTGAGTAATATTGTGAGCTTGAAACACAACATGCCAGTTTACAGTCACTTGTTGGTGCAAAGTCATGTTTTCAACACAGCTATTAGAGACTTAACTCTGAAACCATCCCTTTATGTACATAAATAGAATCATTCACTTGTCTAAGAGCTGCTGGTGTCTACACAAATAGCAAGCTGAGTAACATCTGGTAAGGTGTTTGACTGCTGCTTCAGTACATGACATTGAAGAGTAAGCTCCGAAGGAGACCTTCACTGCACTAATCAAATTCAACGTCATTCTTCAGTAGATACTTCTTCCCAGAAAACACAGGATCATCTTAAGGTCTGATCTACCTACTTATTTTAAGGATCTTGTCAGTTTGAGGTATTCTTTCTTATGCAAAGTTATGCATCTTCCTTTAGCTACTTCATTATACCAACATCTGAACAATATTCAAGTAGGCTAGCTAGCAGGTAGACCGTTGTAAAGTTATATTCACAAAAGTAAGAAGGGAGCTATGGGTCATTTTCAAAACTTACTTCAAAAAGATATTGCTGTGACAGTAGCCACATAAGTAAAGGAAAAAATCATTAGCTGAACTCTGTATCTGACTGTCACAGAAGAAAAGCCCAGAAGTTATCTATTAATTCTTCCCAGCCACCACTCAAAGACATAGTTCACCTAATTCATCTTTCAATTATTGGAGATTACGTTTTTCCTTTTTTTTTTTTTTAACCACAACATTGTCTGCTTGCATGCAACAGTCATTAAAATTAAGAAGAAAGGGAAAAAATTCTCAACACTAACTAGGTATGGTATAATCAGGTAACCTGAGATTGCATATGCTATTGATTTCTGTGACTTAAATCAAAGCACAAGACCAGTCTGAGTCAAGTTTCTGTCCTAATATGTTCATGCATTCACTTCAGCCCAAGGCACGCACGCATAGCAGATGGCAGGATCTAGCCACTTCTTCTGTGGTGCCTCCTTTTCCTAGCAATTAGAAAAACGCCTCTACAACCAATTTTGTTTCACACATTACCAGAAATAAAAACATAGTTTATTGAAAATACTCCCACCACCTCCAGAGAAATAACATGAGCCGTCAACACAGGCAAGTACATGAATCCTATTTGATATCTCTGTTGTGTAGCACTGAATAGACATATATTTTTATGGGAGAGCAAGTTGCTTTGGGAGTCCCAAGACTATCAATGACCTAATGCTGTTTGCACATTAAATTACGCTCCTCACCTTCTTGGTTGCACCCATCATCTTATTACTTCAATTACATACATTTTCAACAACTACATTAAAATCAAATCTAGCATAATTTATCTTTCTCTTGAACTTTAACCCATATTAATCAAATGCGTGCTTTCAGTCCTATATGCAAGAGTACAGCAGAAAATCTACAGTTACTATTATATCCCAGTAGAATTATGACCATTTGCTCAGATATTGCCAGCAGTAAGGAGTATGTACTCCAGCAAAAGGGAAAATTATTTTCAGTCAACATAAGAAACCCCAAAAGGACAGTTCAACAGCATAACTGTGATGTCAATGTTTAAATGCTGGAAATTTACTCCAGAGTAAGAGGTACAGCCAACCATCTGTGTCTGTGAAGGTGCCAATAATCAGTGAACTGTGCACCAGATTCTAACTTGCACTGAAACGCCACTGTCTTATAACTAAAACAATTTTAAAAGGATACAAGAGAACACAACCGAGTTGAGTATTTTATTTTGAAGCGGCATATTACAGATATCAGTATGAAATCCCACACACGTGAAATTATTCTGCATGGTGAAAACAAAACTCCAATTGACTACAACCGAGAGCTCTGTGCTAAAATTGAAATACTCTATAGAATAAACAGACTGTACTTCTAATCAAGCACTAATAAACTGTATGTAGGAGTAGCCAAGATGAGAAGGAAGGGGAGGAAAAAACCAACATATACATATATTTTCATAATCTACAAGATAAAGGTTTATATGTTGCCAAAAGAGAATCCATAGATAATGGAGACATTAAAGAATGCTCTTTCAGACATCCAGTTATCACAGCACTCAATACCTAGCCTGGTATAGTGCTTAATAAAAAAAAATATGATCTAGGGGTAGTTTTAAACAGAGCTCACCTGAAAGTATATCATGTTTTCTATTAGATGTCTTCATATCTCTACTGAGTTACGAGGGTGTATTTGAAAACAGAGTACAAATGTACAGCCTACATGTAAAACAGACACACATCATCTTTTAACACTAACTTTTTTAGAATGAGGACTGGTCTATGAGCAGTCTTCTCTCTCGCACTGCAAAAAACCTCAAAGCACTAAGATTGCTTGACAGATTCAGAATATATGGTGCCACCGACTCAAGGAGCAAGGTTAAAAGGCAGCGTAACACAACAGGGTGACACAACCTGCAGCTATAATCAAACTAACCCACATAGCATGCTGCTCGAGCACGGTTTTGGAGATTTTCATCATATCTCAAACCACAAGCCAAGAACAATATTACATTGAAAGAACAGTTCAAGGCATCTCGATGCAAAGAAATCATGACGCTGACTGCACAAAAACAATGCAATTGTCAAACTTTGTCATCAACCTAGTTAAAGCAAGCAAAGCAGCATGCAAAGAAAAAAAAAAAAAGCCTTTTACCTTTTTGAGGAAAAATTTCTGTAATTTCTTGTGAGGCAGCTTTATCATCTTTTTTTCAGCATTCAGCATACGGGTCAGACTCTGTAAGTACTTGAGCCATTCTCCAGGGGTTTGACACCTTTCGCCTTCTCTATTAACTCGCTGCAGCCAGCTTAGCTCAACGCGTCACCAGACACCAGCCCAGCCCAGCAACAGATTAAAAGGCAAGAGCTAGGCTGTATCTCATCTTTGCCTCAAACGAGGAAGCTATTTACAGACAGTCCAGCTCCAGACAAAGCCTACAGCCGTGTTGCAGCACAAGGAGGAAGAGAACGTGTATGAGGTCTGCATCTCTCCCTAAAAAGCCTGCAAAGTTAAAAAAGGTGCTCCTCCAGAGGCAAGAATTCACAGGAATTCAGAGGCGCCGAGATGCTCGGTATCTCACTGATCCTTTCAAACCCCGTGCTATAGAAGAAACTCTTTCAGTGCTCAGGACTGTAAAACCTACCCGGCATTGCCTGCTGAGTGCCATTTGCCACTGCACACCTGTTAATTGTACACATTGTGTGTGACTCAGCCGAGCGCAGGAAAGACTCTGTCATTTATGTTTTCTTTAAATCGCTTGGAGACTTGTTTCCTTTGAATAGTTTTCAGAAAAATCTCTATGAAGAAAGAGATTATACACAAAGATGTTATATACAGATACGCACAGCGGTATTTATAAAGTGTACCCTTACTGAAGTTGATTGAATGCCACAGGAGCCAGAAATCATGGGCGTGTTGCTGCCTTCCCTTTGCAAATCTGCAAGCAAAGCTCAGCTCCAGATTTGGAAAGAGAGGGCTCAGCAGCATCTCAGTGATGCCATATCTCCTAGGCCACTGGTGTCCTAAACCAGCAAGGTGCTGTACAACAACCTGATCTGAAACAGCGTGCCCTCCCAATTATGGCAATGGGATCATCTCCATATTTAAGAATGGAGCACACACTGAAGCAGCTAATTGAATCAGTTTGAAATCACTTCATGATCGAGCTGCCTCCCTGACCAGTACTGTAGTGCCTGACAAGTCAGGATACACTGAAGTGTATTATGAAGGGAATTTCTTCAAAACACCAAGTGTCAGACACTCCCAAATCTCCATCTCTTGTTTTTATACTATAAATATTATTTCACACAAGCTGCCTCTCAAATCTGTAATAGTCCATCTCTACTTGTATCATGTTTCTGCCATTTGCATCATTGCCTTACCTATGTTTGTTCCTCTGCCTTCTTGCTGTCTCATTCTTCAGGAGCTTAAGTACCACAAACATTCTCAAGTGTCCCTGCACAGTTCCATTCCGATGGAGGCACATGTACTTCTCCAGCAAGTGGCAAGGCCTAGGGCCAGCCAAGGAAACTGGAGGTTTGAAGTTAAGCACAGACATAGCTGCAGAGGTTTGTATTTAAGGGAAGGTCAAATATGACAGGCAAATAACAGCGGCAGCAAAATGCAGAAACAAACTCTGAGAGCTGATGCCACTATGGACCAATGAGAAAGTCCAAGTCCTACTGAAAAGGCACACTGATAACGTCACAGAATGGAAGTGCAACCTGTGTCAAAGTATTTATTGGTCATGAGAAAAATACAGACCAGGACAGTCACTGAGGTAAACCAACAGCTGAAGGTAAGCAGTAGATCTGGTGAAAACATTTAGAAGATATTCTGGCCATCAGGTGTTCAGTCTTGCAGACATGTTTTCTGGGAAGCATCCTGCACTAGGAGGGTATCTATCAAGAGAGCCCCAAGAAGATGATTCTAAGTGTCGTTTCAAGAAATGGTTCCAAAACTGGCAGCTGAAGAACCTGAGCAGTGAGATAGGGGCCCTTTGGTGTGTTACATGCTTGAAGCCTTGAGGTGCAATTTAGACAAAAAGAACAGTTCTTAGCAAAGTCTCACTGTGCAGTGTGTAAGGTGGTGAAGAACCCAGTGTATCTGCAAAAACAGGTTGGTGAAAGCACCATGAAAGTCACCCATACACATAGAGCAGGAACATAAGTTGCAACCCTAGTAGCTTTCTCAATAGTTTATTTTTTCAAAGGGTAAGCTTGATTTTGAAACTTGGAGCCCTTCAAGATATACAGTTTAAAAAAGCCTGCTATTATTGGGTATGCATTACCAAGAAGCATATTACTTTTAATTTAAAACTCAATTCTTACTCCAGTTCACCAGGATTTGCATCATTTCTTAGTATCTCATGTTCCACCTAGGAGCTTACCAGAGCCAAAGAGCACTTAGAATTTCAGTTCTTCATACTGGAATTTTTGGCTGCATTTTTATTTCTGCACATCCATAAAGGATGCAAGGTTTTCCTCTACATACACAAACTAAAAAAATTCAGACTACTTGCTTTCTTTGAGATGACACGTCATCATCCCAGCCTCTAGATTCACTTAGTTCTTTAAAGTGTAGCTCAAGCAAAACAACTAGGTTTAAGCTGGAACTACCATACAGACATTCTTTTATGCCTTCTGATACATAACCAGTTTTCAGAAAATAGCTACATTACAGAAAAGGTAGCCTTTCAGCTATAATTCTGAATTTCTGGTTGTTTTCTTTTAATCAAGAAAAACATTGAGGACTGAAGACATACTTTAGCATTATTTTTAGGTATTTATGTATGTCTGAAAACATTCTGAGTTCTGTTATGGTTACTATGGTAGATAATTACTTTTTGTTAAATGTGACAGTCAATAGACCTAACACATTCAGTCTCTGTTTATTCACCATCCTTTCAGCTAAATGCAACATTCAAAGTCCCTGAAACTCCATGTAACTTCTCTGCATCCAGGCACTGCTACTCGCCCTTTTTGAGGCTGTTTGCTGTTTTGTGCTGTACAGGCTTTGCTTGGGCAATTTAAATGAAAGATGCTTCATTCGTTGATGAATGCTTGCCAGATCTTTCTGACCTAACCAATAGAAGAAACGTTGCATTTTTTTAATAAAGTATTTTTTATTTTTGTCCATGAACTAAGCATTCCTTAGCAGGTCTGCCCCCATCTAATACTAACTTTTATGGGAAAGATGGCATTAGCATCTCAAGAGAAGCTAGCTAGCCACCAGTAAAGTTCAGAAGACTGAAGAAGGAATAAAGTATTCTGTAGCTGTATTTAGTTTTGTGTATATAGCATCTATTAAAGTAGTTAATATTAAAGAAAAAATCTGAGTTATATTTGTCTTTAAGTATAGTGTTACTCTTCACTGGAACTAATATTAAAGAGTTCCATACAAAGGTAAGTGGTATTACAGATATCTTTTTTCTACACCTGTTTAAGTTACCTTTCTACTTTCCTTAATACCCCAAATCTGAAAACACAAGACACCTTCCTGCTTTAACTCACACAAGTAAAAAAGAAGTGCAAGAGCACAATTTGAAAAAATAACATTAAACTGTATTATCAGTAATTCTAACAAAATGTCAGTCCCTGTAGCTGACAATCTTCCATTTTACCTTCTGTTTTGAGTTACAAATTCACAAAATGCCATGCTTAATGCAAGCCAGTTTCTTCCTTGGTTTGTGGACCCACTGCAAAAATTAGTCAACAAATTCATAAATATTGGATCAAATCCAGCAGCATTTGTTTGTGCTTAGAAATGGGAATTAAATAATTTCTCAATATTAAGTTGGACATGCTGGACAATAATTATTCCCTTTAAGAGCAGCAGCTTCTACTGGTTACCTTGACACTACACATCCATACTGGGAACATATGCTCAGGCCCCGATTCTCAAAGGGAAGGTCCACCAGCTCCACTGTCAGCCATAGCCTTCCCATCTGACACAGAAGCCCAGTTCCTGACATTAAGCCCTTATGAGCAAGGAGAGGAATTTTCCCCAGTGTTTGGCCACTGGACCGAGCCATGACAGCAGCAGCAAAAATTGCTGCTTTCGGACTCAAGTTCCATTTCTTACGGCCCTCCCAGCAAACCCATAGCAAGAACAGCATAGCAGCTACTGACAGGCACGCTGCCATTGGGATCCAAAGGTCTTTTCTCATCTATCTACATACTCAAAAAACCCCCAAACCGAAGTTTTTGTGAAGTTTTCCCCCTCAATTATTTGAGATCAATACACAGTGGAGTGGATTCTTCCCTTTATGATGCAAAAAGGATTTCTCTTACACCCCAGACAACAGGCTAGTGCAAATCTATTCAAGATAATGTGGGCTACACAGGAAAGGAACTGGTGCTGCTCTCTTACAGATCCTTAATAACTTAGATCAAGAAAGATTCCAGCATGACTGCCTGTTTCCAGGCTATTTTTCTGGAACAGGTACTTTAAAAAAAAGTAAACTGAGTATATTTGATCAGGAAGCTTGGATTGCAGAAAGAGTTTTTTCCTCTCTCCTCCCGCTCCTCAGAAGGCTGGAGGTATGAGACATCTTTTTATTTTCCTCCTCCGTCCTGACACACCAATTCCAGCTCTCCAAGAGCCACCTTGAGACAGAAACGAGGAAGCAGAGCACAGGAGATACCACGGGTTTTCTGGATGGCACTAAATAAGTGGTAACAAATTAAAAGCATTGACCTTGGAAAATAGAACTCCACTCCCCTTCCAAAATAACCAGTGCCAAAAATCCACAGTAGTTTGGGCTTGGAAGTGGCCACTACAGGCAGCAGCATTTGTATGTGATTTTTCCCTCCTGTTCTAATTAGCAAAAATCACTGTCTGGCAGACCCTGCTCAAGTTGTTAAAACAACTCTCATGTAAAGCCCTCTCCCCTCACACCTTCCCAAACACCCAACACAAAGACAGTTTCCTGGGGGACCGATACCAGGGACTACTGCAATAAAATCAAGGAAATAAGCTTCCTCACAGAACCCCCTTTGTCTCCCTGCTGCCCTATGGACACCTGCGTTACCCTTTGAGATGCTCTCAATCAAGAAACGACTGCATCACCTCTATACCAGAAACACAAAAAATTACCTCTGCAATTAAAACAGAAGAAGAAACATGGCTACATCACACTTGGAAAACTTCTAGATGTAGAAGTACTGTAAAGGGAAGCGAGAACCACTTCTTAAGAAAAGAGAAGCCTATTTTATTTCTCAAAACTTGCTATACCCCAAAGCTTGAGTCATCTTATGGGTAAGGTTTTTAAGATACTCTCTCCACATTCTCCTGTGAATTTGGACACTATGATCAAGGTTTGATACAGACTTTTCTTTCTCCTCTTTATCAGAGAGATTTCTGAGGCTAAAACAGCTCCATGTAGTTTCTCTACATTTGTATTATAAATGCAAGCCACCTTCAAGTCTCTTTCTATTCACAAGCCTTTTTAAGCAACATCAGTACACAGCAGTTATTGAAAGATGCTTAGTTTAGCCATTTGCAGATCTTTCCAATACCCAAGAGCTTTTTCAGATTTTATGCTAACTACCAATACTTCATACTCTTATTTTTCCTCAGAATAAAAAAATGAAAAAAAAAAAAAAAAAATCAGGTTATCCTTAAGAGATGCCTTATGATTCATGGCCCTGCTGAAATTTTGTCTGCTTTTAACTAAGCTTCAGTTATTTAGGACTTTACACTGTGCATATATATGTAATATAGTTAAGTTGCCATTTGGGAAACCTTGATAATCTCATCCAGTTTAATTATCTTTCCATCATAATCTTACAGATAGAGCTAATTTTCCAGCAATAAAAAGAAGGTTAAATCCAGCATTTTCACAAGACAGACACAGACCACTGTCATTAGGATGGACAGGAAAACGTGCCAACAGGTAATACTTATGTCAATGGAGACATAGTGCTATACACTCAAGCTCTGATCACAGATAAAGCTTTCTATAACAACAGTTGTAAGCAAGGACTACTTAAATTGATTTTTTGAGCTTGAGCTTTGAACACCATGTACTTTTCTTATGAGCTATTATTTTCATTGCAATTTCAAGCTGACTGATAGGTCTGCCTGGAAAGTGCGAATCTAATTTGCAAAATATATTGCAGTTTTGACATTTCCTTTTCTTTCACATTGGGATAGGATTAATCTTTCATATATTTTTTAATTTACTTATTTTTAATAAAAACACAATAGTTCCAAAACCTAAAGTGAGAGCTGTGTAAGAAGCATCTGGAGAAAATAATCTCAGAAGTACAAGGTCACATCTCCACCTTCCCACCAGTACGCTGGTTCTGACCTCGTAGAAGAGATGCAACGTACAGGCACCCAGTGAAAGCAGGGCTTTAAGGAGACACAGTGCTTGGCACAAATGTTTCTGCTTTCATATTCAAGTTTTTGTCATAAATCTGACAGTGTCCTGAAGGGATGGGCAGAGGAAGGTGGAAAGAAAAAAAAAATATAAATAAAAGAAAGCATTCAAAAGTCTCTCTCTGAACACAAAGTGACTACAATAAAAACCTAAAACTGCTGCAGGAGAAGAAAATGATCATTTAGTTCTGGCTGCTACCTGAAATTGCACAGGGTTTCTAGGGTTTGCGATATTTTGTCATATATTTGTGGTAGATACGCAACTTTGAGATAGACCATTAATATGCCATGTCAGCAAGTTATTATTGGCCTACACGCTAACACTTGTAACAGCTGTGGAAAGTCAGATTTTGAACACAGATTCTTAACTTCTCCTGACCTTTACAATAGGCAGAGTAAATCCAAGTGAACCATCCAGGTGGTTAAACTCATATGGGAAGAGATAATCTTTTAGACCATGTACTGTTCTTACTACAGCCATCACTGTAACGATGAACGCGCATTGTGGGTAATTCCTTAGCACAGTGAACCAGGAAAGCCTATTGTCCAAAGTGAACACCTCAGATTCAGAGTTGCATCTCAGCATATACTTAGAATACTCTCTTGGGCATCTTTTTTTTTTTTTTTTTTTTAACAGTTTAATTATTCTGAGATTACAGATTATCTAAAAGCATATATTTTCAGAGTTACAAAACCAATTTATTACATAGGTGACCCTTATGCCTTGCTCATAGCTGTACAGGATGTAGAAACACAAGTAATAGATGGCTTAGAATCATAGAATGGTTAGAGTTGGAAGGGACCTTCAAAGGTCATCTAGTCCAACCCCCCTGCAAGAAGCAGGGACATCCCTGACTAGATCAGGTTGCTCAGAGCCTCATCCAGCCTGGCCTTGAACGTTTCCAGGGATGGGGCATCCACCACCTCTCTGGGCAACCTGGCTTCAGCCAGAGACTGAAAAGAAAAACAGAGCCCACAACTGAAAATATGTCACATTTGTCCTTTAGGACAAAATACGTACTTAGTACTGTTCTCTTCATTTATTAGCATTCATTTGAATCTACCTGCATCTTAATTTACTTTGTGATTCCTGCACATTTTAGATATACATATACGAAAGACAGAAAGTTTAAAGTTGTCTCTTAAGTCGGTTGATCTTCACTTCTCTGCACAAAAACAAAACACACAAATCAAAAGAAACATCTCATATTTGTTTCACCTTTAACTGAAGAGGTTTAATATTCTTCCCATCACCTCCTATAAATTTCTCTTAATTTCTCTAACAGTTTTCCAACAACTATTTGGTCTCAATAACCACATCTCACTATGCTTTTTCACAGGTGAAGTGACTGGAACTGAACACAGGGTTCCAAAGGAGAAAGACCCGCAGTGGCACAGCTCTGCTGTTACAGCCGAGTCATTTCCTCCTGCCTGCGGTACCTCCCATGCACTTCACAAGCAGAAGGAGGGTTGATGCTCCAAAGCCCATGTTCTACACCTCCCACAGGTACACACAGCGGCACAATAGCTGGCACAAGGCGATACCTGCATACTGTTAAGCACTTTGAAAGAGATTTATGGAAATAGCTGTGCTACTGGGTTTTTTAAAAATGTTTTCCTATTCACCTTCAGTGCTTTTTCATCTCCTGATTAAAGATGCCATTATCCTTCCAATGTGACATTTCGTGGATGTACCAAAGTGTGATTGCAGAATATAACATCACTATGACAACATACAAGTTCTTTGCTCATAAGTTAAAAAAGCTTCCCATGATGTTTGTTATCATCTCATTATTTCATGTAAGTTAGTGCAATTTTTCCTCTTTGTTATAATGCCAATAGATTTGGTAAAACAAAACCTACCAAATAAACAAAGTTACCTGAAAATAAAGCGCAAGGAGATTAATGCTTGGAAAATTCACAGGTTCTCCTAGGTGTTTAACCTTTCAAGGATGGCAGGGGATCCAGAATTTTAAAAGCAACAAGGCAGCAGAAGCCCCAGAATCATCCAGTATTGACAGAGTTATATTTACAACACACAGTTAAGCCCAAATCAGGAAGAGAGCAATAAATTGAGCTGCAGTTTGATTTAGGGCAGCAGCAAGATCTCCTTGAGTAAGGATTAACTAATGCAGGACTATTCATACTGAACAGTAACTTTCAGCTAAATCTGATATATTTTCAGATAATAAATTAGTTTATACAGAATTTTGCACTGTGTTTACCTTTCAGAATTTTTGTACAGACAAGTACCTGAAGAACTGTAATTACAGAGCAAATTTGATAATTCTTAAATTGAGAAACCAGTGCATCTATGGCCATGATTTTATAGAAGTTTTGTCTCTCAAGTTTTTGCTTATCTACAAAATTAAGAAAGAATTTTGAAATAGGATTTCAAAATCTATATTGATTAATAGCAAACACACATTAAGTTTGGATGGAGGGAACAAGAGAACCATCCGTACACTGTGTAGTTAGCCAAGTTGTAGGATGCTTTACTTACAAGGTGATTAGCAGAAGATATAGTTTTGACTCCTAAATGGCAGATTCTGTGTTCGGGCTGAGGTCACTCAACTTCAACAAAACCAAAAATAAACTCCTAATAGCTCAATGCAATACAGCATCACATCTTAAGGGGAAATATCATACCAGGTCAATAAAAATCAAGGGGTTAAAGAATGAAGAAAAAAAAAAAAATCATATACTTTAATAGATAAAGATGCTAGAACTAGAAGAGGTTTGAGTCTTAAGTAACAAAGAAAAGCTGCACCAGAGACCTGTGATTTCTAGGGGCTTGTGAAACAATTCCTACACTGTACAGAGTCCCTCCATTCATAGACATAACAGATAATTGGATATGGAGAATACTTAGAGAGCTGATTTGGACTGAAAGATTAAAATTCTGGCAGAAGCCTCGTAATTTTGTGAGCTAACATTAGAAGATACAAATATGATCAAGAACTATAACAACTGCTGTCTAACATGAGCCGTGAACTTTCATCCGCTTGTGCCTATCTGAAGCCAAATAACTGGAGTTTGGGTAAAGCCTATCCTCTGGAAAGGAATTCAGCTCTGACTTGAAAGCTTCAGGAGAAGGACAAGCTCACTTCCCAGCTGTAGTTTGTCTCAGTGATTAGCCATCCCCACTTCTAAAAATCTGGCAGTGGTTTCTAGCTTTGTTCTCTGCTACTGGGGCTAAGTTTAAATTGGTATTCAAAGAAACAAAAAGAAAACTGCATCCTAAAATGACTGAAGAGCTACTCAAATTCTTCCATAATGATAAGTTCTTAACTGATAAAAATCCTTTTTCTAAACGAGACAGACCTCTAGTGCTGGCAACAGTTACTGCAAGCTTAACAAGTTCACTCATTACCCCAGAATAGCTCTATTGCTCTAGTTATAGGTTATAGCTACGCACCGCAACTCAGGCTCTCGTTGCAGCCGAGGTGGCTGTTGGCAGGGGCAGCCACGCACAGGGACAAGAGGTGAGGAGTCCCTCCCCACGGGCCATCTGATGGAAACCAACGTGCCCAGAACCTCACGATGAGCTAGCCTTCATGGCACTGCTCTTACTGCTTACAATAAGGTGCTGTAGTTGTAAGCAACAGGCTTAAAAGATGGAATAGCTGGAACTAAGAAATGTGAGAAGAGTAAGATGAATGCATATGCCACAAATATCAAAATGCCTCACTGTAGCCCTGCTTTAGATTGACCTGAACTGTGCTGTACGACACAGACTAATACTGTCCAACTCTGTCCAAATTTAAACTGACAACTTCACTCAGGTTACCTAGTGCCAGCCTCCCTGTCAGATCCCGACGCCGCACCACAGTTACTGTGGCCTGCAACACTGCTATACCCCTCTGACGATGATCCAAACACTGTGCAAAGGTTTATGTAATTTTTTTTTAAATTCGGTTAAGAAACAACTAGCACTTCTCTTGTGCCTTCCATTTAAACAGCAGACTATGATTTAAGAAGAAACACAGAATGGATCCTTCCTCACTTTTTAAAGCCAGAGGGAAAATAAACTATAAAAATAAATAATAAACTATAAAATAAACTTATAATAAACTTATAAATAAATAAAAAAAATAAACTTATAATAAACTATAAAATAAACTTATAATAAACTTATAATAAACTATAAAATAAACTATAAAATAACTAAAATCTTAATTCTTAGCATCATTTAAGCTGGAAGCAATATCTAGAGGTCATCTAGAGCAACTTCATGCTCAAAGGAGAGGCCACTTCCAAGTCAGAGTGGACTCAGACTCTGTGGCAGAAACAGGATAATTATGGATTGCAGTTTATTTAGGGGTAGGATTTGGTGTGTGGGGGGTGTTCTTCTAATACTTGGCTGGCATATGGCTGTGCAGAGAATTGAGACAAAATCTTGCTACAATAAAGTAAATAATTATAGCTATGATACTTATTCTCTAAGATGCACCTCAGTCTTATCATCTGCAACAGACTTATGCCACATCCAGTTTATTAGGGTGTAAGGACACAAGACACATCACAATGTAGTTTAAAAACAGGTATACAAAATTATCTGGAAGCTCTTCAATAGTTTAACTTCAAGACTAGAAATACTTAGTTACCATGGTTAAGTTTCACCCTGCTTTTTGAGTTTATTTCAACTTAAGACCTGGTCTCTTCTCTTCAAGGCACTCAGTTACCACTAATTAAAAGGCACAGTATGGCATCAGTCTCAGTAGCACAAGCACAAGCATACCAATGCCCAAAGTATGACGGTAACATGACTGAGGCAGTTCCACCTGTAGAAAAGCGGGTGAATATCTGCATTATATAAGGCAGACATTATGTCTTTGATGGCCTAAACTCAGACAGCCAAGGAAGGAAGTCCCCAGTAATAACAAGGGACCACAATTTCCAAAATATCGTACTCCCAAGGCTGCACTGTTCACTACAGCAACAGTTCTTCTAGCTGCTTGAAAGACGACCAAGGAGTACAAGCGAGCTATCTGATGTCTGAACGGGTAACTTGATAAACATCAAAAGCTTTGCAACATCCTAAGTTTAAAGTCAGTTTCACTGAACTTCACAGGAGCTTCAAAAGCTGGCTGTTCCGTTTTATTGAACCCACAGTAGATGTCAGCACAGCCGGCGGTCAAGCAGGGCTCAGCGAGCGCAGACACCCACCCAAAACAAGCATTCTTGATGTGCTGCAACTGTGCCTTCCTCCAAGGCAAATAAGATTCACGTTTGCATAGCACTCGATTAACAAGGATAAAAACTGCTTTTTGTTCTCAGGGACAGATATTAAGAAACTACATGTTTTGTCTTTAAAATGTACTGTGTCTCAGAGCTGAGCTAGTCTTGTAACTAGATCAAAGAAAGGTTAAAAAAACAGGTCCACAACTGCAATAAGTGCAATCTGGTTTCTGTAGGGAAACAAAGAAGCTGGCAGACTTCTGTACTTATTTTTGGGAACAGAAAAATTCCCAGCAATTCCCCAGGTAAGTCAAAATTGTTCAGCAAGAAGCAGAACTAACAAAGCCTGTTTCTCAACAGATTTATGGCTGTTGTTCCTCAGACTGCTTTCTTCTTCTTGGCTTTTTGGACAGGGACATCACATACAGGTTTCCTAGCCTGCTTATCGCATTGAAGAGTACATACTGGCTTGCGACCAGTAGTCCTGTTTTTTCTTCCCTTGGTAGGGCACTGCTTTGAGTCTCTCATCTCTGCTCATCTGTCAACTTTCACAAAACCTTTAAGAATAGAGGTTCAAGTGCTAACCTCTTTCAAGTCTACTGAAGCTGGCTATAGTATTCAAGAGTTACTATTGGGGTTGTATTATCAGTGTGCTTGTAAGTGTTGCTTCCCTAGGAACAGGCTGAAGACCTAGTCAAGTCTATCAGCCTTGGCATTCTTCCACGACAAACTGCTGCATAATTGTTTGCTTACAGGTCACAAAGTCTCAAGAGTTTTCAGTACGATTCTTTAAAACGAGACTTATCTTTGTCCTATTTGCAACAGACTGCGGGCATGTCCACACTGCAGTTAGAAGATGTGACTGCAGTTTATTTGCTAGTCTCAGTCTAGCTAATTCAAGAAAATAAAACAGTACATCCAAAGTAGTACGGGTTAGCGTGTTCAGACTCCGAGTACACACTCATTGGCTTAAAGCTCTTGCCACCATCCCTTAACCACTCCTGGTACTGAACCACATACATCAGATATGTACACACATCATGTTATCTGATGTTATTTCAGTGTGCATTTTACAGAAGTGTGATGTATTCAATTAATTTTTAAAAGACAGAAGGTGTACATTGTGTGTCTGCCATATTCTCCCCCCAAAAAAACCCCAGTCACTTCAGATGTTTATGACCAACAGACACAAGACAGGAGAAAGAATGCTTCCCATACCACAGATGAGGTACCCAGACCTTTTGCTTCAGTTGGCTCTTTTACCTATGGATGGTTCCAGGTATCATGTTATGCTAAAACACTCATTGGCCTGAGTAAGAACATGTCTTTTTTCATCTCTTCAGGCTAATATTCAAAAACTTAAATTAAATATCTGCTTTGCTTAAACAAATTCACCTCTACTCATCACATAACACTCAGTCGGGTAGCCCTGTGAATTTCTGTGTTGCACAACAGCAACACATGGTGATCCAATTTCTCCCATGAGCACTCAGACCTCTGTGGTTTAGGCTGCTTTTATGTTTAAGCTACCTCAGCCTTACTTTTCAAATTAGGCAGAAGCCTGGGGTGGGGAAAGCTGATGTATCAAAACACCTTTGTGTACAGCCGGTATCATCTTCAGTCACTGAATATTTTTGCTACTTCACATTAGCTGAACTGCATCCCAGCAGCGAAGAGCACTCAGCCCCTGCAAGACACTCACCCAGGGGGTCCATTATGCCTGTTCCATGTCTTCAAGCAACAAGGAAAGCTGATCTTGGGCTCCCATATCCGCTTTCTTGTGAGAACTGGAGAAGTCACACAGGAAGCTCTTTCGCTTCTACTTCAACAGATTTAGTCTACTATTTATGTTGCCATATATGAAGTAAAAGTGTTTCAGAAACAAGGAGAAAACTGTTTCAGTCTTGAATATATTGTTCTAATTACAATAACTTGTCATATGCAACATGCAGATAGATTTTGCTGCCCTGATCAGCAGTTACCTAACTCTCCATGAAGAGCATGCCAAACTCTTGACTTTTTCTAGCCTCTTAAGGACAATGCTTTTCCCACCAGATCAAAAAAACTTACTGTTCTTCAAATCTATATATAAAACCTTGCATGCCAAGGCAAGTCTCTTTTCCGCATACAAAGAACAACAATCTCTCTCCCCTAATAAGCTGCAGCACGCATACAGTCTTCAGCCATGAGTGTCGTCAAAAAAACAGCTATTCCGACCCAGAAACAGTCCCTAGGCCAGATACTGAAAGTCTAAAGGGTTTTTGCTGTTGATGAGGTCATAAGCAAGGAGACCTCTTCTGTACAAAAAGCTATATGCTCCCAACTCCCATTAGCAAATCTTCCACTGTTTTATATCTTTAAGTTTCTGGAGTCATGAGATCAGGTGAAATTCCAGGTTTTATAATATTTTCTGAAAACTTATAACTTGTTTGGCTATGAAAAGCAAATTGTCAGTGTTCCATTACATGATCTTACTTTTCCTTTACTTTTGCAGAGAGACCAAATATAGTTTCAATGATGCAAGTTAGTAACCCTAAAGTCAAATGACCAAGAGCAGTATGTTTGGCCATTGCATAATGCCCCAGTATAATTTTAGAAGAAGTAAGAGCTAAGAGAAACCATTTAGTAAGAGCTGCCACACTTTTTCCAAGACTTCTCCAGATGCAAAGAATTTCAGAGAGTTTCTCTGTCCACTGTGAAAAAGACAGATGAAGGCCAAGTTCACTCTGTCAGCTGCAAACAACATTTCAGACATTAATCACCCTGCAGCTGCCACAGAGGAGGCATCCAACACATGTATTCTCTGCTGCAATCAAATGAACAGGATTTGCAGGTGCTCTCCATCCTCCAGAGTGTCTTTTATTACTATGAAAATAACATACTAACCCAAGGTAGATTTCCTCTTTGAAGTGGCACAAGCCATTATATCCAGACAGCTAGAGAAAGCAGTCCTACACTGCTTCTCCTGCAGTCAGCATCTTCCATGTATAGGCTCGTGGTGCCATTAAATATTCCCCTCAGCTGACAGCCAGGGATACGGAGCTGCTGCATCTCAGAAATAAGCTTTTCCAACTCACATCGAGTGCATCTACATTATCATAGAACAGTTTGGATTGGAAGAGACCTTTATAGGTCATCTAGTCCAATCCCCCTGCAAGGAGCAAGGATCCCATGCAAGGATCTCCAACCAGATCAGGTTGCTCAGAGCCCCGTCCAACTTGGCCTTGAACGTTTCCAGGGATGGGGCATCCACCACCTCTCTGGGCAACCTGTTCCAGTGTTCCACCACCTTCATTGTAAAAAAATTAAAGAATTTTAAAAAGGCAGGAAGAGCAAGCTAGGCAAAGCAGTATTTTAATGGTCCATTTCTCTCCTGGGGCCTGGGAGTGATCTTGTTCCAGCTGTACCTCTGAAATACTGTAGCTCTGCTCAACAGGAAGGATCAGCAGCTCTGCTGAAATTTACCTGCGTAAGCACACCGGAAATATTTGGTCTGCACACAGATGTTTCTTGCTGGACAGCTTGACATGTAAGCAAGTGTATAGCTGGCTTTCTATCAACAAAGCTGAAGGCTAAGACCTTCAGGAAGGGCAAGGATTATTGTGCCAGGAATAAATTACAAGTTTAATAGGAGGTTCTGTAGATTGACATACAGCAACAAGCTCTGTCCTTTAATATTTACAGCAGAGAAAAATTTAACTTAGCTAATCCAGAAGCACCTTTATCTCACGTTCATAACTGAGTCATAAGCAAAGCCAGCTGGAAAGAAGGCTCACAAGTGTTCACTGATACTCATAATTGTTTAAGTCTCCAGATAGTACCATTTGTTTTGTCCACTTGTTGTCCATAAATATGCTTGCAAGACACTTTGAAAGGCCACCAAGATACTAATGTAAATACAATGAAGTAGCTGTAATGCCCTGAAGGCAACACAAAGATAACTATGTGGGAATATTTAGAGATCAGTGACAACAGTGAATTGTCAGCAAGTTAAGAAATAAGTAGTTATTCTATATGGAAGCTGAACTTGAAATTTCTTTTCTCCTAATTCAGACATTCTAGCTAGTTTTCTATTCTTTGCCACAGTTAGAGCTTAAAGTCTTCAGGTCCTTAAAGCTACATTAACAAAAAAACTATTATTGCAGAACTAAAGAGTTAGAGAAGTCAAAGTGAGGATCCAGGAGTCAATCTCCTGATCTGCACAAGAACTCCTGCTTTCCTGTCTGAAAGGAAGAGAGTTTTCAAATTCCTGTTTCAAATCCAGGGAAGACATATGGTTTCAGGGACAGGATTGTGTAAGCTTCACCTAGACATCAAAGCCTGCAAGGGTTTTCAAATCCTACAATAAGCACAAAGTAAACAATTTTTTTTTTTTTATTTGCACACTAAGTATATGCCCATTAGTCTTAGGTATTTTTAAGTTATTAAATATTCTTTTTACACAGTTACTTCAAGGCTGACAGTATGTACAACAAATATCCCACCCACCTCCCCGCCCAAAGCCAATTTTTAATTCAAAGTTGGCTCTGAGAACCAAAAAGGTGTGCAAGTCTGCCAGCTACACACAGCATGACAAACCATATTTCAGGAAAATGACTCAGTAAGTTCAAAATGTTTTACACATTTAATTAAGCTTCACACTAACTCGAGTTGGCACACAGGAGTATGAATCATGGAAACTAGATCACAGGAGCAAACTCAAAGCAGTGCAAAAACTTAAGTGCTTACTCTTGGAGATCAACAATTACATACTACAGCAGGAATACAACGAAACATTCAGCTTCATATGCAAGTATACTGTGGATAGGAAGTTGAAAAAAGAAGAAATTCCAAACTTGAAGCACTAGTCAGTGTAGCATCTCTGCTAGCTGAGGCATTGCCTTC
The DNA here is from genome assembly GCA_009806455.1 of Tetrax tetrax. Taxonomy (NCBI): domain Eukaryota; kingdom Metazoa; phylum Chordata; class Aves; order Otidiformes; family Otididae; genus Tetrax; species Tetrax tetrax. Next base: position 670,125 of record WHYT01017864.1, read on the forward strand.
AAGCCCTCTTCTCATCCTCAGTATGTTGTCAACTGATACTGCAACACTTACCTGTTGCCCTCCCTTTAGTGTCTTCTACAAAGTTATCCTCAAGAAAGGATGGCACAACAAGGCCAAAGGAAGAGGTAGTGGTAAAGCCATTGGCACAAAGTTTTGCGTCATCACTGTGCAGTCACTGCTTTTACTTAGTGGTTACCATACTTCTGTTATTTGTGACCCCCTTTTGCATACCATAAGACACTGCAGTATCCTGAGCTTCTTTACTTAACAGGAATGCACCTTAAGATGCAATAGTGAGCTAAACTACTAGTAAAACAGATCAGACCTGCACAGCACAGTCCTGGTGTCAACATAAAAAAATATTATGCAAATATGTACATTGTCCTGTTGTTCATGGATTGCCCATTCCCACTGCTGACAGTCAGCTGAAGTAAATGAGAATACAGAGGATAGACCTCTAACATCTGAGGTCCCACAAGCCCACAGAAAAAATATGCAACAGATATTTAGTTTGGAAGCATCCACAGAACATCCGTAACATGCTGAGCTATAAACCACTTCCCATTATGCCCTAGAAAATTTGGGAGCAATAGCAAGTTAAACAAACATATATACGAACCGCTAGCTTGTTGCAAGGAAACAGAAGTACAGCCATCGATCCTTTGCTCTCTCTCACAGTTCGAAGTGTGTGAAGTAGTTTGCAGTGCTATCTGTGTGTATCCTCTTTACCAGCATTGTGTTGATCTGCAGGATGACCAGCTTTCCATGTTGACAAAGGGGCCCCGAGTTCAGGAGCACTACTAAACATGAAGAGATGGAAACTGAAATACCTCCACACTTGCTACCTGCACCCACGCTGGAGTTACAGGGTGGGCACAATACAGGTGTTCACACCTGCTTTAGTGGAGAGCACTAACATTTCTCACACTGTTCCTGTTTCTTTTCCATCGCGCTGGTAGTAAGACCACTCTCTTAAAGAAAGGATCAGTACAGGGATGGAAATGACAGGAAAGCTACAACATAGCACCGCATCCCTCTTCCCAACAGGACAACAGAAGTGGTGACTGCCAAAGAGGCAAAGACCTCTACATACACTGCCCTTAGCCAGCAAGCCTTATATATTGCTGCACATAAGCAAAAATTGTCAGTCTCTTACTAACACCAGGGAATGGTGGTGTGCATTGCCACTAGCGCCGAACAGTTTGGTTATTTTATTTAAGAGGCTGTTGTTTTCTTTCAGCATCTTGGAGAACAGCACCTCAGAAACTCAGTGTGCTCCAGTCTTGTCTCTGCATTGTTTACGTGGTGTCCAACCACGGCTCCAGCATCTTCTCACTGTGTCTGTTTCCACTGCTCAGCTGGGATTGCAGCTCCATGTCACACAGCTGTCCTGAAGAGGGAATTTCAACCCTCTTCTCCTGTCATCACAGCATAGATAGCAGTTTTGTTTACTCCAGAGATCACCAATTTTTCAGCTACTGGATGACAACCCCCAGAGCAAAGGCTTTTTTCCTTCTCTCTCAAACCACAGACCACAAACATGACCTTCACACAAAGAGTTAGGATGTATCACTGCTGTGATTTCAGCCAGTGCAAAGTTGTACAACTGAGGACATAGGGCCCACAGAACAAAGACAAGAGAAGATTATAGGTCCCCATTACAGCAGTGTATTAGGTCCTCCACAGGCATGCTTGGAGTTGCTTCCTTTGTCAACTTAAAGCCATTATGAAACACCCTGGCAGATGCAGTTGGTCAGAGAGCAATAGTGATAGATGTGTGGCTCAGAGAACATTTGTGGCAGCAGCAATACTGACTTTCAAGACTTGTTCCACTAACACATGTTAAGCTTCAGGCAGCCACACCTGCTCTGTAGAAGAGGAGATTAGTCCTTCAGCCATTCCCACACTACATGTCTGAACAATAGAAAAGTCTTCAGCACAGCAATCAGTACTGAACAATCAGAAAGCAAAATATTTCATGCAGCCTTAACACACACCTGATTCAAACCAGTAAATAAGAAGAGGAAGCCATCACCTTGTCACAGTAAGATCTTGCATGAGATATCCATCAAGCCTGCCTATCAAGTTGTTTATTTGGCATTGTGCTTTACTGCTTAATTATTTGTTGGCTATTGTATTTAGATGTTTAAAGGATTTGATCACTTATCTTAGTTTGCTTTTGCAAACAGCTAACTACACACTGCAAGCTGACAAACACCGTTTAGATCTCTAATCCATGTTGATCTCCCATGCGCTGAAGACTGTCACCCACAGAAATGAGTCAATATCTGCAACAAGATTGCTTCTCATATACCATTTCCAGAAGAAATCTCTACCTGTGAAACTAGAGGCATGTGTCAAGTTTCAGGGTCACATCCCCCCCAGCCCACACCAGTGTGATAAAACCATATGCCAGGCTGGGAAAACTGACACCAGGAAATTCACGAGGATGAAGTAATTAGATACAGAAGTAAACCCAGACGCGCACCATATTCTCCTGCCCTAACAGATCTTCTGACTCCATTCTCTTGGTTAGATGTGCTCTCTGGATCTAGTGCAAGTGCACAGCAACCCTACCAAATTTAAAGGAAATGCATACTTCTTCAGTTTCCCCCTAGAAGTTAACAGCATTTTATGTATTAGGCCTAGGTATTCATTTTTGATATGACCTTCTCCAAGTATTTGGTTGCTTACAGCACAAGAGATCATTTAGGCATCTGTGGAAAACCTAGACAGTTGTTTGAGAAGGAACCCCAGGCACACTTCTGTGTGAATCCAACTACCGAGCACACAGCCCCGCTAGGATGGAGCTCTGACCTTGCTTGGCACCCACAGGACCAAGGAACCAAGGTGACTTCTGGATCACACAGCACACTGGCAAGCAGGACAGACCAAAGGAGGCTGTCCTAGGAAGACTCCTCTCTGGATAGACTCCATCGTCCCCACCTCTGCAGTGCTGCTGCAGGACAGGCTTTAGACAGACCTCACCTGAGAGGCTCGCTGTGTCAGGTGCAGACAGGAACACTGCAGTTTGGAAGCTGGGAAGTGCTAAGCATCACCCTGCCCTAGCTTTGATTTTAGGAACAGAAGTTAGCCCTCCTTCTGTTACTCTTCCCCTTCTAAAGAGCCTCCCAAAATGACTTGCAAGGAGATGAAGAGACCAAGCATTTCAAATACATATTTTTAGTTAAAAGCATAAATAAGTGTATGTGCATGTATAAAAATATTAATAACACACACCCCTTACCATTCATTCCCTACTCAGCTAGGCAGAGTGCTCAGAGTAGCTTTTTCAAGACCACAGCTGCAGCGTTTCAAGCTGGATACTCTGCACCTTTAGCTACCAGTGCTATAGTTTGTAACACAGCCCTCAGGCACACTTGGGATGTGAAAATTCACAGGTACACTTCTGTAAAATCAGTTTTCAGATGACAGATGATCAGAAGGCTCGCTGACGTAACCAAGGCACTACCTTTGCGGTTTAATTCCTTTGTATCAGCTCCCTTTATAGGAAGGGTGGCTCACAACATTTAGTCTTCTTAAAAAAAAAAAAAAGAATAAAGCAAATTGTGTTAAAAGGTGCTGTAACAGGTACTGTAGAAGAAGTCTCAAGACTGTTTATCACAATATAAGACTTTTTATAGGAAAATGCAGGAGATGATGTAAATTAAACAGGTGTTTATTAGCACATATTGGGAAGCAATCCATTCAAATAACATAGCTGATATGCTTTTGTACATGAGACTTCTTTTAGCAATACTGTATTGCTCATTGTTCTGTTTGGCATCTTTCGTTCCATAAGAAGTATTACTAAGTATATTAAGGATTACCTTCTCACCACAGTTGAAAATTGCAAATTGGACTAAAAAGGTAAAAGAGTTTTAGATTAGTAAATATTGAGAACACCCGCAGTTCTTGATTACTGGAGGTGAGAACTGTGGTCACTACCGCCTACAACAAAACGATTGGGCTATTTATTCAAGTACCTAAATATGAATAAATATGCTTAAACACCACACTTAAAACTGAAGGCGCCACGAGAAACACAAGACGTAAATGAAAGGCATAGACTGTACTTCAATCATCCATCATACACCACTGCAAA